>OU015493.1:85835555-85885555 GCA_907164885.2 Dolomedes plantarius | reverse complement strand
TAAGCAGTGCGATTTAGTGCAATACTAAAATTAACAAATTTTGTAAAAGCAAAAAAATTGTAATGTATTGTACCTAGGAATATAAACAAGAGAGATTTTCGAGAGCTCAAAATATCTGTCGAAAGAATAAAGGCCATATTTTCTGAAATAAATTTTAGATTTACAGTTTTAACTAAACTACTATTCTTGTATACATATATATGTGTGTATGTGTGTATACACTTATCACGAAAGATCCATAGAGTTTTTTAAATATATATTTATTAATATACATTAAAAATTTAATTAGAGCATCTTAGTTAGACATTATAAATAAAATGTTATATTTAAAACACTAAGCATTCATTATCATTATCATTTCAATGAGTACAAGTATCTTCTCTCGATTTTTATTTTATTTTATTTTTTTTTTTCGTACTTAGGTTTAAAAAATTGCAAATATAAACTGCTATCCAAATGTCGATCAAACACCTTCCTTATCTTTCTTCCTTACCTTTCTTCCTTATCTTTCTTGTAATGTAAGAGGTACTAATTTTTTTCATATGGGACAAAGCATTAAGAGGTTTAATGTAAAATAAACATGTAAAATAAGCATCCCTGTTTGCAATGTGAAGAAAATAATGATATTGATAAATACTGGTGAATATTTATCTAAAATTACCTTAATTTCTTTTAGTTTAGTTTTCATTTGACTGCGAATGTGAGCAGCTTAGTGATGTATAGTGTGAAATTCATAAAATATATTTGTTTTTAAATTATTCTTACTGTGGACAAAAACTTTCATCTATACCGAACTTTATATTTTCTGTATTAGTTGATGTATTTTATAGTAAATTTTTACATTATGTACTTCTAGTTCGGCTGGTACTAATTTTTCCGAAATGGTTTTAATGCACTATTTTTAAACCCTGTTTGGAATGGTTAATGAAATATCAAATACTCACCCACATTTTCATCAATACCATGAATATTTGGGAAATTCATCAATTCATTTTTCCAATTAACGAATACTGATGAATATTCATCTAACTATACTTTGATATCTTTATTCATTTGGGAACAAATATGCTTATCTTAATTAAGTATAGCATAACATACACAAGATATATAATGTTTTAAAAATATACTTTGCTAGGAAGTAAAATTTTCGTTGATACCAAACTTTACCTATATTTTGTACTTCATAGTTTAGTTGATATATTTCGTTATAAATTTTTTTTCCATTTTATATTTTAGTTCGACCAATTACAATTTCTTTACCGCAAATGATTTTAATGCAATATGTTTAAACCAAGGGTCGGCAACCTTTTTTACAGGAGGGCATATTTTAGAAATGCGGGAGTTCGGCGGGCACCGCTGGATGAAGAGGAGAAGGTTGGAGTTAATATTTAAACATGAAAATATATTTTTTTTTAATCCAATGCGGAGGCACTTGTAATCAAACATTCGCCCTTACTACGCCGCAGTTTTACTGTCCAATTTATTGTGGGGGCACCATATAGGCGGACAGCATTACCCCCTATGAAGGGACGACATGAACGGAGGCATTTTTCGTGGCGCAACGCCGGGATTCGATCTGAGCACCCTCAGCACCGCAAACCAGCGCGCTGTACCACAGGGCCGCCACAAGCCCTTAAACATGAAAATAATGCGACATAAATTTTTAATGATTAAAATTTTAATTTAAACAAAAGAAGCTTAAAATTGATAATTAATGCGATATTTGACATTGCAAATCTGCCCCCAACTCGTTGTAATATAGCACATAAGTTGAATTCCCAGTTCTCAGGCATTGGTCTGAATGAGTGTCAGTGAAGAATGATCGGTACTTTGATTTTAAGTATTTCATATTGGAAGATTAATATTCACAATCATGTGTCAAAGTGCAAAGATAGTTCAATTTGAGAGCAGGAAAAAGAAGCTGACTCACAGCGAGGGGAGAGCGATATTGTCGACACAGAAAGCTGTTCAGTTTTTAATTTTTACGGTTTTATGATTTCTATTCTCCAAAATTAATTTATTCGTTACAGCTGCGAGTGTTTGCTGTTCAAATGTCTAAAATTTAGATATTTGAACGGCGGGCACTTTAAAATTGTTTCGCAAGCACCCTGGTGCCCGCGGGCACCACGTTGCCGACCCTTGGTTTAAATCATTTCTGGAGAGGTTAATGAAGTATCAAATGCTAAACCACATTTTCATCATGACCTTGAATATTTTGGAAATCCATCATGACATTCTTCCAGTTAACGAATACTGATGAATATTTATCTGAATATACTCTTATTATTTTTATATACTTTTATTATTTTTTTAAGTTCAGTATTAAGTTTGGAAGAAATATCCCTTGTTTAATGAAGTATATCATAACATAAACAAGATAGACCCATTACGATTTTTTTACCCCAAATGATTTTAATGCAATATTTTTAAATTTTTTCTGGAGATGTTAATGAAGTATCAAATACTTAACCCCATTTTCATCATGACCTTGAATATTTCGGACATTCATGATGATATTCTTAAATTAACGAACACTGATGAATATTTATCTAAATATACTTTTATTTTTTTTAAGTTCAGTATTCATTTTGGAAGAAATATGCCTAGCCTAATGAAGTATATCATAACATAAGCAAGATATACATGTTTTAAAAATATACTTTGCGACGTAGTAAAATTTTCGTTGTTACCAAACTTTACCTATATTTTGTATTTCATGCTTTAGTTGATATATTTCGTTGTAAATTTTTCCCTTTTATATTTTTAGTTTGACCCATTACGATTTTTTTTACCTCAAAGGATTTTAATGCAATATTTTTAAACCATTTCTGGAGAGGTTAATGAAGTATCAAATACTTAATTTTCAGCAAGACCTTGAATATTTATGCAAATCCATCATGACAAATGGAGCAATTTTCTGATGTTGTTTAAATCATTAATCTGAATATATTTTGTTAAAATAGAAATAATGACGTTAACCTACCACAAGCTTTGCGGACCGAAAAGTAGAGCAAATATTTTGGAGGATGCCTCCATTCACCAAGATTAATGATTAAACGAATAATAGAAACCGGTCAAAGCCATTTTTTACTCGTGTAGGGGTGAAACAGAACATAGCTTGAAACGTCTAAATTAACATGTAAAGATAAGCTTCATCGTGAAACTAATTATGGAAGGGGCTAAATGCATACATAAATTAAGAATTCAATTATAATATGTCATCATCTTTTTCATCAGAAGAGAAATATTTCAGTTCTTTGATCTCTCTCCCAAAATGGGTTTTATTTTAAATTCATTGCCTATGATGGTGTATTATAAATGATATATAAATGATCCATCGAAAATTCATTCATAGATGTGTAATTGCATGTTGTAAATAAATAGTGGATGATTAATTAAAATCCTTTGTGAACTGTATTTTTAGTATATTCCTCAGTCTCTTTATTTAAAGTATTGCAAAACGTATTTAGTTTAAAGAATTATGTTTAAAATTACTTTGAGAATATTAGATATTTCTTGAAGTATAACTCAAATGAGGGAAATATAAGGGAATTAATTCTTTATTACCTCATTGGTCTATTTTTCAGTCAATTCCCAAATATTTAGAGATATAATAACAAAGTTAAAGCAGGTGAGTTTTTTAAAGCTTTTGCTTTCTTTCTTAGTATTTATACTATCATGTATTCACGTTTTGATTTGTCCCCATCACTCTGTGTGTGTGAGTGTGTATGGAAGGTAGTAAGGCTGGTAGGTAGGGATTATACCTAGGGATACGTAAATTTCGCATAAAGCATATCGAAATTTCGCAAAAAAAAAAAAAAAAAAAAAAAAAAAAGTAAATAAAAATAAAAATACAACAGATAAAATTTCGCATTTATTCGCAAAAAATATCTATATTAATTAAAAAATTCACATTTATAAAAAAAAATCAGGATTTTACTTACTTGGATAGGTAAGTATAAAAATCCTTAGTTAAAAGCTAACATTGTAGTAGTCTCCACATTATGTTCCTTAAGTCTTTTGCCTTCTGTTATTAATTTCTTTGTTGTATATTCTAAAATATCTCAGCATCGAGGCCGTTGACGGGCTTATAGAGGCTTTTTATAGCTGCCTTTGCAAAGTTAAGGTAGCAACATTTCGTTGCAATTAAAATCTGTATAACATCAACAGGAGTCTCTTGGTTGATTACTGTAAGTATTCAACTGTAAGTAATTGTTCCACAAAACTTGATGGTTGATTTTTACAGTTAGATTTTTAGGTTCAAAGCTGGTACAGGCATACTGTCCGGGTCAAATTCGGAGCTCATCAGTGAGTCAAAGGATAGTGGGGTTTCTCAGTTAAAGACCGCGAATGGTCTTAAGCAATTATGTTAATAAATTATTGCTAATATTACCTAATTTTGCTTAAAAAGCCGTTTATCACCAAGGTTTCGCCGAAAAGTAGTAAAAGAATAATTTTCGCATATAATCTCTCATTCTGCTCATATCGGCAAATTTCGCATTTATTCGCATCTAATTCGTAAATACTAAAATTACGTATCCTTAATTATACCCTATAGAACCAGCTTTTTTTTTACGTTTGAGGGACAGTTGCTTGATGTTTTGCGAAAGGTTTGGTAAGATTTGTGAAGAAAAATTAACGTAAGTCAACAAGTCTAGAACTAAAATTAAAGAAATGCATTTCAATTTTATCTTAAATTTCTCATTTACAAAACAAATTCGCAACCAAAAATTCGTAGAAAGGAAGAAAGCTCGAAAGAAAGAAATGAACAATACAAAGGTAATGACCGTACGTATCAATGTGATGAAATCAAATCTCTAATGCGTTGTTTAAATTGAATAATTATTAAAATATGTGGAATGGTTTCCTGTAGCTTTTGTGTTTCTCTAAACTATCGTCACATTAATTGGAATATGCAGCTTTTATGAGAGGGTTCATTGTTTTGCTGTATCCACAATGCAAGCCCTGATCATTATTAATTGCCTTTTGTGCTTTTTTCCTAATTTCTCAGTCGAGAGAGGACCAGGGGATGGCCGTATAGCCCGGGCTCAGGCATTCAGTTAAGATCCTGTGGGTTCGAGTCCCACTGTTCGCATGGATGTTTGTAGCCTTTCGGAATCGGATTTAAACTGTAGGTCCCGGTCTAATTAGCCCTCGTGTAGCAAAAAGTTGACCGTAGCGCTCCAAACCAAAACCAAAACACTCGAGAGAGAGAGAGACTTCGATCATATCGAAATATGAAATGATTCACTTAATAATAAAATTCAGTGACCTTCAGAGTTGTTAGAGAAAAATAGATAGGATTATATTTGAAGTATCAAATATTTGCTATATAACGCTGCAGTTATAAAAACATCACTTAATCTATAAAATAAAATTTATCATTCATATAACTTATTGTTTTGTAAATTTAACATTTTTTTGGTTTGTTTACTAAAATTATGAATGTGGATTATAACTATTTATTTTTTTATTAAATTTAGAAATGCAATGAAAAAACAAAAGTAATTTTACTGTAATAAGCATAACGTAATATTCAATTTTCAAAGTCCTTTTTAATTGTATTTAATACAAAAATTAATTAAGTCATAGTAGTGTTAACATGATCTGAAAACAATATTTACAGATCATGACTATTTTAACTGGTGGAGTCACAGTAATTTAATAGATTTCTTTGAAAAAGACCAAAAGACGGTAAAATTTTAAGTAAGAAATTTAAGATGTGACTTCTCAAAGACTAAGAAATGTTTGAGTCAAACTGTAATATATAGATAGGAAAATGGACAGGCTCAAACATCATCCATACTAATAGATCCTCCTTTGCTTTTACGATATATAAAGCAATTTATGTTTTCTTTTACTGAATCTAATAGGTTCAGTTTTTAAAAAGAGGAAGCTTCTGGAAAACTTTGGAGTACTCTTTTGAGTAAATCGGCTAGAAGATAGGCCAAGCTCCTTGCATAGAGCATTCCGCATTTCCTGCTTTAGACTTGTAACAGGCCATGACTGTTTACAGAATCACCTGTAGAAAATTGGAATTGCAAACACTGCTACCTGTCCTCTCTGCAATTTAAACGAACGTATGACTGAAGACCACCCCAACAAGTGTCCTACAACAGTCCACTGCAAAATTTCATTCCATATTGTTGTTAATGCTTTAATATGTATTTTTATAGGTCTAATTTCTTTGTTAATGTTTTAGTACGTATTTTTATAGGTCTAGTTTGTTAATGTTTTAATGCGCATTTTTACAGGTCTAGTTTGTTCTGGGCTGCTCTTCTATATATATTTCCCCTACATGCTTTATGAGCTGGAATTTTAATGTGAGGCCAGCCAAATGTATTGTGATATCTGTGCTTGTTTGCACACTTTTATACAAAAGATAGATAGTATCTCATCTATCCTATTCTATACCTCTTTATGGTATAGGATTAAGCCGAATATTGATCCATTGAATCCTATGCCTCTTAGTGGTATAGGATTGGGCCAAGTATTTTTCCGTAATTATGAGTCACGTCTCAAGGATCATTTTCCGTGAAAATGTTAGTAAATCCAATACCACCAAAAAAAGTTTAATTAGATTACATTAGCGCCTTACTAGGTTATAAACCTTAGATGTCTACTTATTTAAATTAACCGAAGAAAAATTTCCACCTCCCGAAGCAAGAGTTTATAAATCCAATAGCTGACCAAACTTTTTAGACCCTTAAAATTTGTGTAAATTTTGCGTAGAGTTAAAATTTGAGATATTTAAGCTTGGTTGTATTAATTACTATAAGGTTTATGTAGCTGAATTCGTATTTAATCCTTTGGAGTTATCTTCTCGACTGTGATTTCATCTCCGAAAATGGTTAATAGATGTAATTTTCGATTTTCAGCATATTATCTGCTTTCAAATTCAAGACGAATCCCTAATAAATTAATTTAGATGTTAATTAAGTGTTTTTACTACTCTTATAACTGTAGCCTTGGATGCATTCAATTATTGAGCTAGGAAACAGGTAAATCGTTTTAAAATGAATATAAATTAATCAGAATGAAATATCAAAGACGAAATCTAATTTAAATGGTAGATGTACGTATGAGATAACAGATTAATTTTAGTACTCAAGAAATATATTGCATACCTTAATGAATTCTGTACCGAATTTAAATTACTATAACTATTAATGATAAACAGATGTTTTATAGTGCTTAAGAAACACTGGGATATTATATAATTCAAAAGTAATAGCGAGTTAAACCATCAAATTAAATGAGATTTAATTGGTATATTAAAATACTTGAATATAAAACACCAATTCTCTCAAATGGACAGATGTCTAACAAAAAAAATATGCAATATTTTGTGTCAATGCCTTAATCTCAAATCAGTTTTCATTGACGTCCAAACAAACGCTCCTAGAGAAAGATGGATTATTGCCGGATGAAAGATCATAAGTTAATTTAAAATATAATTATAGTAGTTTGTATCCTCTTATTGTCAAAATGAATAAAATGCTTATATAAACTACTTGTTTAATCAGTTTCCAAGAGAGATTTTTCTAAGGATTTCTTAATTAATATCACTTCAAATTTATTATAATTGATTCCTAGCAAGTATGTTATAATTTGAATACATTTATAGAGATTAATTCATTAAATATATACCTACACTTCCAGCCTGGAGCATCTAGATTTACGGAAAGCACAGGGATGTTGTATTCAAATAAATGTTTTACGTATAATCAAGTTTGCCCTAATAATCCACTTAAGGTAATTTTGACAAAATTTTTATTCGTTTTAATTAATATAACAAATATGTGTTACAAAAATTTTTCTGAGCCCAGATAAAGTCATTTAATAGTACACAAAGAAAATTTTCGTATCTGTATGTATTAAAAATGGATACTTTGATTAAAGTATGGAAAGGAATTTGTTACAACATTATTTAGCTAAAAGGTTGCTTAACTATATATTGAGGCGGGATATTTACGGTGTTTTATAGAATTATGTGGAATGTTTTTTGTTTTTGTTTTTGTAACTCACTGTTGAAATACTAAGATTAAATTGAAGTCTTATAACGAAACTAAAATATCCTGATTATAAACTTAGGTTCTAGAAAAAATATTATGCAATATGAAAGTTTATATTCAACTATCCCAATAAAATTTCAGTTAAAGCTATAATGCGTTTAGTCGTCATAACCAAATTATTATATACAACTGTTTACAAAACACTAAAACCTATTGCTTTTGTTAGACATCTACGATATCAAAATCTCTACCAAACTCCATAATATATTTTTTCATGTATAAAACATCATACTGTCAGGAAATCGTGACATCAGATCAGAGTGTCATCCTTAAAAAAATATCAGACATCCATTTAGACTAAAAGGTGTACTTAACCAATACTCAAAATATACTGGCTCACATTTTTATGAAAAATTATAAAAATTCTTAACGATACCAAATACAGTTAAACGACTAATATATATATATATATATATATATATATATATATATATATATATATATATATATATATATATATATATATATATAGTTCAATAAGTTTTAAATTTAAAATGTTTGGGGTCGTACGAAGTACTGAGCAATAAAAAGCATAACAAGTTTTGACATGTATGATGGAATTGAAAAAAAGGTTTTCCAATGACCTAGGTACACGTAAAAAAAGAAAAAAAAACCTCATACCACCACCACCACCACAAATACCAAGAAGGAAAAAAAAAAGAATTTTCCCATTCGACTATGCGTTCCCCAATAACGGGCTGTCAGAGAAGGTTCATAAAGCCCATTGAGCCGGAAAAATTGGTCAGGACTCACAAATTTGTACTAAGTAAAATTGAGGCATTTTAGTCTGGAGAGGGTGGCAATACAGTTCAGAGGTCTTCTTGGCCTTATCGTGTCTACTTGCAAGGCTAATCATGGCCACAGCTTCACGAGACCTTTGAGGCACGATGGCGATAACCAGATTTTATTTTCCTATGAGGATGACCTCTGTCAGATTCCATTAATATATTAACTTCTTATTTCTTTTGATCCCACGCTTTGTTGTAAGGAGATACATACACTCACAAGCTGTGCAACTGTAATTATTTCTTACTATGCCCCTATATACTAAATTTCACTCCATACACTAAATGTCTTCAGGATCTAATTCAATACAATCAATTTCTCTTTTACCCCCAATTCTTACTTAGGTCTGACGTTCCTCAATAACCCTTGAGAAAGGACCATAGGATGGCCGAAAGGCTGTGATGTTGTCCTTCCGTATCATTATGAGTCCTACGGTTGGCATTAAAATTGTTTGTTCCAGTTTAGTTACCATCGCGTAGTAACAGATATCCAACCGATCCTTGAGAAATGAGCAAGGGTGGATGAGGCTGGTGGGAGGACAAGCTTTGACATTAATGGGATAGGACCACTTTCAATCTTACCAAAAACTGAGTGGAAGCTACTTCACTGTCAGAGGTTGTGCTTTTCCTTCCAATTTATATGTTGTTGTTGCTTGTTATTTCTTATGCCACTTGACCGACAGCAACATCAGATCAAGTCCCATATAGGCTATTGGGCTGAAGGGGGCGGCTCCGTTTTTTAATTAGCACCACAAGGGTCGAAGTCCAACTTGGCTACGAACCGGTCCCTTAATTTTTAACCGATTCAAGTGATGGGACCAGTACACTTGACTTTTACAAAGTACACTTGACGTTGCACCTTTTAAAAGGCAAAAATATCATAATAAACGCTTGCATTTGAAAAGTACTTAATAGGTTCATCTATCTCTAAATTGGATGGTTTCCAGTATAAAAGATTCTAGATATATTTCTTCGATGATATTAGATATAAATTGCTAGTTAAAAGATTACCGGAATTAAATTGCAACTACTTCTATAGCTTATCAGTTAGGGAACGGCAAAGATTTTCCTTAAAAGAACTACATCAAGAATATATACATTTAAGTAGCTCATGTGGGCCTTACCTCAACTTTTCAAGATTGTTTTGCTGTTTAATTTATCATTAAATAAAAATTTACTTTAAGCGCTATATAATAACAGGATCATTCACTGAAAATAACCAGTCTGTCTTCTATTATTAAACTATATACAAAATTATTTTTTACCCAAATTTGTGGGATGAAATTAGTGAATAAAACATAATTGAAATAGATACAGAGGCTGTTCGCACATTTTTTAGACGATTTTGGTAAGCGGTAATAAAAAATCGTTTGCTGCAAAAGATATAATTGCAATTGTACTATGTTTTTAAAAGTCAAAATTATCATCTACGGCTTGAAAGTTTTGTTTTTATTCAAAATGGCGTTTTTAACAAAGCAGTGGTTCGAAGGCTACATTTATGCTCTTTCCGAAGTGAAATATGCATACTCCGTTATCCAGAAATGATGTGAGAGTCATGGTTTTGTGATATCTAAAGCGTCGATAGGTAATATCGTCAACAAGAAAGGAAAAAAAAACGTCAAATTGGAGCCTCAAGTGGGACAAAAATTCCAAACAAGTATCCAAGGAAAAAACGGACATCTTCGACTATTGTAAAGGTACGTTGTTTAATGTTAAAATAAAATCCCCCTAGTCAAAGGACAGTTGCAAAATCATTAAAATGCTCGGTGTCCACTGTAAACAAAATGATAAACGTTGATTTAAATCTTAAGAAAGTGAAAAAATGCAATGTGCATCGTCTTCTTCCAAATCATATAGCTGAACGCAGGACACGCTGCAGAATTCTATATGAGAAACACTTATACAAAGAAAAATGGAAAACAATTGTGACAATAGATGAATCATGGGTGTATTTAAATGATTGCAACAAAAAATGAGCCATTTATTATCATAAAAGGGGAGAAAAAAATTTAAGTACATGGTTCAAAGAATCGAAAGAAAGTTTTCTAAGGGATTCATGATTGTTGCTGGTTTTTCTTATAATGGCAAGTTAAAGATAAAGAGAGTGGAAAAAAATGTCAAGATTAACTCCAAATACTATCAGGAACATATTTTATAGCCAATTTTTTTGAATTAAATACCATCGCTTTACCCACAGTGCCATCAATCTGTGAGACTCCGTCAGGACAAAGCTAGCAGTCACACATCAAAATCCACTGTAAATTTCCTAAAAGAAATGGAACAAAAAACTGGTATCAAGGCCATACCCTTCACTGATATTCCTACTAAATCTCCCGATGTATCACCTATGGATTTTTGTGCTTTCCGACTTTTAAAATCTGCATTATCCAAACGTCGTCCCAAAACCCTTACAGGACTCTGGAAAGCTGTTCAGGAGGAATGGGATAGAATACCTCTTCTGACACTTCAAAAGGCATTATTATCCTGGAAATTGCGGTGTCGAAAGATAAGTGAGAATAAGGGATGTCAAATAGAACATTTAAAACACAAGAATTTTATGTAATTTAGTTTTGTGAATACAATATACATCGTCTAAAAAATGTGTGAACAGCCTCTGTATAGATCTAAAATGTTTGTAAATGTAAAATTAAATAAACAGCTATCATAGATAAAATAAAAATATATTTTTTTTGCAAATTATGATGTTAACAATTTGGGGGCCATCTTTCTAAATTTTGTAGGATGTTGACTTAAAATCTGGAAATTTTCACAAAGCAAATGTACAATACAGAAGGTCATTAGCACTTTATGGAAGCGATTTTTGATAGTTAATTTTTATGTATAAATGCCGTATTTTTTGCGGCGATTTGCTTCTTTCTGATAGCTATGGTTCTTCACAATATCTCTAACTTGAATTTTCCATGAAAGTAAACTTTATCTTAGTACTGTAATGTCAATTTTACCCCATTCCTCTTGGACCGTTTTCCAAAGTTAGTTCAGTTTTCTTGGATGCTGTTTTCCTAAGGCTCGTTTAAACAAACCGAAAGAGAAAAAGTTCATTGGAGAAGCGTCAGGCGATTTAAGAGACTTTTCATTAAATGGGATACACTTTATTCCTGTTTCTGACTCTTTCTTTGATAAATTAGCGGCATTTGATTTAGACGTGTGACTAGAGGCTTTGTCAATATGAAGCTCAACTTTATCAATGTCCTTTCCATATAAGGCTGGAATTTCTTATTAAAAAATTGGTCTAAATTATTCTGCTGTTAATAGAGTGAATCAATTTTGGCTTTACTTGAGACTTTTTTATTTTTAATTTGCCATTGTAAGAAAATCCTGCAACTATCATGAATCCCTTTGGGAACTTTTCTGTACACCGACAAAGCCGTTTCGTACGGTCATTCCCGTCAGTTGAGCAATAGAAAATTGATCTTTTTTATTACAGTCACTTAAATACACCCATGCCTCATCCAATGTTACCATAAATTTCCATTTTTCAGCAGCTAGGTGTTTTTCATATATTTTTCTACAATTTGCTTTTCTTTCAGCAATATGCTTTGGCAAAAACAGACGAACTTTAGGTTTAAACATCTTTTTTAGATTCAAATCTTTCTGAATTGTATTGTACTTACAGTGCCAGAAGATATTCCTGGTTTCGATGCAATGGATCTTTCAGTAGGCGGATTTTCTTTTAGGATCAGAGACTTCACTTTCTTGATATTTACCTGCGTTCGAACAATCTTAGGATGAGGTTTCGTCGTCATGTTTTCAGTTTTACTTTCAGTTAGACTTTTTTTCTTTCAAATTTAATAAATTATAAATACCTTTTTTTGAAATACCATAACCGTGATTTTTACACCGCTTTATAATTCTTTGATACGAATATTTCTCCTTGGAAAGAGCAGTTACGTAACCTTCGAGCCATCTATCAATTTTAGGAACCATTTTCAAAATAAATGTTTTATTTTACATTTCAATCAAAACAAAACAGTAGCCGACGATTATTCTGAATTTGCCAAATTTTTATCCCAAAATGCAAACTACAAAAATGAATTACAAAATCATTTCTATAAAGTGCGAACGACCTTCTGCATACTGCATAGCAAAACAAGTAAAGGCTGATGCAAAATATCTATGTCCCTAATATTTTGAAAAATTTATGGAGTACATTTGTTTTAATCATTCAAAAACTACAATTTTGATTCAGCAGAAATGACAGATTCATATTTCCGTGGATAAAAAAAATGTCACTCTCTTAAAAAAAACTAGAGCGAAGTCATAATCTTTCTGGGAATAACTGAAATGGAAAAGATTCTTAGTTTTTATAAAAATTCGAGTTAAAACATTTGCATTTTCCTTAACAATCTTTCATTCTATTTGTGATTAAAAATGCCTTGTAAATATGTCAATCTTGTTTAACATTATCATAAGCAATTTTATGCTCTTCTAATTTTCGAAGGATTAAAGGAGAATGGTGAGAATAAAACATTAGTACGACAAAAAAGAAAGAAAGTGTTAGAATTATAATATAAAAATAAAATAAATATTTTCTCAAAATGGAGATGAGATTATTTTAATACTTTCGTAATCTGCTCATGACATTAAATACATTATGATCTCCAAGAATAAACAACGTAAGCCATATATACATTTAGGACAATCCCCCCCCCTCGATCACTTTATGAATTAATTGTTATTGTTCGAGTGCGTAGTATGCCATTACATTGTCATTTGCAAATCAGATTAGAAAATTGTTTAAAACCGTTCAGTAATTGCGACCTGGGCGATACAATTACTTTTTCCCAACATTATCGATTTCTGTTTCCATAACATTTATTATTCATGTATGTTAATCACAGTATCACGCCTATCGGCATACGCATGAAATTAAACGGACACAAAAATAACAGATGCAAATGGAATAAAGGAATATGATTTGCTTTCTTTGAGTGAAAGCTTTCATCAGCATGTTTCTTAAATATATGTACAGCCAAGTGTGAGATGACGTGCACATAGGGAAAAATAAAAATTACATTAAATATTTTATTTCCTAATCAAGTTTCAAGATATTAAAATACCAGGGTAAACACGCTGCTAGTAATTTAGAAAGTATTTCTTGGTTTTCTTAAATGTTATATTTCTCATGCCGTTTAATCCAATTACTGTGATTCAAATTTTCTGCATTTACATATATATTAATTTAATATTTAGCTGACTGAAATTAATTCGTTCAATATAGTTACAAATGTTTTATTTAGTATATGTTTCAAATTATGTTTATTCGCTTTCGAAGGAAGACATTTGTCTTCCTCTCTTATTTTTTTCTGTAAAATTTCAGGTTCTACGAATCATGTAATTACGTATTTTATCAGATATTGGAAATCTTTACATCATATCACTACATTATACTCAAATCATTATATTATCATCTTTTAAAAAATGATGATATAATTATATCAAATTATGTTGAACCTAGAAAATTGTTATCATCAGAGTGTTTTATCTTATCATTTTAATAATGTAATTGCTAGTTTCTTTACACTATTTGATGCATCTTATTAGATTACGTCGTCCTATACACCCATTTATTTCATTTATTTAAAACATGCGAACCATCGCTTCTCACTTAGAATTCAATTCGAAAATCTACAATATTTCAATTTCGAATAAATAATAATATAAAATCTCTCAGAATTAAAATTATCAAATAATTACGATAAATAACTTTCATAACTGGTACCAACTCAAAAGAAAATTCCCACTTCAAGGTGATAAGAATTTTTTTTAACATCGTTCAAAAAAGTATTCATTCTTTAAAAGGTTACCAGATTTCAATTATTTCATAGCTAGTTGGTGACAAATTTCATAAATTCATTTATATAAAACTGTTTTCAACAATATTCTGATAGATATATATGTTTATAATCCACTATACCTATAACCATATATGAATACAAATTAAATGTTAGAGCTGCGATCGTAACACGCCGTTAAAACCATGTATCTTTTATGTTATCATAAAAATGGATAAACATAGTGGAATATAATTTTATAGTCAGGAGTAATATATGGAAAATGCATTTCAATTTTTGTATCATTTATTATGTTACTATACATATACCTATATATTAAAAATTGAAAAAAAACTTCTATACACCGGGTGGTCATAAAGAAACTTTGCTGATATATGGACCTCTAGCGGCTGTTACGTTCAACCGATCGAGATGAGATTTCAGATATAATTATTTAGAGGTATGAGCTCGGGATTCTGTGAACGGCAACTAAATGGCACTCACGGTTACAGTTATAGGTACAGAAACTCGAAATTTTCAAATGACAACACCCATTTTTTCCCATCGCAAAATGCTCAGCGCATGCGAAAACCCTAGTGAGCGTTGGAACGGTACGTGTATAACAAAAAACGGACGCGTTATGCACGCACAAAAAAACAGCTCTGCGAACGGCCTACAAAAACGATATATGGACCTCTAGCGGCCGTTTCGTTCACCCTACCGACATGAGATTTCAGATACAGTTATTCAGTTGTATGAGCTCGGGATTCTGAGAACGGCAACACAGTGACGCTCACGGTTACGGTTATAGGTATAGAAACTAGAAACTTTCAAATGGCAGAGCTCATTTTTTCCCGTCGCAAAATGCTCAGAGAATGGGAAAACCCTAAAAAGCGTTGGAATGGTACGTGTGTCACAAAAAAAAAAAAAAAAAAACGGACGCGTTATGCATGCACAAGAAAAACAGCTCTGCGAATGGCTAACAAAAACACGATCAGAGAACTTTTTATCGGTTTTCTATGCTGAAATATCTGGTGAACGGTGTTCTGTGATTGGTTTCTAGCCTCTGTCATATGCAAATTTCCTCCGTGCGCCCCGATCGTGTCTTTCTTGGCTGTTCACAGAGCTGTTTTTTGTGCGAGCATAACGCGTCCGTTTTTTGTGATACACGTACCGATCCAACGCTTTTTAGAATTTTTGCATGCGCTGAGCATTTTGCGACGGGAAAAAGTAGGCGTTGCCATTTGAAAATTTCGAGTTTCTATACCTATAACCGTAACCGTGAGTGTCATTGTGTTGCCGTTCTCAGAATCCCAAGCTCATATCACTGAATAACTATATCTGAAATCTCATCTCGGTAGGTTGAACGGAACGGCCGCTCGAGGTCCATATATCAGCAAAGTTTCTTTATGACCACCTGGTATAATTTTAGATTAATATAATAATAAATTTACTAGGGGGGGGGGAGGCTTTCACATTGGCGTTCATATATTGAAAATAATATTTTGAAATTTTATATGAAAAAGTCCATATTGCCACTTTTTTTCACTATAATGAAATAAAGGCAGAAAAAGATTTATTTATCATAGTTTCAACTAATTAGACAAAATTTCGTTCCTCGTCTAATATATTAGAAATTCAGCAACAAAGCTGCCTTCGAAATCAGTTAAATTTTATTGAATATATGCAATTATTAAGGTTAGAATTTTTAGATTCTATATTTTATACCATTTAAAAAAAAATTCACTTATAATGAATAAGCCGTTCTATCATGATACTTTATAATAACATTGTTTAAAATTTTCATCGTATTTGTTTGATCACGAATTGCAATAACTCACTTTTATGTCAGTAATTCAGTAAACACTCAGTGAAACCCTTTAACTGCTTCTATTTTATTTAATTGAATCCTTAACTACACTAATAGCTATATACATATTTACAATGCATAAATACAATCTCAGCACAGAAAATATTTTTCCTCGACGAAACATCTTTCAACAAAACAGAAAAATGCATATCTCATACATCGTGGCTTGTGTTTTTATATGATGCAGACCGAGATACCGTCACAAATAATACCAGGCAGCGCCTTTTACGATCCAATTAGAAAATTACATAAATCATTTGGTAATATGAAGCAATAAATTAAAGTTGCTTACGCCATTCGGCAAATCAACGAGAGTAGGCGTCATACAACACAAAATTAGCATATTTCATCTAGCAAAGAAGAAGTGTGAAGTGCAATGTGCTGTTGCCACAAAAGTTAAACAAATTACTCTAGTCAACAACCATTTTGTATCTGATTTGTAACAAATATTTTTTTATGGATTTTTGCATGTAGAATTCGAATTTGCTATCAGAAATTTTCTATCACGTAAGGGTTTTACAAAATTTTAGAATGTAATTTTTGCATGGTAAAATACGTAGTGAAACTTAAATTATAATTTACATTTTATTGTCAAATAATGAGGAAATGAATGACTATGTACGTTAATACCTTTATTTCGATGCATTCTGCTGTACAGGTAACTATCAAAATATTCACCATAGTAGAGTGCGGGGGTGGGAGAAAGTAAAAATAAGCGTAATATCAATTATCCAGACGTGCCTTCAGTATTAAAACCTATGCCTCATGGGGAAGGATTACCTGTTCCTCATACATGAAAAGCACTAATGCAGGATCGTCATCAGAAGAAAGTGAGTCAGAATCTACACAACGTGTGGAAGGATATATTCCAGAATCACGTGAGATATTGTCTCACCACATAGACCAGAAGGAATTGAACGATTTAGTACGTAGCTTAAAGCTTTCTAAACAACAGTCAGAAATGTTAGGTTCTAGGTTGTAAAAATGGAATCTATTAGCTGAAGGTACAAATATTTCAACTTTTAGAAGAAGACATACATCTTTAAGTGTATTTTTTTAAATGAAAAATTCGACGTGTGTGTGTACAGATGTAAATGTTTTAATGACAGAGTTGGGTATTCAGTATGATCCCAACGAATGGAGAATTTGTTTGATTCCTCGAAAGCTAGCTTGAAAGCAGTGCTTTTGCATAATGGCAATAAACTACCCTCAGTACCTTATCTCAGGGAGTGATCGTGAAGGAAACTTACAAAAATATGGCTCTGGTGGTGGCAGTCAAATATGAAGATCTTGGGTAGCAGATTTGCTGCGATTTAAAAGTAGTGGTGTTTAAAGGCAGCGCTGTTAGGTTTACAGGGTGGGTTTACAAAATCCTGCTGTTTTTTGTGCCTATGGGACAGCCTAGATACAAATAGCCACTACAAAGCCAAACAATGGTCTATGAGGGAATCATACATTCCTGGAGAAAAAACTGTCGAAAATACACCACTAGTTGAGCCGAGTAAAATCTTGTTGCCTCCCCTTCGTATAAAGTTGGGATTGATGAAAAACTTTGTCAAAGCTCTTGATAAAAATGACCACGGCTTTAAGCATTTGCGGGAACTGTTTCCCAAATTGAGTGAAGCAAAGGTGAAGGAGGGTATATTTATTTGGTCACAAATAAATCAGAAAATTGTTGAAAGACCCAACGTTCGATGCTAAGCTCACGAATCTGGAGTTAGTCTTCGACGTCTTTCTCATTGTTAACGGTTTTTTGGGTAGCAAAAAGACAACGGATATGCTTCTATAGTGACTGGTTTACTGGACAACTAGAAGAATATGAGTTGTAAAATATCACTAAACATTTATTTTTGTGCACTCCCACCTAGATTTTTTTCCAGAAAACATGGGTGCTGTGAGTGATGAACAGGGTGAATGTTTTCACCAAGACATCCTTTCTGTAGAACATAGTTATCAAGGGTGCTGGAACCCTGCAATAATGGGCGACTACTGTTGGATTCTGTTTAGGGAGAATCATCGGACATCTTACAGAAGGAAAGCCCTGTCATCAAAAAATACATCATCCTATTTTGAAAAATAACATTGTTAAAATTAACATTATGGGTTATTGTGCAACAGTTTCGTGCTCTTATTAGTTTATAATTTTTGTTACGTAATAAAGAAAACATTTTTACGGGTGAATATTATTTTTTGTTTGTTTTTCAAACGGTCAATATTTGTCAAATATTTCACTGTTGACTTTACGTAATTGCTGTCATCAAATAAATATGATGTGATAGAGAGAATATGATTATTTCATCGAATCCAGCACCCCAAAATTAGTTAAATTAAAGTTAAATTTAACTAATTAGTTAAAAAAGTTAAAGTTTGTTGAGTAGTGTTATCTATAAACAATGTTTAACAGCATTACTTCTCTAAATGTGTACACACTAAAATTTTTTCAACAAAAATATATTTCCGTGTATTTTGCAAGCATACAAGACTCTAAGAATGAAAAGTACTTTTATATTAAGTCTTATCATTTATTTCTAAACCCATTTTAAATCTTTTGGATCATTTTAACAAGCAAATTGAAAATTTGACGAAAAGATTATTTTAAATATTATTTTCCTTTTTTTATCATTTCGTAGGTAAACTAACTATTTGGGGATGTGTTTGCATTATTTTAATTCAAATATAGGTGAGGGAAGTTCGAAATTCCTTCATACTTACAACTAAATTGCAAATGCTTTTCGGAACTCGAAAACGATTCTAATTTCAGACTATCCCCCTACGCATGCATATTAATATTAAAAGTTGCATTAGAACTTTCCACAGTTTTATCGCAAACCAACGAGGACTTATTAAGCATTTACTCTTAAAATATGAAATGATGTTACAGCATTGCGTAGTTGCTATGGCTACCGATGTTATGGTACCCATGTGTTACAGGTTATCTTACCATCCCAAAGGTATTATTAATGGCGAAAATGATTTAGTAATTACAGCATTTCTTTCTATGAATATGTTTCGGAAATGCATGAACGAAAAATGTTTATAGGAAATATTGTAAATGATTGGAGTGTACTGAATTAATCAAGTATTTTATCTTTAAAGAATAATGTCGAAATTCAAGCTCTAAAGCATGTGTTCGTCATTTTTCTTGCGTAACTTTGCAGTGTTAGATGTCGTACATGGCATATAGTTCTTTATAATGCTCATCGATGGAAATGACCCGTCAATGGAAATTTAGCATTAAATTTCCATTTGATGGGTCAAATTTTTAATCGCTTCTAAAATCACATTTGTAGCTCTGGAATTCGAAATGATTCATTCCCTCATGTACTTTTAATCAAAGATCGTATATTCAACATGATATTTTATGCTTTTTGCGTATTTTAGGTAGCAAGTCTCTCTCTCTCTGTATATATATATATATATATATATATATATATATATATATATATATATATATATATATATATATATATATATATATATATATATATATATATATATATCATGCATATATGATAAATATATGTCACATATTTTTACACGAATATATTATTTATATGCACAATTAATTTTAGAGGAAACTTTTCCTAGATTTTGATGGATACCATGTGATACCCATTTTGACTTTACAATACTTGATGAATTTCTTCACGTATGAAGATTACGCTGTTTAATTTTTATATATAGCTAATTATTGTTATTTCTATATGCCTCAGATTTATCAATTGTGTTTCAAAATCGCTTTACTGAAATAGTTTCAAAAATCTACATTTTGAAAAGTCCCATTTATTTTACATCTTAAATTCCCACGCAATATTTAATACCAAAGCAGTTATTGTTCTGGAATTCGCGGATTTCTCAGCGAAAGAAAAATATTAATATCATGATAGCAGTATTTTTTTCATAAATTTGTTATGGAAATTTGCGTTTTTTCCATTGTGGGTTTCATTCTAGTATATAAATTTCTGGAATTCATCAATCACTCTCTAAAAATTGCGGCAAAAGCACTGAATTGCACTTTATCTTATCTTGAAGGGCACTGACGTTTCGAAGCTCAATTATTCAAAAAGGTCTTGAATTAAGAGCAACACACTAGCGCAATACCAAATTCCAAACCAGTTATTTTTCATTACTGAATGGTTTAAATTCAAAATGAACAGAGAAGTTAATTTAAATTATGGCAGAGTGTTTAAATGTTAGTTCTTTTTGATGTGATTTATTCTCCATTCCTCAAATATCTGGATTCATTGTTTTGTTGAATATGGCTTTATTGGAAATCAATCCATGACATTTCTGGCACCCACTATATCACAAAATGAAAAGAGAAAACTAACAAAATAAAGTAAAACATACAAAAGTAGAAGTAAAAGAAAAAGAAACGTAGAAAAGTTATAACCGTCGAGTTAATGTCATAAGTATCCTGGGATCCCAATATAAATTAAAACAACAATTTCTTAGCTGTTTGGAATCTGTACCTAGACCGGAACACACCAGAAGGTGATTAAGAGTTCAAATCTCCGATTCTACAAATAGGGTATACATCAGCATTGCAAGCCTATTTATGTGTTCAGCCAGGCAATCGTGGATCATTATTTTTTTTCTAAAATTGGCTACTGCCTCGTTACGTGGTATATTGCTGAAAAATATCCTGCATTCTTGAATATTTTCCCATTCTTGGCCCTTTGACCCAGTAGTTCCGTTTAATAATTATACATAATTCTTTTGTAAGGGAAAAAAAAACATCAACCACGAATTTTTCAATTTTTAAATTTTAAGTCTACATAAAAAATGAGAAAATTTTATATTATTTTTTACTACATTCAAGACAATCAGAATTCAAAATAAGGATTTTGACAAAATAGTACCCGTTTTTCAAAATATTTTTTCCAATATACAAGCATTTTTCAAAATGCTGCATGTGCATTCGAAATCATTTAAATACCTTAAATTTTTCAGTACAAGTTTACCATATATATATATATATATATATATATATATATATATATATATATATATATATATATATATATATATAGGGTAACTATGCCGAATATGTGACCCCTTTTTATTTTCATATATAACTAGGAAAGTAAGTGAGAGATTATAGTACCAACTTGATATCCTTTTAATACATATATTTTACTACATATAACAATGACAGAAAGTTGAAAATAACCTTACAATTTTCTTTTATAAAATTATAAACACAAGTGTTCCATTTTTGGGGTCTGAAAAATGAAGTCTTAATATGAGACCCCCATTCAACAACTCTAAATATGAATTAAAATTACTGAAAGGTTTGTAAAAACAAAACTGTACACAACAATTAGATAACAGTTACCTAAATAGACTAATAGGAGAAAAAGAAAAGTGACATTTTAAACAAATTAGTTGGTTTACTTCACAGGTTTTGTTTACTTTTTGATTTTAGATTCAAACTTTTCACATTGTTTACAAATAAAAATTTCGTCGGCTCCACAATCTTCATGAGCCCCCCTGAAATACCTTCTACACTGACGCCACTGCTCTCCCCGTTTGTCTTCTGAAAATAAACAACCACAAAAAAGGCATTCAGCGTCGTTTTCATCAATGCTATCATCACTGCTGTCATGGAGAGACAGTTTTTCATCAAATGAGCTGAGATCATCATAGCTATAATTAGAATTATTCATTTTCTGTTTTTTTAACTAGTGTTGCATTTTCATCCATCCTGAATTTTCCCCTTCCTGTAGGGACCCCTTTGCCTTTTCCTTTTCCCTTTATTGTTTCCTTATACTTTTCATTTCTATCTTAATATCCTTTTCTTTGTTTATCTTTTTATTTCTTACCTTTTAGGTCTATTCCTTTTTTTCTTGTACGAAACAAAGTTTTTTTCGAATACGCTGCAGTTCTTTTATTAATGCTATCAATCAATTTATTTTTATAGAGTGTGATAATATCGGCTTTACGGACCCTAGTTGGTTAAGATTTGTGTCTTTCTCAGGTAACGTAGGCAATGGGTTTGTTTCTTCTGGTTTGAACTTGTTTAATCAATACCTTCCACATTGTGACTACTGCTACATGGTTATTGATTTCGCCTGGGTGTCATTGCATCTGCAGCTTCAGAGGAAACAAGGCTGTGAGAGGGAAAACTAAAATGCCTAATATGAAACCCTATCTCATATAGGAATGATTTGAGCTCTCATATTAGGCACGACCATGTTGTTGAACACCCCAACGAATTTTTTAGGTTTGGATTGATGTTAGCTTAAAAACAAACAGCCGTGTTTACACTCCACATTTATAGCTACCTATCCAATATTAATAGTTTTAATAAGAGTCTTATCTTAAAGGCGAAAACAGCCAATGAAAATGGTGATGCAAAAAAGTCGACAAGCACACATTCAGAAAAAAAATACTGCACCTTTGTGTGTGCTTGCAAACACTCGACTGACTCACCGATTACGAATGATGCAATAGACTACTGTGTTACGATCCAGTCGCCAGGCGGCAGCACTTTATACCTATAAGCTTTATATCCTATAAGCTTGGGTTTCATATTCGGCAAGGTTTCATTTTAGACATACTTACCCTGTATATATATATATATATATATATATATATATATATATATATATATATATATTATTTATTTATTTATTTATATATATATATATATATATATATATATATATAATAATTATCTTTTTATCTGACTGTTATTTTATTATGTTTTTGTTTTATTTCATGGTCTATAAAATTAGCAAATATTTGTGGTTTCAAAGCACTATGAACATTTTTGTGAAAAAAATTTCAAATAAAAATACTGAGAAATTTGGAAGAAATCAGAATTAATTGAATGCGCATGGAGCATTTTGAAAAATTCTAGAATTTCTGAAGAATTTTTTGAAAAGCAGGTCTTATTCTTCCGTAAAAATGCTTTTTATTAAAACTCGAAATGTCTTCAGTGTAGAAGAAAAGAATGTTATATATTCTCATTTTCTATACAGTGTAGAATATTGAAATTAAAAAAAAAGGATTTTGAAGGTCCTTGCTCCCACCCCACTCCCCCTCCCCCCCCCCCCCAAAAAAAAAAAAAAAAAAAAAACTTCCTTTGTGTTTCTGACGAAAGCGGTTTTTGACTGAGATGTATTTTAGCTCCTGTCGTGTTTTTCTTTTTTGTATCTTCTGTGTTAAACTGTCATCAGCACTTGTTGTTCATACACCATATTGGTGATTCCAGTAGTACAGTAAAACCTCGTTTATCCGGCCTTCGTTGATTCGAATCTCCGATTAATCTGGATCAGATTTGTAGACTTTTTTTTAATTTGATATTCACGTAAGATAGTAATTTTTAACTATGATAGCAAGAACGTAACTATAAGTACGCCAAATATTCGCCTTTTAGTTTGATTCAATGTACATTTCCTGCATAGATTGTACAATAAACTATGGTAATAAAATGCTTTTTGTTGAGTTTCGTTGAATTTGTTGCATTTGTTGAATTTTGTTACAAAACATAGTTTTTTATCGTAAAAAACGGAAGTCTGCTTAGTTAAGGATTTTGTTTTGCTAATTACCCATATTACCTGGATTTTCCGGATTTTCGATTGACCGGATTGCAAATGGTCACAGTTAGTCCGGATAAATGAAGTTTTTCTTCATATTCATTCTATGAATCGTTTGTATTTGCACTGCATACCCTACTGTCTACATAGGAATTATGATTTTTCTTAAACCCTTTGTCACATACCTATCGGTTCGCTATGTTTGTTTAACATGATAATTTGTCCTAATTTATACGGTTTATGTATACACATGTCGGTCCACATTAACTCATTTGATACACACCTATTACCCAACTTTTAGGTATTCATATTCAGATAATCTAAATATTGATATTTTTATGCGAATCACGCTCATTGATAAAGAAAGAAATCGAAAACTTTTTTTTCTTCTTTCACCTTTCACCGCATAATGGAAGAGAATAAAAATAAAAAGACGTAGGATACGTGTGAGAAAGTGATTGGCTATGCAGCTCATGTATTCTTTTTCGATAAGGATTTGAAATTCCATTCTAAAAGAATAACATGAACTTCACACCGTTATAAAATTTGAAAGGTTCGTGATTTTTGTTTTAAGATTTCAGGGAAGGTCAATTTACATTTTAATTTATGCTTGTATATCTCCACCCAGACGTTTTTCTTTCCACTAATATACGAAAAGCTAATGCAAACGGGAAATTTTATAATTAAATAAAAGGAAATATAATACATTCTACACATAAAATATAACTTTTAAAACACGTTTGCTATATTTGAGGAATTTTAATTTTGCCGTAGTTTCTCTTTCGCTTTTCTAAATTTATTCACATTTTACTCGCTTATTTTTCCTTCTTTAATTTTGGCTTTGAAATCTTCAGCAGTTTTTTAAGCCTAGCTCTGATTTAGTTCATATGAGGAAGAGAACTTGAAACGAATCCTTTAACTCCAAGAACACTAGCTTGGATTCATCCTTTCTCTCTCGCTTACCAACGATACGACCGTAAACAAAAATGTCATGTTAAATGCTTGAGACGTATGTATTTCGAAGGTGTGAATGTCCTTGTTACCGAAGCCCAATAATTTTCCGTATAATGGAAACGTTGAGGTATTATTTTTTCATTACTTGATATGAATATAAAGGAATATATATATATATATATATATATATATATATATATATATATATATACAGTAACCACCACTTATAGTGATCAGTGGTTATAAGAATCAACCGTTTATAAGAATCAATATCGTGAAAACAAAAACAAATGTATTATTTCCATGTTAAAATTTTCGCTTAAAAGAATCAATCCACCGGTTGTAAGAATCAGTTTACACTCTTAGCTTGCTTTCCATTTTTACAAAAAAGCCACTTAAACCCTCAAAAGGCATGAAGTTCTTTCTTTCTTTTTCTTTTAAAGAAAGATTGATAAGATGGGATGGAATATAGTCTTAAAATTCATCCTTTCTTTGTTAGACATAACATAATAGTTTCCCCTTTAGCACAACACTGTCCTATTAGCTTGACCCGGGAATATCTTTACCAGTCCGGGTCCGATTTCACTTTTCTCCACTGACAAACAAAAATGGGGACTCTTTTTTTCCCACCTCCCACATCCTGGTCGCGGCTTCCTGGACCCTGAAACACATAAATCTTCGGCAAAGTATCACTTAGGCAAACGTGACATTAGTAGATTCAGCACGTTATCAATCTGTGAAACGTAAGCTAGAAGGTGAATCTTCGTTTGAGACTATTAGTATTGAAATAGGTGTAGACAACCTCCTGAAAACTTCATTACGTCAAACTACCATTGAAAACATTTTCGTGCTTCCTTCCTGTAGTTGAAATGTTAAACTGTTAAGCAGGTATGTTGTAACAAATATTGGATTTTTTTCTTCTCTTACTATAATCATGTGTATCTAGTTATAAATCTAGAAATTAAGTTGTATTTTTAAAATTATAAAAAAAATTTAATAAAACATAATTAACGTAAATTAAAGAGTATTTTATGGTAAATTATCTAATATATGTATATATAGGTGTGTGTGTGCCTGTCCAAAAACCTAAATTTCGGCTATAAGAATCAACCGCTTATAAGAATCAAAAACAGTAAAAACAAACGTGATTCTTATAAGCGGAAATCACTGTATATATATATATATATATATATATATATATATATATGTGTGTGTGTGTGTGTGTGTGTGTGTGTATGTACGTATGTATGTATGTATGTATATATATATATATATATAAGGTGTCTGTTTCACTGCTACCAAATGACGTTGATGAACTTAAGACACGCATATCTGCAGTCTTTCAAACCTTCACATCAGACATGCCGAAAAGAGTGTGGGATGATGTCGTAACGTTTTGTACCGCCCTTTAAATTTATCTTTTTCTTATGGGATTTTCCCCCTAACAGCTGCTCGTACCACATCAATATGGATACTTTCCCTTGACTGTCCAGTTTTATTCAACGAAAACCTACGTTTAGAGCGGAGAACGCACACAGCCTCCTTATCAGTGAATTTCCTTTTGCGGGGGAGAGAGGGTTAGTATATTACGCTATAAGTGTGGCTACTTTTCGCTTCCCCGAGATACTCAGGCATAATCAATTCCCTTTGAGTCGATTTGTTTTTACGGTTCTTCCCGCCGCTTGGCGAGAGTTCTTCCCCAAATTTGACGGACTGTTGGACAGATGCGAAACTCATCAACCACCTGCAAGAAGAGATCTCTCCCGACCGTTGGACGAAAGACGCAAGAAAAAGGATTTGACAGGATGCCTTACAAGATGAGAGGGAAAATTTTGAGTTCGAAAACAGAGCTGTTCGCATAGGGACTCGGGACTCATCCACCGGTTTTCATAGTCGCATAGATTCTGTATTTTTGCGGCCTTAAGCCCTGCTCCTCAATATTCCCTCAAAATAAATATGTTCCATGGTTCAGCATTTTGGGCTCGTCATTCCTCGTGTATCATTCATTTTATTGATATCATTTTTTTATTCCAGAGGACGAACTCCCAGTTACTATTCTCCAATATGCATCTCAACCTATTTTTAATACTATATTCCTGGATTTAATACGACAGATGAGTTATCGTACCACCTCGATATCCTTCGTGTTACAAAAGGGGCTCACATTGAACACTTATAACTGTGTCGAATTTAAACTTTCAACTGTTATTTTTTATTTCCGATGAACAGCAAGTTTGTACTTTGTTTAGTTTTCTTTCAATAGCCCTGCAAAGTTGGGACATCCATTTATGTACACACTGTATACGTACATACCTCAGTTTACAAAGCTTTAGTTCAATCAAATAATTCACGTGGAAAAATATCCTATTATGAAGTCTTGTTTAGAAGAGGCCAATAGGGTATTTAGTACATAATTGTGTGAAATACAGAAAAAGAAGTAATTAAAAAATAATTTAGGAAAATGAGACATGATATGACCACTATAATCACAAAATAGCCGGTATACAAGACGCGATCTATTTTGGTGAAATTTTATATATTGAACTTAATTTAATAATGGAAGGCTTATTAAACGTGAGGTCTTAAAAAACGGTATACTTACATTTCTAATGCCTTTTCATCCCAGTAATTATCTTAAAGTTATAGCAAACATTTATGTTTAATTAACATTCCCGATTCCTATATTTCAATAAAAAAATTTTAACTTATACTATATCCGATTTTAGTATCAGATCGTATACTCTCTCGGGTGATACGTGATATGATGTAATAATTTTACTATTGCAATGAGTGGGAGTAAAAGTCTAAGTGTAAAAGCTCCCATGACTCAAGGGAAGTCCATATTCTATACCCATAAACACCAACCCTTTGAATAGCATACATGCCTTAATTATCCTTCGTAACATAATGAAGAGTTTCCGTGCTAGGGCTTCATATGTTTCAATTACGAAATATACGACTTCTGTGTAATTAAAGAGATTGTTTGCTCTGCATTATAATATTGTGTTTGTATATAATATTGCGTGTGCATTTACCTTAGTGAAATAAACACGCGGGAAATCTGTAAAAGAAGTAAAGGAAACAGTACCTACGTTATGAATAAATTGCCGTCAGCCAAAGATACCTGAAAGCTCTTCATATAGTTCTATAATTGCTTAAAAGTCTATGGGGAATAACACAAGAGATAAAAAAAATTCAGGTAATCTCTTCTAACGAAACTACCACGGGTTATTTACATAGGATTACTTATCGTTGCTTAAATGTTTTGTATATATATATATATATATATATATATATATATTTATGTATGTATGTATGTATGTCAAAATTTAGACGTATTTTGGTACTTTTCTGTTTAACTATCTACTGCTTGGCCAAGCGATACAGACTGGATCTGGCGCGCTGAAAAAATTATAAATCGCGATGGCGGACAGTTTTAGAGTCTGAAGTTTTGCTTTCCGGAGGATCGTTATAGAGGAACGTAATCCTACATTGAAAATTTTACCATTATTTTGTACTTGATATGTGGTATTTAGAAGTTCAAATCTTTAGATCTACAAAGGCAGAAAGAGGAAGAAATTAAAGTTTTATTCTCAAAAAAAGGAGGAAATAAATCTTTTCTCACATCCATAGAGTAACAAATTAATATAAATTAAAATGTCTCTAAAGGCTCCAGGGTGCAAGAAAAAAAAATCACATTTCAGATCTCCTGTTGCTTCTGTTGTGGGGAAAATAGCCAAGTTGAGAGTTTAAGAATTCCACCCATCCAACCTTTAAGGCCTGTTCACTTTGCATCTTGAGAATTGCAGGGAGTCAGCGTTGAACATCTTAACTAATCTCTGAGCTAAACGCTAGAATGTAGTGTAACTAATGTTAAGTTTTTTTTTTTTTTTTACGGGGAGAATTAAATTAAAATAAATTGTTAAGATTGCTAAAGCTTGCATACACTCTTAGAGGTGATACAAAAATTAGCTACATGAAACATATTAATTCACTTGCGTTGTGGTTAGTACTTTTTAAAGACGCGGGTTGTGATAAGCAATAACTCATTAAAATAAAATATCTGGTTCACTTGCTGATACCCCTACTGTAGAGGGTTAAATCACGAAAAATATTTTAATTAACTTGATAATAGTTCACTGAAAAGGAAAGCTGAAATAAAAATTACCTAAAAGGGAACGAAGAAAAGCTACGAGGCAACTGAATGACAAGACTAGATTTTACAAATAAAATAACATGGTTTATTAATGTATTATATTATTCACAATTACAAATTCTTTCGCCATATAGGCAAATTCCGTTAACCGAGGAAGCAATATCCTCTCATTATTTCTTGTTACAAAACTCATTATATAAAAACTTAAATAAATGACTCATCGATAAAGTGGCTGGCGAAAAGAATAAAAAAAAAAAACTGAAAACTAAATCATAATTGAATGATTTTTTTAACAAATAAAAAAAAGGGAATCATTAAATTTACCGTCTGCAGACAAGAAGGGTTATTGGGAAATGGGCGAGGGCAAGGTTGTAGACGAGGAAAGGCATGTCGCAAGGAGATCTCTTCTCTTCATCTCGGATATATCTGAGGCAGGCTGCTCGCACACAGGACCAAGGGTCTCTCTGTCCGGTGACACTCCAACTCCCCCACCTCCAAAAAAAATCCTCCCCCGACGAAGGGCAATTCACCCTTTTTGTAAGAAACCCCCGCTCGCAAGATGGTAAGGAAGGAGATTTGCCCGGCGCCGAGGACTTAGGCCGTCTGCACACGGAGCAACTCAAAAGAAACTGATTACCGACTCAAATCACTAACCAGTCCGTAATGAGTCGCAACCTATGTAATTGAATGGAGCCACACACACGGCGCAACTGGTTACAAACCCGTCCTTGCGCCGTGTGTGTGGCTCCATTCAATTACATAGGTTGCGACTCATTACGGACTGGTTAGTGATTTGAGTCGGTAATCAGTTTCTTTTGAGTTGCTTCGCGTGCAGACGGGCTTAGGATTGTAGATCCTTCCACAACAGCTTGTGAGAGGTGATTTAACATATTTGATATTAAATATAATTGTACGTTGACCTTCTATCTTCATTAATGCTATAATTTGAAACTCGTGGAGCAGTTTGAAATTTGTGGATCATGCTCGGTGAGGCTGTTGGTCTTCATGTATTCATGCGCGCCTGCATGTGTTTTCGGACGGAGCGCTGAGTTGCGCGTACAAACATTTTGATGTCTGTTTTTGAGATGTTTCTTGAAATAGATAATTTTGCTAATCCCTTTATCAGGTGTAGTTCTGGGAATGAGCAAAAATGGCAATGATCTCGTGGATAGATTACATTGCCTTACCAGCCCACTTCCAAACATGGGGAATTGAATAGCGTACGAAAATTTCTTATAAGAAAAAAAAAACAAAATATTATTCATTAAAACTTAACATTTAATGTTGATTATTTAATCACCAACCACCTGAAACTATTATATATACCAGCCACTTTTACAAACTAAAGAATAAATTGCAAATAAATGTCACAGTCATATCTAGTTATTTACAGTTAAGGAATCAAATATTAGTGCTTGCCGTGATCCAATATTTTAATATACTCTCATGCTACCTCCCATTATCAGGAAAATTGCGCACCTTTTTCTAATAATCTTCAGTAATAATCAAGCAATTAAAAATTGGATCGCCGCTAGTTGGAACAAGTAGAGTATAGGCTTACAGAGTTTCAACAATGCAAATATATTTAAAAACAGACATTACAACGCGCGTTATTTATTAATTATATCCTATAATCTTAATTATTAAGTGTGTTTTACCTACATCACAACTAACATGATGAAGGATCGCAATGAGTCTCTTATTAAACAGGATAAAGACACTCTTCCTTTTCCAAATCAAATTTTTTCTTATTCTTTACTTAAACAAAAATATTGATAATCAAATAAAAAGGGTATTTTCAGGTAGCCTAGCCTCTTCTACATATTTCTATTTTTCCCTTTCATTAATTTTCACCTGTAAAAGTAAATTATTTGCGTTTAAACCACAACACACTTTTCTTCTAGAAAAATACAAAAGTTTAAAAAAAAATTCGAAGATTTTTTAAAAATAAAAATTATACATATTTATTGAAATTCTCGATCTAATTCGGGGGAGAATTGGTTTTGAAAAATTGTTTAAATGCAAGTCAACAATCAGTGCAGAACTGTTTTTCCATAGGTAAAAACTGACCTCAGCATTTAGATGCCCTTAATATCAGCTTTTCAGAAATGTACCAATGGTAAAATTCAACCTACACACGCCTATTTAAAAAAAACTTATTTTATTTTCTGATGGAAAGGAAATACTCCCAAGAGAACTAAAGTTTTCTGATAACTCGAAAATTTTACTTATCAATAAACCAACACAATCTTGATTAAATTTTGAAAAATTTTAAATATCTCAATTTTTTTACATTTTGAATCTCAAAAAAACACTTTGCTTAGTTTTTCAGTAAGTAAATCGCAATATTCACTGCTATTGCAAGAAAACAGGAAACAGGAATACTTATGTGAAAAGTTAATGTTTTCTTTGCATTTTATATATATATATATATATATATATATATATATATATACCGACATATTTTAATGCTTTTTTCTGATATATCAGGTAATAACATTGAAATGTCATGAAATTAATGCAAGACATTTGGAAAATGCTAATTCACTAATACAAATACATTATTTTTTAATGCATGTGATATATTTAACTTCACAACGTACTAATATTAAATTTTTATTATCGAAATTCAAATGTCTGACAACCCCTATGAATTTGCAATGAGCTTTTTGCTTTTGTTTTGTCGCAAACATCCTGCAGTTAAACATTCTATGGACAATAAATTTTAGTTCATATTTTATTGTGATAGATTCGTGATGAAACAAGTCATGAACGTCAGACAGCGACAAATTTATTCACGATTGTGCATGGTTCAATTTTCTTCTCCTTTGGCGAATATTTCTAATATATACATTAGACGAGGAGGAAGTATAAAGACATATGTCCAGACAGCACCGGGTAGATATTATCATGCAAGCAATCAAAATGTAATTGATAAATGGTATTTTAGTTACTATATGCCATTTATCACCAGCTGCTATATGACGTCTGGCTTACTTCATGAAATATTTAATATGTTCTGCTAGTGATGCTGCCTCGCTCGAGTGCTATAGTAATAAATAGGTTGTGGGCCTGAAAGTTCAAACGCAAAGCAGATATATTGAGTGCGTAGATAAGCTTTGATTCAGTTAGGAGATATATATTATTATGAATGTAGTTTTCATTTATAACCCTAGTTATGAGGCAATGCGATTATCATTCAGGAATGGTTGTAATTTGATTTACGGCAGTGGGATTGAAACAGGACGTGGACTTTTTTAATATGCAGAAAATTAGATTCTTACAAGAATGTAATTTTTAGCGTATTACAGTGCTTATTAAAACATATTTCATTCAGTAACTAATATGGATTTAATTTAAGTTTCTAATATTTAATTTTCACTGCTAAATCCTTCCAACCTTAAAAATGTCTGATGTTAAATCCTTCCAAACCTTAAAAATCATTGTTGCCGAATTTCAGAATATTAAAAACTAAAATCGTAGAGGGGAACAAATATGCATTTTTCTTGTTCAGTTTACTGTTCATATTAAAGACCGTTAAGTTCATGGATGCCGAGTCCTATATTGAAGATAACAATACGAGTCCCTTTAAATACCAGGTCTAATATTTTAATATCTCTAAATTCCTGAAACAGTTGTTATTTTTAATGTCAGAGCAAGACAATTAATGTATTGTTATGGCATAGAACATCTGTGCGGCAAACAAGAAACCCGCATTGACTGATTTAAAAAGACTTGCTAAACAATATATTCAAAAAAGACCCCACTGTAAGAAAAATTTAGAAATAAATAAATCGGAAGAAATTTTTTCTTCTTATGAAATTTATATATATATATATATATATATATATATATATATATATATATATATATATATATATATATATATATATATATATATATATATATATATATATACATAAAGTTTGCAAATACTATATCCATATGCATGACGCAGCCTAGCAACTAACACATAAAGAACAAAATCACAGGTGTATTAGCACCCAAAAATAGAAATATAGGTGAATCAACACCCAACAGACAAAATGTTAAGTAATTAGACTGAAAAATCAAAATATCATCTGTCTTTACTTGGTATTTGTTGGTGTCTTTTTATCACGTTGTGTATATATATATATATATATATATATATATACACTGGAAAAAAGTTGTAAAATAATAGAAATGGACAAAACAGAGTCGTTTTCTGCCCAATACGATCCTTGATTGTGTAAACTTTCGAACTTTTCCAATTTTAGCATAGAAGTGTGCTGCAAAACTGCAAAACTAAACTGTTCTAATAAAATTCTTGATGACAAACTCGAGGTTAATTAAATCCCCGAAGATCTAGAGTCAGCTGTAATTGTCTTGAGTATCATTATTATATCAACAATAAAAGCTGTAAACATGGAAACACTAACTTTTCTATTATATGATTAAGCTCTCTATGTATATATAAATTTAAAATTTTTCCTTCTAAAATACATAAAATACAATCAACTTATTAACTGCGACTACCGTAAAATTAATTCAATATCCTCAATTTAATTTAAACGAATTTTTTCCTCTTTCAATTATCTCTTTAGTTTTAAATCGTGAAAAATATATCCCACATTACACTTAAGGTGCTTTCTTTATATCCATGATCAGAAAAAAAAGATTTATAAAACCGGCAAAAAAGAGCAGAACAAAGAAAAATTCTCAAAATAGAATATCTAAGATATAAAAACAATGAAAGCACTGAATAGTTTCTATTCTATCGTACAAAATTCTCAAGATAACCTCAAAGTAGGGTCTCCAGCTTGAAATCTCTGAGGATTCTCATCTAAGAACGAAAAACTTGAATAAAATTGGATTGCTTTTTAAAGCAGTAAAGGGTAAAAGTTTGGCGGCATAAGAACATTTTTGGCAAAATGTGATGGATTTTAACGTGAAATATAAAACAAAAATCAAAATTTGAAATGTTTTCTGAGCTGCACAATCTTGGCTGAAGAATAAAAAACAATCATGTTATAAACGAGATGAATAATATATTCCTATAGGTTTAGAATCAAAAGATACATGCAGGGGGAAAAAATTTAATTTTCTTCAGAAATATGATCAAATGTATAGTTTGAAACACATTGGTAGCGAGATTGTTCTTTTGAATAGTTAAAAAAATAAAATTTTTGAAACGCTCGAGGGATGATGTATGGAGCAGGTAAACTTTCAGACTTTAAAGGAATTACATATCAATTACCAAATATCATAATAAATGGCCGATGACTGAACGGCTACTGTGCTGGCATTCGGTGCAGAGTCTGTGGGTTTGAATCCCTCTATTTGCATGGACATTCGGAATGGGCTTTAAGCAGTAGGTCCCGGTCAAATTAGCCCTCTAGTAGCAAAAGTTGACTGCATTTTTCGAAACCAAACAATAATAAAGGACTATCAGCGCGTATGTATTTAGATATTATCTAGTAAAAAATAACCACTCTTTAGTTCCTAATAAGTAAAATAAACTAAACTGAATTAAAACGTTTACCATAATATTTCTGATGAATAAGATAAACGATAAAAGGATATCAAAAGTGGGTAAATTCTTGAAACCTTTAATTCGAATACTAAGTAGATAACTTAATAGTGACACTTGAGCACAGATGTATTAAAAGTGATCTGCTAAAAATTAAAGGGCAAGTTATTATTAATATGAATTCAATATAAACTTTTTACCCATTTCCCATCGATGGATAAAAATGTCGGCAATCTGGTTGCCATATTTTTCAGTAAATGACAAATAAAAAAGTATAACCTAGGAACAAAACTTTACGTTACTCATACAACTTAGAGAGGGGCGCCATTTTTAAATTAAACCTGGAGATTAGTTCACTGATATTCATTTTTAACGTCTAAATGAGACGCTTATAAGTGGTATCCTATATAGTCTCAAGAGCCGCTATATGGTTTGCCATATAATTTTTAACAGTAAGTGTTGAAGTAATATGTCCGCAACACGTTATTATTTCCCGTTGATCTAGAAAAGTGCATGTCCGCTACGTTCGATATAATCCTGCGGGCACGAATATATGTTTAGATCATGCGAGAAGCAATGACAACAACAACCAATTATCTCGGTGTTTTCCGACCATACAATGACGTTTCTACGCCCAGAAATTCTCAAGGCGAATTACTGATAATCAACAAGCATAATGACCTTTAAAACATCTTTCACTGGATAAAAGCTCCATGAGGCCTCATCTCAAAAAGCACTGAAAAACATGATTGAGTACATGATTGAAAAACATGAAGCTGGCAATCCTGATAAATTTTTGATAAAGGGATAACATTTAACAATCAATCCAAAACACTACTGTAAAAATATGGGTGTCCTGTCCTCCAGTTTCAAAGACTCCATGATCCAATTTGTGTTTTCGGTAAAAAACAGAGAACGGTATGACCTGACTTCAGTCCCTCGGAAGCCCATGGTAAATATATACCACTAGAATGATGTAGGAGACTCCCATAGCGTGCAACCTTAAAACAGCGATATCTATTGTGTATAATTTTTTTTATTATTTCACATCTAGTATTGATTATAATTGTTTGGCAATCCTTCGACAATACATATATGCCCAGTACAAAATACATAACATAAAATGCCTAATGCACAATTAGGAAACTCCCACACACTCATAAATATATTCATTAGGAGAATGTGGAGAGAAAATACCATATTAAGCAGAAGAAAAGATCACGACAAATTTTTTTCCTATATAAAAAAATAACACATTTTTTTAAATTACACTGAAATATATAATCATACAAACAGTGAAAAAAGAAACAGAAATCCAATAGTAAAGATGCTGTAAATAAATTTTATCACGCGAAATTCAAAATATGATACACGCTTTTAGCTCCAGAATCTCAAAGGATTCGCCCCTGAGAACGGAAAACTTAAATAAAATTGGATCGCTGCTTAAAAATGGCAAAAGGCACTAGTTCAGCAGAACGGAACTATTTTTTTAGCTTAAATAAGATATAGGAATCGAACAAAACAAAATATCAAATATTTGGATGCTACTCCTTTGAAACGCGCTTTTTAGAGTTATTTCGAGAGAGAAAACAGTCAAGTTATAAATAAAGCCAAATCGATTTTGGGTCAAAGAGAATGTTTTATATTGTTTCGCAGTTCTAAAAGTTGTTATTGAATCTTATTTATGAGCAAATCAAACTGCACTTAGAATGCGAAATGAGCATTTTTAAGCCTCCTTTTACGTCCACGAGTTTATAGTTTTTCATTTTAGAGTGCTTCAATGTTTAAAAGTGAAAAGTCCATTGGTGTGTAGGTCTCCAAAGAAAAGAAATATTTACAATGTTTAAAACTTTTTTTATCACGAGAATACTAGTTTCTATATATCATAAATATATTTTACGAAGTTAAAATATGTTAAAAGAACATAGCACATCTTGTAAAAAGAACACAAAAATGCCATCGCTTACATTGATAGAATGATTTACGATAGATGCATTTTATACACATAGAACTGTTTTACAGTAGTTTCGAAACATGCAGATATTTTCTTTTAAATATATACTGTTAAATCACAAACTGACGCATTTCACGCCCTTTTAATTATCAATTTCGGAGATCAACCAATGTCTACAACAATGAAGTTAAATAATGAATTAATCTCTTGTTTCAGTATTAAATATACTGAAACGAGAACTCACCATTATGTAGAGCAGCGGTTCTCAACCTGGGGGACGAAGAATAATTTCAAGGGAAGCGTGAGTTTAAAAATAAAATAAAATAAAAAGTAAAACTAACTGAAATTTACCGAACTCAATTTTCCAGTCACAATGTAACCGTAACGTATTTTCAACAAACGAACACGAACACGATAATTGTCGTAATTGTAAAAACTAGGGATGCGACATCAATGTCGATGTTTTCATAACATCGATGTTTTGATAAAGACATCGATGTTTTCATAACATCGATGTTTTGATAAAGACATCGATGTTTTAAACATCGATTTATTGAAGCCGATGTTTTTTTAACATCGATGTTTTTTGCTCGATGTTTTACGTTGTCTCGATGTTTTCTTTAATGAAAAAGTACTATAATAAAAAAATTTAACACGTAGCATAATTTTCACACTCAGTAAATGTAAGTTTGAATTCTGAAAAGGACGAATACAAAATTCGGCAATCAACAACCAATGAACCAATCAGAGCGCTTGGAATGTTCCTGACACTCCAAAACCTTCCATGGGGTTTTATTTTATAAATAGTATATACACGAGAGCAGCCATTTAAGTTTTTGTTTTGTTCTGTTTTATATAAGTTGACGTTAATATTATTAGTAAGATGCCTCCCAAAAGTACCGTTTGGAAATATTTTTGCAAAACGTCTGACAAATTGGCAAGATGCAATATTTGTCTTAAGTCCCTCAAAACTTCAGGCAATACCACGAATTTATCTGGACATTTGAAGGCAAAACATGATGATATTTACAACGAGAATTTTGAGTCATCAATGTAGCCCAAGGCAAAAGCAACCAAGTTTTTGTCATTTGTGTCATCCCAATTAGAAAGTAATATTAAATCACCCCTCCCCCCCCCCCACGACTAACCAAAGTAACATTAATGTTAAAGGTTACTAAACCAGTTTTAAAAAATAGATGTTCTAAAACATCGATGTTTAAAATCATCAATGGTTTTGGGATACATCGATGTTTTATTAGCATCGATGTTTTAATATTGAATATCAGTGTTTCGAAACATCGATGTTTTGTTATCGATGCCGCATCCCTAGTAAAAACACGATAATTGTCGTACGTCTGTCAACACTGCAAGAGCTTGAGAACGGTTTCTCGCTCAGCTGCTTTCCTTTTGTTATTAATTTTTCCCTTTTTCCTTTCAAATTCTCCAGATATTAGTTCAGAGAACTGGGAGTTAAAGTTGACAAGCTTTGTCACAGTTACAACCTAATATTCTAACAGTTACAACATAATATTCAAAAACTTGTCAAGGACAAACAGTGCCAGCCCTCTCAGTAATGTCGTGAAAGTGACTGGTATTACATCCCAACCTCCCCTAGATCCTTGATTACCTCAAATATATTTGATCTGTATTAAATTCTTTGATTTCATATGTTCTAATAATAATATATGTTCCAAATTAAGATATGTGTAGTAATATTAAATTTTGTGTATGGAATAATCTATTCTATATTTTCATTTAATATCCAGCTTCAGTTTCAAATTCCGATTTTACTACTTGTATTGACCACATATGGGGGTGGTGGGGGAGGCGTGACCTCTCATCAGTGTTCAAAGGGGGGCACAGAGCCTTAAAGGTTGAGAACCCCTGATGTAAAGAATCACATCAGTAATTCCCTTCTGTGCTTCCGTTCAAAATAACTATAGTGGGCTTTTGCATAGGTTTTCAAGCACCACATGTATTTTCAAGCTGCGGGAAATAATGTTCAACGATGTCCATGAAATCATCAAAGCTTCTTGAGAATGTTAAAAGAAATCACATTCTTTAGCATTCTCAATTTTCTTATGAAATACGCTTGTTATATACCAACTCGTTTTGATGAAGTAGTTTTGATAATCAGAGTTTTATGAATTGTGGTACTATTGTCCGCATTGATGAATTTCGATCGAAATTTGTTTTTTTAAAGATCTGGCTCCCTTGTGTAGCACTCTGATAATTCTTCCTGCTAAACCCAGGAGCGATACCCGAAGCCCTGTGGGTTTTCATTGCGGAATGAACGTTTCTAAGGAATATGAATAGCGGCCAGTTAAACTGCGTTCTGGAAACACTGCTAAAATTTTAACGTAAAATTGTGTATAATGCGTATCTATTTCTACCAATTTCAGTATAGTCTGAATAACCTGAAATAAATTTCTCTTATCTTGAATTACTTTACTCTTGCTTTTCACCAGACTTTTCATTGTGAGTCGAATGTGACATTATTATTTAACACAATAAGGCTGCCAATCAAGATAAATATTAGATGTAAAATATAGTAATAGAAACGTCAAAAAATAAATAAATCTCGCTCCACTTCTCTTGTATTCAAGTTATCTATTAACCCTTCAGCGGGTGCGCCAATTTTTGGAACACCAGCAGGCGCGCGCGGCACCAAATGCAACGTCTCTTTCAACCTTGATTATTCCTTTTGTAATAAACTCTTTTTTGAGAATTAAAATTAATAATTCTGCGTTTTATGACAAGATATTAAATATTGATAATATTGAAATATAGTCAGAATCAAAGGCCAAATAATGCAGATACAATCACCTTATTTCAAAACTGTCCGATTTATTGGATTTAAGGACAACTTGCGAACGTATTCCTATTATGTCCAAAAACCTAAAAAAAAACAATGAGATTGTCCATCTTCGTGATATGCGGGATACCGTGTAATAGCTGCACATTTTATCGACTACATCAACTCCTGCTCTTGTCGTATTGTAATCCAGTATAATCGTTGGTTTACCAAGGTTAAATCACGACTACCAATGAATGGAAAGGAATAAAAGGGTCAGAAAATCAGACCTGCATTAGAAACTGCTTAGAACATTCAAACCTTACATGTAAAAACAAACCATTCAAAATTTGGAAAATGTTGCACTCTGTACGCGGGCGCGCCACCTGAAGGGTTAAATACCGTTCCTTAACTTAGTGCAGAGTTATCCCCTTACGTGGCAGGTTTCTTATATCTGGTATACATCTTCACACACCCCTTAAAAAATTGCCTGCATCCCTCAAATGCCCTATTTCGGTAAGCGCTATTCGATTCGATAGGGATTTATAATCCTTGTATGGTTTTACTAAATTGATTTTCCTTTCCGTTCATTTAAAGGTTCCAGGAAAGTACAGACCAATAAAATCCCTTTAGTGGATGTTGCAAGCATCTGAATTTCTGGAGACTACTTCACCTGTGATTCTGGCACTTCCATGCGATATGGTGACAACGTACATCTAAGATCGAGAATATATTCTTGCGCGAAATTTGAACGCAACATTCTGAGAGTTATTATATATATTTTACTATCTCTCTCTCTCTTCCATACAAACACAGGCTTATATGTATATGTGTGCTATCTCGTACACGAGAAGATTTATCATTAGAGTTCGCGATCAAGTCAATGAAGGTGAAAATTTAATGTCTAAATTTATTAAGGACTTTTGATCCAAACAACAAAAACGAGAATGGACGATAGCATATTTTCATGTCAGGGGGTTTCCAGCTAAAGGCTGAAACAGCTACGGCATCAATTATTTTTTAATACCAGTTCCTACAAACGGCCATGGATTTCAAAGATAAAAAAAATGAAACCTTAAAAAAATCGAGTCCGATTTTTTTTAAATACGCGCCAAAGGTGTTATTAATCATTTTTTTTTACTTCCACTCTTTACTTTTTCTTTACTTCCTCGTTGCCAAGGCAATGTTAAAATAGTTGTTTTATTGGAAATTTTCACGAACTTAAAAGAGGCAGAAAGGAAAATGTGTCAAAGGGATAGCAATAGTGCTAACAATGATTACTCGAATACATCGGTGGGTACTTCGGAATTCGAACACTCAGATGTTATTTCCTAAGACTAACATTAAGCTAACCGTAGAATATTCAACTACGGCATTTCAGCTCCATCTGCTGCCATTTCCAGTTATTTCATTGGTCCAAACCCTCACACTATAAATCTAGGGGGAAATCTTCTTAGTGCTATGTTTATTGCGCAATTGTTAAAGTTTTGAGTTAACACTTTTAAAAGGTTTAGGGGATTATAACACGTACTCGTGTACTATAAGTCATTGTATAAACTTGTATCCACTAAAAGTCTTATAATCTACAAGCTGAAAACACTTACTTCGCTACGGAGTACATTTAAATTAAATAAAACGGTCAATGTATGCAATTAATGCCAAATATATATATATATATATAATAAATACAACGATCAATGTATGCAATTGAGATATAAAAAAACGAAAAAATATATTTAATATAAAAATTGTTACGGATATTTTTATATACAAAATGATGTAGAAGAAAATATTCAAATTAAATCTAATAGAGCATACTAAAGAATATAGTACAGTTTATATGATACAGTTTCGAGGAACATTTCTTTTACTGTATTTTAATATTTTTTTCGATAATGTCCGATCGTCTGCCGCATTAGCAAGAAAAAAAATTTGTCTCTTTCCTTGTTATGCACGTGACGCAAAATTACATTTAAAGTATCACAAAAAGAAAAAAACCACGTGATCAGCATTTAATAAATTAAATTCTAAAAATTAATATTTAAAAATTCACCAAAAATCAGAAAATGGAAGTAAAGATTCGAAATGGATTTCATTTTAAAGGAATTCTTATGATCTTTCTCGTGATATAAATTTTATAACCCTCGGAGTATTATCCTACATGCAAACTTTAAAGAATGTTACAAAAACAGCTTAAAAATTTAATTTGAAAAATCTAAGAAGAATTTTTTTTAAATCTTTCCTAGTGCACCCCTACACTATAATAAGAAGAATCGCCATGCAAAATTTCAGCACTTTAGTTCCAGCGGTTTGGTCTGTGTGTTATATGACAGTCAGTCAGTCAGTTACGGAACTGTTTTATATATATAATAGATGAGAAGTTTTTTTTTTTTCGTGTATCAAATATCAGGGGAATTTTTTGACATTAATACTTACATGACATTTTTAATCCCATAACTTTTGGTGACTGTACAAAACGAAATTTATATGTCAGCAGTTACTCTTACATTTTACCAATTAATTGGAATAATATAGTTTTTATTAGGGCGGATAAAAATATCAATTTTAAATTAGAAAGAAAATAAAGAACAAGATACTGGAAATCAGTTTTATTAATTTCTATTCTGATTAAATTGAATATTCCCGCCCAGATAATAAATTGATGAAAATAAATAACATGAATTATAAAATAATATCCATTGATGTTTGCATTCGAAAAATCATTGTTAGCTTTTGTTATACCTTTGACATATTTTTCTTTCTGTCTCTTTTAAGTTAACGAAAATTTCCAATAAAACAATTATTTTAACAATGACTTGGCAACGTTTAAAATTGGATGTAAAAAAGAAAAAGTGATGGATACTACCTTGGCACCTAGTTAAAAAGGCGACTGGATTTTTTTTTTAGAGTTTGAATTTTTTTAAATTTTTCATTCCGTCTAATAATAGGCTAGGAATATAGTCTAGCAATTCCGTCAACTCTAGACATTTCTATTTAAGTTTTATAATTACATATGGCTAATTTAAGAGTACAAATTTAAGAAAATTAAAGGAATCAGTCAAAAAAAGTTAATGAGTATCGTGATTAAATAAAAGTAACCTAGAATATGTGTGGCATTTCACAGTCTTGAAATCTGTTATATCTAATTATATAGGGACTGGTTAACATAATATTAAATCTAACAATATTCTAGGAAGATAATAGTATATTGTTAGATTTAAATCTAATAATAGACTAGGAAGAGAGTCTAGCAACACCGTCAACTCTAGACATTTCTTTTTAATTTTTATAATTACATATGGCTAATTCAAGAGTACTAATTGAAGAAAAATTAAAGGAATCAGTTTCAAAAAATAAATGAGTATCGTGATTAAATAAAGGTCATCTAGAATATGTGTGACATTTTACAGTCTTGAATCTGTTATATCTAGTTATATAGAGACCGGTTAACATGATATTAAATCTAACTATATACTAGGAAGAGTATTGTTAGCTCTAGACTTGCCCTTTTTTCAGAGTTTTAATTTTTTTCTATCTTTAATTCCACTCTTGTCACAATATTAAATATAAAAATCAGGTCACAGTTTATCATTGTTCTATTAGATGTGCCTAAAACCATCAGATATAAAGAAATAAAAAAGCACTTTTTAAAAATAAATTCTTAGAAAGATACCATACATTTTACATCGAAAAAATAAACTATGGTTAATTTGGAGATAACATAATTACTCACACTTCGAAAATGGTGTAGTTAGCTTGTGTAATCTAATGCAAAATTATATCCGAAGCTACTCCCTCGCTTTTCGTGACAGAAGATAATAATATATCTAATCTGCCTGTTAGCTGAACATCATACTTGGGGCTTATTTATGCTCGAATTTCCATTTTCAGTATCCCCTTGTTTCACAGACTCGAATCTGTTATGTCCAGTTATAGAGGGATTGGTTTACAGAATATTAAATCTAATAATGGATTAGAAAGAGAGTCTAGCAACACCGTCAACTCTAGACATTTCTTTTTAATTTTTTTAATTACATATAGCTAATTCAAGAGTACTAATTGAAGAAAATTAAAGGAATCAGTTTCAAAAAATAAATGAGAATCGTGATTAAATAAAGTAATCTAGAATATGTGTGACATTTCACAGTCTCGACTCTGTAATATCTAGCTATATAAGGACTGTTAACATAGTAATAAATCGAATAATATACTAGGAAGAGATTCGTTAGCTCTAGACTTATCATTTTAATTTTTATAGTTATATATGACTAGTTTAAGATAACTAACTGAAAAAGAATTAAAATAATCAATTTAAAAAATTAAATAGTATCATAATTAAACAAATGCTATCTGGAACATGTGTGACAGATTTCACAGACTCGAATCTGTAACGTCTAGTCATAGAGGGATTGGTTTACAGAGCATTAAATTTAATAATATACCAGGATGAGATTTCATCAACTGTATCAGCTCTCTACATTTCCTTTTAATTTTTATCATTAGATATGGCTAATTTAAGAGTACTAATTGAAGAAAATTAAATTAATCAACCAAGAAAGTTAATGAGTATAGTAATTAAATAAAGTTGATCTAGGATATGTGAGACATTTCACAGTCTCAAATCTGTATTATCTAGTTATATAGGGACTGATTAACATAATATTAAATCGAACAATATACTAGGAAGAGATTCTTTAGCTCTAGACTTATCTTTTTAATTTTTTTTTGTTATAGATAACTAGTTTAAGAGTACAAACTGAAAAAAAATTAAACAATTAAAAAATTAATGAGTATCCTAATTAAACAAAAGTTATCTGGAACATGTGTGACAGATTTCACACAGTCGAATCTGTAACTTCTAGTCATAGAGGGATTGGTTTTCGGAGTATTAAATTTAATTATACATCAGAATTAGATTCTATGATCACCATCAGCTCTCTACACTTCCATTTAATTTTTATAATTACATATGGCTAATTTAAGAATACTTATCGAAGAAAATTAAATGAATTGTTTTTAAAAAGTTGAAAAGTTTCATAACTAAACAAAGGTCATCTAGAACATGTGTGAGAGATTTCTTCAATGATACCCCCATGGGACATCAATGGCTATTTATAAGACTTCTCAAAAAATAATTTGCGCTTGCTGATGAATATAACAATTGAATATGACTAATTAAAAATACTAACTGAAGATAATTAAAAGAATCAAGCAAAAATTTAAAGTTAATGAACATGAAATCGAAAGTTAATGAACATGATAATTACATGTGGCTATTTTAAGAGTACCGATTGAAGAAAATTAAAAGATACAATAAAAAATAGTGGATGGTATCATAATTAAATAAAGGTGATCTAGAGCGTGTGTGACAGATTTCATTAATGGAATTCTTTTAACCTTTAGCTTACGGGGTCCATTTTTTTCGATTCCCTCTTTAGAACAGGAAATTTCATACCCTCTTTGAAAGAACGGCCGTTTAAGGGGTTATATATATATATATATATATATATATATATATATATATATATATATATATATATATATATATATATATATATATATATATTCATTCTTGGGACCGTATTCTTGGGATACATGCTATCCCACCCAGTAAGGAAAATGTTAAGGGACATCGCTGGCTATTTTTATAACATTCTCAAATAAGAATTTATGACGCTCAGTTGCAAAAACTCAAGCATACTATCATACTTAGACCATGTACAACAACTTAGGGGTGCGACATCGATGTCGATGTTTTCAAAACATCGATTTATTGAAACCAATTTTTTTAACATGGATGTTTTGTGCTCGATGTTTTACGTTGTTCGATAATTTTTTAAATGAAAAAGAACCATAATTTTAAAAAATAACCACTTAGCATAATTTTCACACTCAGTAAATGTAAGTCTGAATTCTGAAAAGGACGAATACAAAAGGGGGGACGATCACCTAGCAACGAGACAAATGGCAATAAACAACCAATGAACCAATTAGAGTGCTTGGAATTCTCTTGACATTCCAGAACCTTCCATGGGGTTCTATTTTGTGAATATTAAAAACACGAGAGCGGCCGTTTAAGTTTTTGTTTTGTTCAGGTTTTATATAAGTTAACGTTAATATTATTAGTAAGATGCCTCCCAAAAGTACCGTTTGGAAATATTTTTCCAAAACCTCTGACAAATTGGCGAAATGCAATATTTGTCTTAAGTCCCTCAAACGTCTGGCAATACCACGAATTTATCTGGACATTTGAAGGCAAAACATGGCGATATTTACAACGAGAATTTTGAGTCATCAATGAAGCCCAATGCAAAAAGTAAACCACGCTATCCAGATGCTGCGGCCCCAGCCATTCCAAGCATTTCGGCGACTGAAACGGAACATAAAGAAGAAACCTTAAGTTCGTATTCCACTATTCCTAGGTTCCATCAAAAAACTTTGAAAAACAGTTTCACAGATGTGATTTCTTTTAAAGATGGTGGATATATGCACAGCAAATTTTCTCAAGCTATTCTTTACATAAGAATCTTTACATTTGTATAGATATTCTCAGCCGATTTCAATCATTGAAGACGAGGGTTTTAAACACTTGTTAAAAGTAACTGTGCCTTTATTATACCGTTCCATCACGAAGAACAACAGATTCAGTGATACATCAGAAGTACGAAACATTGTCATTTATGTTAAAAGAGCGATTGAGCAAAGTCTCAAATGTGTCTCACAACATATATTTGGACGGAAACATCGATGTTCAAAAAATATCGATGGTTTTGGGGCGATGTTTTATTAGCATCGATGTTTTAATATTGAATATCGATGTTTCAAAATATCAATGCTTTGTTGTCGATGTCGCATCCCTACAACAACTATTTAAAACTCATTACATAAACTGATACCATGAAAAAAAATGTGCTAACTAGATGCAAGAACTTAGTATAAACTATGCGTGGTTTGAAACAAGACTTCTGAAAGAAGCAAGTCCCTTTAAGATTTGCAATTATTTATCAGGTAACAGAATTAGTTTAAAATAAAGAAATTTCATGTTATTAAGTAAGACAGAAAAATATAAGTGCTTAGAATCCATGACTAATGTGCTGTAAGAGTTCAGCTGCCCGTGACAAGCTACATATATTACGTGAATGCATTAGTTGCTGATGAAAACAAATGGATTGCGTTAGGCGTGCATTAGCAAAGCATGTATATCTACGCTACATGCTTTACCAAATCTGATAATACATGCCTTACCCAAAATCTGATCCTAGTTAATTCAAGAATTCCGGAAATAGTCAAAGGAAACATATCTTTCAAATATCTTGACGCCTCTACACATTAGATGGGTATAAATATTCTAACGTATATGCAGATGATGCCCACAACATTAAATCTTTATTTATTCAATGTCTTTAAACATAAAATTTCAATTAACAGTTATCATTACACGGAACTATCAGGCTTTAAAAATAATCCTTTTAATGTAAAGTTAAGGGAAAATATTTAAATTTAAGATTACATGAAATTTTCATTAATTTGAATTTGTGTTTACTTAAGCCATTTCTGTCATTTTGGATGGCAGATGTGTCGGTGACCAAGGGTGTGGTGTTTCTATACTAAATATATAAAAAAAATCTGTATGACAGAACAATGTTTGTAGGAATTTGTACGCTTTAATTAGTACATTAATTTTCTTGCATGGCCGAATAGAAATTTTGTTCTCAATTGCTCTGGGAGGAATGAAGATGGAAATACTCGAATTCTGCGAAAGGAAGTGAACATATTGTTCACTTCCTTTCGTGAACCCAATATGACGAAAACGCATTAGAAATTTCCAGAAGAAAGTGTTTATATAATGGTATTTTTACTACGTATAAAAATAGAGGATTCCCTGGAAAACATGATATTCATTTCAATGTTGCTATGGAAGCAAAAGGTTTTAGCTAACATTTACCAGTCCTTTTTTAAATAACGAACAAAGTGTTCTCATTAAGCTCCAGTTATGATTTTTACCTCGTTAAATTAAAAAGAAAAACATACTTTTTATCTAAATTTTTATCAATAACAGCGTTTTAATACCTTTTATGTGTAATAAATTCAAAGCTATTACGTTAAATTTAATAAGTTTCAAATTGAAATCCTTCGATTGTTTTTTTTTTAGTGTTTTAAAAGAAATGCTATAAAAATAATTTTTTACATATTTTGTTTGTTTTGTAACACATTGAAAAAAATTGTCATTATAAAGTCAGTTTCTGGTTCACATATAAACGCTTTTAAGTTTCTAAATAAAGAATTGAATTACTCTGGATTCTCAGAGTAATAAGGTATCTGATAATAATACTTGACATAATATATATACATTTGTAAAATTGATTTCTTTGAGAAAGTATGAGCTGTAAAATAAATACATCTATACGACACACTTAAACGCATATATTGATAAATACTTTTTGATGTATATCTGTTACTTATTTACATATATAAGTAATCCTACACGCACATGATACACGCACAGTGTACTCGCACATGTGATCCTATCCCAAAGAGTGAACACTGCAGCTCAATATTTACTCAGTAAATTTTTCAAATCAAATTTTTAATGGAAACTACATATCTATAGCTGTAAATCGAAGCATGTAATACATTAAAATTATAATCTTAAAATTAAGATAGATGCCCTTAAAAACTTAAGAGTTATTAAGAATTTTTAAGCCTGTATTTTTCGATTGAATACTTTGACAAAATTTTAACTTCATTAAAATAATACGTTGGAGCATTGTATATAAAAAAAAATATATGAGAGCATTTGTTTATTTTTTTCCTACATTGTTTGAGGCAAATGAAAAGATGTTTGGATTCTTCTTTGCTTGTCAAATTTCTGCTTTATTATATCAAAAGGATAACTAATTTAACAAAACTTAGCTTCATATGCCATTTTTTATTGAATCAAAATAATACTTTGGAGCATGATATATAACAAAAAAATGCATATATATATATATATATATATATATATATATATGAGAGAATTTTTTTATTTTTCTTTCCTACATAGTTTGAAGAAATAATGGCTTGAAGCAAATGAACAGACGTTTGAATTCTTCTTTGCTTGTCAAATTTCTACGTTATTATATCAAAAGAATAAACAATTTAACAAAATTTTAACTTAATATTCCAATTTTATTGAATTAAAATGATTCTTTGGAGCATTATATATAACAAAAAGGCATATAAATATGAGAGCATTTGTTTATTTTTCTTTCCTATATAGTTTGAAGCAATAATGGCTTGATGAAAAGGAGCAAACGTTCGGATTCTTCTTCGCTTGTCAAATTTCTACGTTATTATATCAAAAGAATAAATAATTTAACAAAATTTATTCTTCATATGCCATTTTTTAATTAAAATAATACTTTGGAGCATGATTTATAACAAAAAATATGCCTATATATATATATATATATATATATATATATGAGAGCATTTGTTTATTTTTCTTTCCTACATAGTTTGAAGAAATAACGGCTTGAAGCAAATGAACAGACGTTTGAATTCTTCTTTGCTTGTCAAATTTCTACGTTGTTATATCAAACGAATAAATTATTTAACAAAATTTTAACTTCATAAGCCATTTTTATTGAATTAAAATAATACTTTGGAGCATGATATATAACAAAAAAGGCCTATAAATATGAGATCATGTGTTTATTTTTCTTTCCTACATAGTTTGAAGCAATAATGGCTGGAAGCAAATAAACAGACGTTTGGATTCTTCTTTGCCTGTCAAATTTCTACTTTGTTGTACCAAAAGAATAAAAAGCTAATCCGGCTATTAAATGTTTTACGCACGGTAAAATAGAACTGTAATTAAGGTTAATACCGGAGATTGTGTACTCTAGTTGCCTCTCATACCACGAACTTGTCAATGAATTTTTATTCATTTTGGCTCTTTCATTCCGGTTGTAGTTGAAAACACAACTATTGACGCGCCATTCAAATACGCATTTTAACATGTTAATGAATGGGTTCGGGATATCTTTTTACAACCAGTGATGCGAGTGAAGCACGGCTCGCGAACGTTGAACAAACAATTTATCCCCACAAACAAAAATTCGAGCGGAGTGTATCAACTGACTGTTTCAAAGAAATGTGCCTCGCAGCTACTTACTTACAGGGTTGATGCTCCGCTATAAACTCCCGACTCGGAACAATATTCGGGTTGAAAAAATAATAGAAAACAAAACAAAACACTCAACAGGGATACGAGTGTGAGGGAAGAATATATTGCCTCTGCTCTTGACAGCTGGAATCACAGACAAATATTCCGATAAGAAACAAGAAAAACCTATGCCCGAAATTGATATGTAAGTAGTGCAACAAGAAATCGATGATCTTGTCATGGAATAAAACATTTCGGTTAATATTAGGCATGGATTTGGATTAGGTCTTTTTAACTACTAAATTTCTGCAAGGTCATTTATACCTTTTTTTTAAGTGTCCAGAATGGCGTACGCAATTTGTTTTACTGGTGAACTTCTCAGCGAATTCCTCGTGAAATAGCGCGCATGTTAAT
>OU015493.1:85558055-85833055 GCA_907164885.2 Dolomedes plantarius | reverse complement strand
TGTATAATGTATTGATATTCAATTATGAGATTTTTGCATTTTACAAAAGTTATTATTCACAATTAAATTCATGAGTAGGCGCATGTATATATTTACTATATAGAAATATCTTCAATTATGAAGAATGCTTGTTATACATTAGATAAAATAAATATATTTGATGTGGAGAAAACAGAACAGATGTTTTCAAATTCATTTGAACGAGCTATTTACAGAAATGAAAATTATTGATATGCAATCTATCCGTAATCATTTGAAAGTCCCAGCTGTGATTCTTCTAACGTTGCAGTACTTCAATTTTTTTTTAGCTTAAACAAATTATAAATCTCCTTTATTTATGATATAACTGTTCCATGAAATCTATCTTTGTTAAAATCTAGTTTATAATATTTCATTATTATGTTTGGAAATTTTAAATTACTTCAAGAATTCATATGATTGTGGATTAATTGTATGTAAATATTCAGAAGGCGGGAAAGTCAAAATGTTATGGATTGATCAGAAATTAATTTAAAACTCCAGTTCCTTGCCAATTAGGTTCAAAACAGATTAACTACCTGAATGTTTTTAGGGATAATAACTAGAAATTCACATGAAGATCTATATTGTTAGCTTAATACGAATTTTTTTCTGAATAAAAAAATTTATCTGGAATAAAAGTTTACAATTCTTTACTCACTGACGAGCTTAAAATAAATAGCAAAACTTGAAAACAATTTTGTCTGAAATTTATAATTTTTAATGTTAAATAATGAGAAATATCAATTTTAAATTAAATCCGATGAAAGAGGAGATTTTTACAGATTTATATTTTGCTTACACCTTTTTATTTTTAGAAATTTGGCATAGTTGAAAATTTCAGTATGAAACGAAACAAAAACTACTTCACATTGATTTTTAGATAATATTTCCTTACCTCAGGTGAAATATTTTACTTCATCTTTGCCATCAGAAATTTAGTCATTTGTCATTCACTTTCTTCCTCAGTCAGACTTATATAGCTTTTTAAGGCGAGGAGATCACCTTTGCACTAGCAAAAATGCATTGATTTTACTACCAGGATTAATGAGTTGTTACACAGTTAATTTTTAATTAATTTAAACCAATTTTTAGGTGAATTGTACAAAGCTTTATCTATTAGAAAACAAAAGAAGAATTGTTGGGAGATAATTATAAATTATTTTATGTAAAAAAATTTAATGTTTTATGATTAATGAATACATAGCGTGCAGATTTTAAAAAAAAAACTATAGGCGATATATATCAAATTATTTGTATATATTCTATCCATAGGTTATACTTTAATCTACACCTAAAATAATTGCCATATTTCCCATAAAAATATTTTTTCCAGGCAAATGTATTGTAATGTACAAGAAATGTCTTAAAATTTTTTCACAAAAAATTGCTGTAAAATTTAGTAATATGTACTTACCTAAATTTAGGTGGAAATTGAATAAACATACTAGATATACATGTATAAAAAATTTTAGCAATTCGTGACTATTAGTTTTGAAGAAATAGTGCGCACAAGTTTGAAAATAACAGTTTTTATAAAAAGCCATTTAAAGTTTTGAGTTTCTATAAATTACTGTACTATTAGCTTTATACATTTGATCCTAAAATCGGTCCTAATTGTAGTATTGACTTAATTTTTTTAAATATTCCTTACATTCCATTATTCAAAATTAAATCATAATAAAAATTTGAGTTTTTTGAAGGTTTTAAGGTAATCTCCCTCCTTAACGCAAAAACAACATAAACATTTTTAAAAATCCTTTTGCACAAGGACAGGAAATTCTTCAAACACATTTTATGTAGTTTATGTTTGAAAAACGGAAATTTTCTGAATTGTTTTGGTTCTAAGCTACCAATAGCTATGAAAATACTTCGCTATTATATTGAGAAATCAATTATGGAAATTTTAAACTTTTATGACATGCCCTTTGAACAATGCTCAACGTTTGAAATATAACGCTGTTAAATATAGGGAAATATTATTTTTCAATATATAATAGTTTGAAATTATTAACGTGAGATATTTATTTCCACTTAAATGATAACCGTAAATAATTTGACATAAACTTAAATGATTGGTTTTAAACAATAAAACTATTTTAGCTAATTTAGAGCGTTCAAGAGGAAAAATAACAGTATCTATATTCAATAATATCTTTGTATGATATTGATTTAGAATTATTGGACTTCAAATTTACATTTTTAATTGCTATTCATGAATGTTAATGGAAATGGGAAATTGAAAGTTTCCTATCTCCTGTTTCCGTTTTTTTTTCCCATTTGGCCTCAGATTGAAAATTAATATTTCCAGTATTTGGGTTATATAACTAACCAGTGACTCAGTTTTCGTATCTTATATTGTATATTAATGGTTAAACCTGTAAATGAGGCTTCATGTTAATTAAATATTCAGTATAAGGCAAAGATTATTTATTTACTTAATAATCAGCTTCGAAATGATTGAGACTGCATGTCGATTAACGATTTATGAGTTTATTAGATTGAACTGCGTCAAGTAATTTTAAGCTAGAAATCACTCTGGCTCTTCAAATTCTAACCCCTTGACATATCTGTCGTTTAAGACTGTAAATCACATTTATCGCAAAAGAGAAATTTGAACGCGGTAGCTGGATTCGTGGAGGACTGTTATGACTGTGGCTATATACAAGTTCTCAGCATGAAAAAAAAGGCATTGCGTACCGTTAGCGATAAAAATTTTAACGAATCACAGAGCCCAATTCATTGACCACTTGATATATTAAACCAATCACAGGTTATATCAACAATCTCGATGCCAAAGGACTAACGGAACGCAACTCTGCGGATACAATGTGAACCAATATTTCATGGAAAAACAAAGCTATGTCTGCAAATATAGAAGCAAAGCTTGGAACGGAAATTTTTCTCATTAGATCGGAAAAAAAGAAGCTTTGAACTCATATCTAAATTAGCGGAAGGAGGGAAAGGATTCAGCTGCAGTAATACGGGTTTAAAAAGGAAATTAAAATATTTTATTAAAGTAATATATAACGTATAATATGACTAAATGAATGAATGTATACACATATTTTTTTCGGAATGAAATCTAACGTTTCAAATAACTTTAATCAATTTTCCCTACGTCATATGATTGTAATTTTTTCTAAATATTTTATTTCTGCCATATACACTAAAATACAAAACATCCTTTCAAAGCTTCTTTTTCATCATTCCAATGATTACTCTTATTTAGATGCCAGAAAAATACATGATGGAGTATTTTTAGAAATTTTAAGGGATATTACATATTCCTGAAACATCTTGCTTAGTAGGAAATCCTTTACTACATAATAAGCCTACTCTTACTGAAAAGGGTTCATTCTGATTGTCGCGATAGATTTGAGTTAACACTAAACAACACATTTCAAAATTCTCTCCCATTGGCATTATAACGTTCTGAATTAAATATATGCCTAATGACTCATTTGATTGCGATGATTAGGGCTTTTGAAGATTATATTATTGTTCTCAACAGCGGAATTTTCGAAGTAATTAAACTGAGGTTTAAGGAGCTTTAAAGTCTAGTCGCAAATGATAGTCCAACAAACTAATAAAAGTTTCATTAGTAATCGCATGTTACATAAATTTCACACACACACACACACACACACACACACACACATATATATATATATATATATATATATATATATATATATATATATATATATATCAGCAAATTTATGTTCAAACACGACGTAACTGAACTTATATGAGGATCTGTCAGATCCAGTATGTCCCTCTGAAATATGCAACATTTCAGATTAATAAATACATGAATTTTACATCTGAGGTTAAAAAATCTTCGCACTATAGAATTTTTTTTTAAATTGTGGTGACATTATACAACAAAATCTAATCGTTGTATTGCATATATTTAGGCAAAAGTTTGCAATTGTTAGGCTTAAATGCTTGAGACATTTCTACAGGGTGGCTAATAAATACTGTGACAAATATCGAATCATTTAATTACACACAGATGAAATAGAAAATGAAAAATACAACAATATTATGAACATTATACATGAAAGTTTACCATGAAATAATTTTACTCGAATCGACCGCCATCTTTATCGATTACTAAAGATAATCTCTTACGCCACTGTCCTATTGCGGCACGAATCATTTTATGAGGTAATTTGTACCATTCACTCCGTATGGAAGCTTTGAGGGAGTCCAAACTTCTGTGCTGCTTAGCATTTACTTTAGACTCTAAAATCCCCCAAATGCAATAGTCTAAAGGATTTAGATCTGGTGAAGAAGGTGGCCAATCTTCTTGCTTGATAAACTTCGGGCAATTGGCATGGAGCCATTCCTGTGTTGTTTTGGATCGGTGGGACGGTGCAGAATCTTGCTGAAATATCCATTTCTTTTTGGGATACAATCTGTTAGCATGTGGTAATAAACGTGTAGCCAATACTTCCTGTTTGTAATATTCAGCATTGATTTTTACCCCTTTATCGATGAATTTCAGAGGCAGTTTTCCATTGTGTGATACTGCAGCCCAAACCATAACAGAATTCTTGTTCTGAAAGCGTTTAACAGTTCAAAGATTTTCAGGTATATCCTCGAAGGTTGCTGAATATACAACATCATTTTCAGCATTATAACTTTGTTCTGTACAAAACAGCTTCTCATCAGAGAAAATTATTTTTTCAACACTTTTGCTACCGTGCCGGTTCAGCAATTTCTTACATCTTTGTAACCTTTTTACTATTTGTGCAGTAGTCAAACCTTGAACTTTTCTTTTGCGATAAGGGCGAAAACCCAGGTCTTCAATTATGATAAGTTGCATAGTTCTGCGACTGATGTTCTCTTCTGCAGCCATTTTATTTGCAGAACGTTGTGGATTTCTTCGTATCTTTTCACGAATTCTTTTGATACGTTCTTTTGTACGAACAGTGCGGGGACGACCGGACCTTGGTCGATCTTTACATCTATTGGTATCCAATAATCGATTTATAGTCCTATATATAAACGTCCTATTAAAACCAAGGCATTTTAATTGCTTAAATATTTTACCTGCAGAAAATCCGCGATCAAAACGCTGTTTAACCATTAACCTTTTGGCTTCCATCTTTAAAAATATTCTACATGTTTTACTTTAAACAAAAATTGTATGCGTTTACAAAAAGTTGCCAATCACACAAATAGATAGATAAATTGTTTTTTCAAACGATTAAAATTAACTCTTATTTTTTGGAGTGTTACAGTATTTATTAGCCACCCTGTATACCAGAAGTTTCTGACCTTTAAAAAAATGGTATGGCTAAACTCTGGATATAATATTAAATGGATAGTTCTTCCCCTCCAGCTATTGAATTCAAAATATTCTGGGAACAAACACTCAAACGGTCAGTGGAAGAAATATGATGCAGGTGAAATAATTGCTAAGTACTTAATTAAAAAAAACCCTTATACCGTTTTGAGATCATATTATGCCAATTTAAAGATAGGCAATCAAGGTGTACAATACATGTATGTAAAACCAGTCACTCATCAAACAGTTTTATACCATCCCTGGGTAAGGGACATTGCGTTGTTTAAACTATCTGTCACCCGCAGTATTCCCCTTTAGCTAATAGAAAGCATTTCATCCTTGGCATGTTAAGGTATTTAGATGCATGCACTCATATCAGCCGGTATCAGTCATCCAATTAAATACCAACAATATATATCACTCGTCTTTAAAATTGCCACTGCGCAGTTTCCACGAAACAATTGTTAACTGACATGACTATCACACTTGCACGCATTACTAATTTACGCAGTTACACCACGCTTTCGTGACAGATATTGCACTTTCTTTTTCCAGATTCCTCCCTGCCAATAATTATGTTTTATTACCCAGAGAATGATTTACTGCTTGATGCTGCGCAGATATTGTACCAGTAGCGATAGATTAGAGAAATATTACTGGGAATAAAAATTGCTCAGAGTCACAACTTCTGGAAATGCTTTCTTAGTTTGCCATAGTTTATCAAAACCTACAATTCAAAGTTAGATAAAATCATTTTATGAAGCTATAAATGACGTTTCCAAAACCTCCCCCTGTATGCTACTAGATCTCGGTATGTGATATCTTGTTCTAAGCGCTTCACTTTTGTGGGGTTGGAATGCAGATGAAAGTTGTCAAAGTGTGTGAATACTAGCTAACTAAGAGATAAAACATTTCTATCAGCACACCAGTGTTAAGGCTGCTGTGTACTAACCCTAATGGATTCACTCACCCCAATGTTAACTTATGCAGAAGATGAGTCCAAGGATTGCCGACTTGGATTTAAAGATTTTTTCTTTAAATTCTCCGTAATATAAAAAGAAATTTTCCATCTTGGGGTATTTTTAATTTAAAAAAAAATGAAAGTAATATTTTAAAATTTAAATCATTCGGGAAAAAACTGGTACAGTGGTGGCAAAAAGTCCTGAACACACTCATTCTTTCGCCTAATTTTTGTGTTTGACTTCATTTTTCGTTAGGAAATTATCGTACTATCTTAACTATTGTTATTATGTCTAATGTAATTTTCCATGCTGATTTCAAATCTGTTTGTAGAATTTATGTAAAGTAAATAGTTTCATCGATATTTTGAAAAAACCATGATAAGACAAGCACAAGGTGACTGTAATAATGGGTGACTGTTTTTTCAACCAATGAAATGCTCTGTTATTCGAACCAATCAGAGAGCAGTACTGATGAAGGGTTGGAAGCAGAATGTGCAGCATGTTTTAGAGTATTGAAAGTAGTTGTGTGTTGCAGTTTGAAGTGCGTGTGGGGAAAATATTGGAATTATGGGTAAATTTTCATATCTACTTTATAATAAAAGGTACAATATAATACTTTTGAAGGAAGAAGGTTATTCTATGCGCCAAATTGCCGCTAAAGTACCATGTGGTCTTTCTACTGTCTTGAGAACATTCAAAAGATATTCTGAAACAAATTCTATTGCGGACAATGAGCGATCTGAACGACAGAGAAAAATAACTTTACGTGAAGACAGGGTATTGCACAGAATTTCACTTTCAAACTGAAAGCTTAATTCACCACAATTTTTTAAACTACGGACTTTGACATCGAATGTAAATGTGTGCCCAAGAACTGTGAGAGGAAGACTGCTGGAAATTGGATTACGAGGCTTCAAAGCTCGCCCAAAACCATTACTGGCCGATTTTCAACGCAAGAGGAGATTGGCGTAGGCAAAGGATCATTCATTATGGACTGTTAAAGACTGGGAAAAGGTAATATTTAGTGATGAAAGTCAGTTTTGTATTTCTGGTAACCAAAGTAGTGTCTATGTAAGACGATGCACTCATGAGGAATTCAGTCCTCAGTGTCTGAAGTCCACAGTAAAGCACCCGTCGAAAGAGATGACACGAGGCTGCATGTCTTCTCGAGGTGTTGGAAGACTTCACATCGTGAGCAGGACAGTGAAAGCCTGGGATTACATTGAAATAATACAAAATAAATTGCTACCAACAGCGGGAGAAAATTTTGGGTATCAGTCATGGATTTTTCCGGACGATAATACCCCATGTCATCGTGCAAAGGGAGTCCAGAAATGGTTGGAAGACAATACTATGAATAGGATGAACTGGCCAGGACAGTCTCCGGATCTTAATCCGATAGAGAACCTATGGCATAAAATTTTTTATGATACAATTTCAAAGAAAAAAACCTTGAAACAAACGTGAATTAATTGAAGCTTTAATATTTTTTCAACCATGTTGTCACGAAAGAACTTATTGTGAAATTTGTGCATTCCATGCCAAAAAGATGTAGAGCCGTAATTAAAGCATACGGCTGACCCATAAAATATTAATGTTCAAACATGTAACAACCAAATTTTCAAAATTCATATTAAATGTACCGTATTGTAGTAATTTTTGTGTTATTCTACTACGTATATTATGTTATTCTATATTGTGTTATTCTGTACATACTACACATTCTTGTGTTCGGGCAGTACTACAAAAAATACTTGCGGCATTAAAAAACTAGAACAGATTTGAAATCAGAATGAAAAAATACATTAGAATTAAAAACAATAGTTAAGATAGTACGATAATTTTATAACGAACAATTAAGTCAAACACAAAAATTAGGCAAAAAGATGAGTGTGTTCAGGACTTTTTGCCACCACTGTATAGTGTGTTTCATACGCTCATAAATTCCTGTGGTGCACGAAATCTATAAAACGAATCCTGTTGCAAGGTGCAGAAAAGTTCATGCTATCTGAAAATACCATTTTTATTGGATTATCAACATTAATGTAGCTATAAATAGTAAGAAAATTTTCTCCATGGGTCAAAATTGAGGTGAGCTAGTCGAATAGGGATAGTACACAACAGCCTTAAAAGAGTGTTCATTCATATTCTCACTCAAGCGTTCAGAGAGTTAGTAAAATATGGAAATAAGTTTTGAAATATCACATTAAAGTATTTTTCTATTATACTTTTATAGATTACTGAGCAGAACGTTGAGAAAGAAGCCTTCTTAATTTTGCGACCTTTGCAACGAATCTTTTCGTAGCATTTCCTTTAGGTTTAAATTAGTTTCATCAGCTGTGAGTAACATTATTGTGAAGTCTAAATTACATGCCAATGAAGTCCTCAAATCTGGATTCGTGTCATCAGAGCTGAGTTTTCTTATATTCGATAGAAAACCTTTTCGGGTCAAATAGAACTGATAGTTGTAAAGGTAGGCCACAACGCCTGACCCTTAGTTAATGAGCTTGCGTATGCTCTTTTGGGATGGAGCATAATTAGTACTTCAGAGGTGATTAATAGTTTCTGTCTAGCACTCCTATAAATGTAGTGGTTTTCATAGCAGCAAAAGAGTGTTCACATTATAAAATTCTTCCGTATTTAAAAAATAGTTTTTAAACGGATACTTTTGATTACTAAGAGATTACTTTTTTTATCGAACTTTTGATTATTTTTTATCGTATTTAAGACAACATATTAATAAACAAACAGCAACGTAAAAAGAGAGGTATATGGAGAAATAAAAAATATGCGCGAAAAAAGGAAAGCAATCTGATATTTTAAAGATATTATGGAGAAATTTTATATAAAAAAACACAAATGGTTTATAATTATACAGTTCGTCAAAAGCTTAAGGAATCAAAATGTCAATCAAAAATTGAGTTTTTTATTATTTATGCCATTTATGTGTTGGGCTACAAAGTTTATTTATTTTCAAAACACATGCATTATTGCGTGTGTAATCTAGAAATACTTAACGAGTTTAATTTTATAGATTCTTATCTCTAATTTAAGAAAATATCGTGATTCTAACCAAGGTTCAGGACAACGATTGAGAAAAACTTTTAGTTAGCGATATCCGAAAATTGGCTTTATACGAGTGCATGGCGTATTGCAGAGGCCTTGAGCCTCAGTAAATTTACGAAACGGGTGATCATATTTCATATCTGAATGCATTTTTACGTAGTTATGTGTAGTTACAGTGATGGATGTGTTTAGAAAATTGTGAATTCTTTAGAAAAACATACCGATTTTAATAAATCTCTGACGTAATGACACTTAATTTTCTTGACGTTATTGAGTTCAACACATTTAAGATAACCTCTGAAATATTACATTTTAAATAGTACTTTATCATATCACGATCAGAGATTTGTTAAAATTGTGGTTGAAAGGGATTAAGAGTTGATTACATCTACAACAGAGAGGTAGATTTTATTTATTGTATGCACAATCAATAATTAATAATTAAAGGGGATCAATAATTAATAATTAAATTGCATAATCAGTAATTAAAGGGGAAGTGCGTATTTTTGGACTGCCGAATTTTAATTTTTTTCTTTTGCTAGTTTTTGAAAACAGAATGATAAATATTTAAAGAAATATTTTAAATAAAATCAAAACAAATTTATAATAGCAACAATTTTCATTTTTCAAAACGTAGATAGATACGGTACTTCTGCGATCAAACCTCCCGTCATCAATTTTTAAACCGTCCGTTTTATGATCTTGTAAAGAACTGTTAAATATAATGTATTTTACGGAAAAAAAGACTTTGGAAGATTTTATAATCTGAATATATTAACACTTAACAATTATATAACAAGGACTAGGTTATTAAAAATAAATAATATTGAAGATTGTAAAATCTATAATGAAAAAAATTGTCCATGTTTCCTTCAAATTAAAATAAATTCTTTGATATTCCTCAGCAATCCCCAGTGACATTAAAATTGTATAGAAAATTGTTAAGTTATGAACGAATTACAAAAACGGAGTCGATATAACCGTACTCATCATCATTAAAGAAAATCTGCATACTGAAGTATTAGTAAATTATGATGAGAATAAAATTAAAGGTAAAGATTTAACTACATTTTTATCATATATTCATTTAAATATGTACCTCTAGAGACCAACTTCACAATATTAAAACGGAAAGGATGCTCTCAGGCAGAAATTTATGTAATTCTAACGCAATTATCTTTTTCTCTGGGGGAAAAATTTATTCTACTGCAATATATTTATATTTAATATTTAGATGCGTTAAATAAGATTAGATATTATTAATGCATTAAGTTTTTCAGTCTATATACTGGATGTAAATTTAATAAGATTCCAATGCAAGGCGAGCTTATTTTAATTTTAACTATAAAATGTTTTTTTCTTCCAAGATGCAAAACTACAAGCAAATGATCTAATTATTTTTACTGAAGACATTATATTTACAAATGAAAAAAAAAATCTAAAAATCTCGACATTACAGTTGAACCCCGTTATAGCGAACCCGGTATATAATGAACTCACGGATATATGAACTAAACTTTTGGTCCATCCGCTTTCCTATTGTATTTAATGCTAATTTATCCTTTTATAGCGAACCTCTAAAATCTTAAGAATCGGCTATAACGAACCTTTTTTTCAGTCGATAACTGATTTTTTTTATTTTAAAGTTTTTAAGAATGTTGACGATACAACGAATGTTGAAGAAGAAGATTTACCTATCTTGATTCTGATAGAAAAGCACAAAATTTCATCATTCTCAGATTGTGTTCGAAACATGTGATGGTGACGTCATTACATGTGAAAATACGAGTGATGAAGATATTGTGGAAGAAATTAAAATGAATCATTCTGAAATCGAAGATTCTGCTTCTGATGCTGATGAACAGAAGCACATAAATGACGAAATCTCCCCCATCTCAGATGCTACAGCAGCGATGATTGTAAATAATAAGTTTTTGTCTACACAAACAGTGGAAGAAAGAGTCATTTGATGTATTGGACAAAGAAATTCATAAAATATTTTTGAAATCGGCATCCCGTCAGCAGAATATTACCAATTATTTCTGTATCAAAACAGAGAGCAACAATTTAAAGGTAAAATTAATTTGTTTCCATTTGTCTTCATTTTTAGTTCATTTAATTAGTATTGTGTCAGTTTAATGTAATTAATTTTAGTCAATTTAATTCATTAAGGATCATTTTAAATAGATTTTATCATTCTTTTTCATATTACACCATTATTGAATATACATAGCAACTAATGAGTTATATATTTTGTGAACTCTAACATTTTTCTTAACGGTTCCGATATGGCGAACAAAACCTTTGGTCCCTTGAAGTTCGTTATAACGAGGTTCGACTGTATAACTAAAAAGTAGCTAAATAAATCAGTGTTTAGTTATATTTGAGTTTTAGTTATATTTGTCTGTTTTCAGTATGAGGATTTGTTGCAACTGTGAAATCTTTTATTAAAAAGTTAAAAAAATTTTCAACGCTAGAGTAGGTTTTCTGTTAATTTGTTAGGCTGTCTATACCTTCTTTATATGTGTTATTTCGTGTTTAATTGTTTAAATTATTTGCGTTATCTATATTATAACCTTGTTTATTGGGTTTTAAGTGATTCAATCCTCTTTCGCTACATTTGGGATAAGAAAGCGGGAAAATACAGTTCTATCCCTTTCTAACTGCTACAAAAGTAGATTCTAAATTCAGGCCCTTGAATCCTCAAACTGCCTAAATTAGAGACTGAAAAGCAGACATTGCAGCTAATTAGAGCATGACAAAATTCATGATTGTTAATATCGTTGAAGGATTTGCTTATCTTCTTAGAAAATCTAAGTATAGTGAAACTTCTCTAGCTTTCCACCTCTCTAAACGGTCATATTTTGTTCAGAACCGATTCAAGACATCATAGAACAAATATTATGTAAGAAACCTTTACAACGGACACACCTCAAAACGGCCACTTATTCCGGAACCATTACTGGCCGCAATACAGAAGTTTCACTGTATATTACATTTTTCCGACACTATTAATGAACAGGAAATTTAATTAAGATGCGTAAATATTATATATTATCAAATAAAGAGGGAGGCATCGTTGCTTGCATACATATGAGCCAACACTACATTATATTACATTTGTGGGTGTCTGAATAGCATGTAGAGACAGGAAAAAACATAGATCTCGCATTCTGTACACATAGAAATTATTTTCCTTTAACTGTCTTTAAACTCGGTGGAAACTTTAGTTGCCCTCAGGATATGCAAGAATAATTGTAAACAGTTTTTTACCTTTTATGCGTTATCAAACACACACACACACATAAAAAAAAAAAAGTCTTTTGAAATAGGCATGTACTCTGACATATGTGTACACACTTTTATATTTCTGTTAAATTTTCTTCTCCAATAATTCTTTTTGGATAGATTCTAAGGATGTAAACACGTTACAGTTTTAATTTTAACACACACACACATATATATATATATATATATATATATATATATACACTGCTGGCCACCCAAATTGCAACACCAAGAAGGACAAGAGATATCACAACAAAATTTATTTTGTAGATAACATGTTGACCAAGTATCAAATGATTAAATTTATAGACTTCTGTGAAGTGTGGTTCCTGACAAAATCAGTAGCCAGAGTAGCCGCCATTGTTGGACATCACCGCTGCCACACGCCTCGGCATTGATTCAAAGAGACTTTGGATGAGTTCTTGGGGTACAGCAGACCATGCAGCTTCCACACGTTGTCAAAGTTGATCTGCTGTGGCAGCTGGGGATGGAATCTGGGTCAATCGTAGAGCAACCATGGACCACATGTTTTCTATCGGCGAAAGATCCGGAGAGCGAGGCGGCCAGGGAAGCAATTCAATCTGGCGATTGACGAAGAACTGTTGGACAATGCGTGCCACGTGTGGTCGCGCATTATCCTGTTGAAATATGGCTGTGGGCAAGCCCTGAAGGTAAGGAAGGACAACTGGCTCCAACGCCTCGGAGATGTATCGCTGGCTGTTTAAAGTACCGGCAATGCGCACTAGAGGTGTGCGAGAGTGATATCCAATACCGCCCCATACCATAATACTCGGTGCAGGACCAGTGTGGCGGTGCATAACGCAGCTGTTCAGCATCCTCTCTTCACGGTGTCTCCAGACTCGAATGCGACCATCGTGGTGTTGCAGACAGAAGCGTGACTCGTCAGTAAAGACAATTTCATTCCATTCTGCCGTCCACATCCTTCTGTCATCGCACCATTGGCGGCGGAGATGTCTGTGGTTCTGCGTCAAGGGTAGACAAAGCAATGGACGTCTTGCGGACAGACCACTCTGCTGTAAACGGCGTCGAATGGTACGCGCAGACACTGGATGATGCGTTACAGACTGCATGTGCTGTGCTATGGTTCGTGATGTGACTGAGCGATCCGTCACTGCCATGCGCACAATTTGCCTGTCATCACGTGAAGTGGTGCGCTGAGGTGGATGCGATCGAACAAGCCGGTCCGTCGTACCCTCCTTCATCCAACGATCACATATCCGCATTACAGTTGTTTGGTTTCGTCCAACACGACTACCGATTTCCCTGAAAGAAAATCCACAATCTCGGTAGGCCACTATCCTTCATCTGTCGAACTCAGATACTTGATCAAAAGATGATCGCTGTTTTCGACGAGGCATAATTGATCGTTTTTTTTTTTGAAAAAACCACAAGAAAAACACAATTGCAGAACTTGAAATCGTCGAAATCTCCAAGCTTTAAATAGCGCTTTGAAGTGGCACCGCAGGCGCGCGTGATGTGCGTCTGCGCTGAAATTCTAATCATTTGCATATCTCACCTCCGCTAATTCATGTTGTAAATTTCATGTTATTTGCATGTTTTCTTAAGGGTGTTGCATTTACAGTGGCCAGCAGTGTATATATATATATGTGTGTGTGTGTGTATTCTTATAATTTGTCATTTACTAATATCACACCGATATGGTCCTCACACTTTTATGCAAGGTATTAATACAGGGTCCATTAGTACAGAGAACTAAACTTTATTGCCCATTTTAAATGCCAACCGTTTACGGATTCTGTAATGACGGTTTGTTATTAATTCGTTTCCACAAGTTTTCTTTTTTATTAATCAAAAAATTCCAAAACTAAAAATATCTTCTACCGATACTTTCCTTAGCCCTCTAAAGATACGGTGGTTTTGACACGAAATAGATGGTACTGTCGGGACGGATCCGACCCAATGTCTTTTTTCATAAGGTTTTTGATAGAAATGTACACAATAAGTATTTTTTGCTGTATAATAACATTTATTGATAATATTTTACATGAAATAAAAACCTTTTTGTAGAAAAAAAAGATCAACGAATTGTAATTTTGTTAAACAAAGTAAATCTCTCTGGCATTAACATAGAATGTTGTATATATTAGGTCTAATATGTAATTTAGTCTTGTACCGAGTTTTAGAAGTTACTGAACGAATTTTCCGAGCATAAAAATGTAAAAAATAATATATAGTGACAATTTTGGCCTTCAAATAAAAAAATTAAATATCTAAAATTTAAAAAGTGACTAGGGATCATGAATAACATTTTCCAACAAAGACACTCATATTTACTGCAAACTTATAACTGCAAACGTTCCAACACCTGTTGAAAGACTGCCTGGTATTGTTCCTTGCCAACTCGATCTCTTGCAATGAGAGAGGAGAGTACGGGAGGGAGAAAACACACCCCTGTGTCGGATCCGACCCCCTCCTTACCGTTAGAGGGTTAAATATGAATCCAAATTACCTTAAATTAATAAATACGTATAGATATCTCGATGAACCTTAACCTTTATAATTAGATGCTAAAGTAATTTATTCATACATCCACCTGTATTTCCGCATTTTTGTTGTTAAACATATGCACAGATAATTTCAGATAAGCCCAATCAGGATATATATATAAAAACGATCTTGACGTAACACATATCTTGCTTGATTGACTCATACAGAAAGATGCCTACTGTTTTTTCATGCGTCGGATGAACTAATTATTGGTTTTCAATGTCACTTGTCGAAAACAGTTGGCGTTGTGTACACGGACTCACACGTAGATATGATGTATTAGGACAACACGTTCGGGGTGTTTTTGCTTAAGAATCACAAGTAGCGTTAAAGTAATTCCTTACGCCGTGTTAAGTTCAATTAGAGATACTCGAGTCATCGATGTCTTAAATTGGGTAAATTATCCGTGAAAGCCTAAACGACAGAATGGTTACGTGTGAAAGAAAACTGGTTTTCAGTCTGAACTTACTAAGGAAATAAATTACTAAATTTTATGAATGAAAATTACACTGGACTATCTGTTTAATGTGTTTATTAAAATTAAATGAACATTTCAGTCTGATTATTTTTAATTTTTATATTTATAATTGAAATGCATGTTTGTTGTATACACACAAATACATCAGAAGGTCGTTCGCACTTTATGGAAACGATTTTGTAATTTATTTTTGTAGTTTGAAATTTGAGATAAAAATTTGGCAACTTCATAATAATCGTCTGCTACTGTTTTGTTTTGATTAAAATGTAAAATAAAAGATATATTTTGAAAATGGTCTCTAAAATTGATAGATGGCTCGAAGGTTACGTAATTTTGTTACAACGGCAAATTAAAAATCAAAAAAGTCTCAAGTAAAGCCAAAATTAATTCACTCTACCATCAGCAGAATATTTTAGAACGAATTTTTGAAGAAGAAATTCCAGCGTTTCATGGAAAGGACATTGATAAAGTTGAGTTTCACATGGACAAAGCCTCTAGTCACACATCTAAATCAACTGCCGTTTATTTAGCAAAGAAAGAATAAGAAACAGGAATAAGGTGTATCCCATTTAATGAAATACCTGTAAAATCACCTTCTTTACGCTTCTCCAATAAACTTTTGCGCTTTCGGTTTTTTTAAACGAGCCTTAGGAAAACGGCATCCAAGAACACTGAACGGACTTTAGAATGTAAACGGCACAAGAGGAATGGTGTAAAATTGACATGATGGTGCAAAAAGATTTATTTTGAAAATGGTCTCTAAAATTGAAAGATGGCTCGAAGGTTACGTAATTTTGTTACAACGGCAAATTAAAAATCAAAAAAGTCTCAACTAAGAAAAAGTTTACTTTCATGGAAAATTCGAGAGAGCTATGGTCAAGAACCATGGCTATCAGATAGAAGCAAATCGCCACTAAAAAACACGGCATTTATACATAAAACTTAACTATCAAAATCGTTTTCATAAAGTGCGAACGACCTTTTGTTTTTGTATGAACACAATGCATATGTTTCTGTATCTAAAAATCAGTATGCATCACGACAATAGCTGGAAAATTAAGGGTGCATAAAAGTAGTTTACCTTTAGTAATCGAACAGGAATCGGACATGTTCGCAGTCTACTGCTATACAAAAATTATTTATAAAACATAGGAATGTATTGTAATGGTCTTCGTTATAAAACACTGTACGTATTCTGCATTACTTTTTTTATTTTCCTGTGTGTGTAGTGGTGAAACTAGAACTTATATCTAAGGCATAATTCATTAAAAGTTTTACTAGCATTTATGGTTTCTACAATTCAATTGTTTTTTTAACACCAATAGATTTTTTCTAATTCTCATGGCCAGGAGATCTTGTGCTTTATCGGAAATTTTTTGGAGTCGCTTATTGTATGGAGGCCCAAAAGGTATTCGTGGGTATTATTCATTCATTTAGGGAAGGTCAATGCCACTGACCCCTATGAACACAGACGGAAAATATTACTTATAAGCTAAAAATTGTGGTTTTGTTGCATCCTCTAATGTGGTGGTTAAGAACGAAGATAACGGTATAAATCTGTGACATTATGGCAGATGTTGATATGTCCTTCTTTCGTGTTTTCAGGAAATTTAAAAATTAACGTTTGTTGTGAAATATAAAATCACCCAATTAAGATTTTCAATCCAAATATTCTTTAGTTAATACTCATATTCAAATTCACTCATATGGCTGGTCTTCAATGAAAATTTTCAATTAGGGACTAACATATTCAATTTGGGATCAAGTATTTCCTATTTATACATAACAGCATTTGCCAATACGAATAACTTCGTATTATTTCATAATTCCACTATCAGCTTTTGGCACATTAAAGAACCAATGTTAAGTGTGACATACCAACTTAAATCATAAAATTGAACTTTTTGGAGATATCAACATCTGCCGTAACGCCACAGATATAACCCTAGTGATATGATTTTTGTGGTTGTGTGTATAATACTATTTAGGCTTGAGAACAAGCTAAATAATATAGTGTTCAGTAATAGGATTTTACCAACTTAAGAGTAGCTGCTAAGAGCCTATGATCCAGCAAAATAATAAAAGCAATCCATCTTTCAAATTAGAGTGCATGTCATTTTAGATGGAAAGGTTCAATGTATAGGAACAAATTATACATAAGAACTCTTTTTCGGATTTCTTTTTCATTTCAAATGTACTTTTTGGTTGGGCCATACTGGGGGGATGCTTGTTGTGCTTGTTAATGCTTCTATGTCCCTTATAGTCCAGTCAAATTGTGTTTTTCGGAGGAAAATTTTGGGGTAGTTTTGATTTCTTCCATTTAATATGTTTTTTGGGGTGCTGAATCCGAATCTGAGGTTTGTTAACAAAATTTCGTGACGCAACATTGAAGAAAATGCAAAAAATGGTAAAAATTTCCATTTTTTGGCGGTTTTTTTGCTTATAACTCGGAAACTATCAACTTTTCGTATATAACCCAATTTATCAAAATTAAAGTACATAAAATTTCCTACAAATTTCACATTTAGTTTTTTTTCTCCGAAGGACCGTTTGGGCTCAAGCGCTATTTGAAAATTCGAGTATTTCGGCTGTCTCCACAAAAACCCACTTTTACCACTCCAAAATTCTAATTTATTATTAATGGCTGTCAATTAGTGAATTCCCCCCAGTTCTCTGCACATACCTTATTTAGATCGTATATGTAGAGGTACAGGTAATTTTTTCAAAAATAAAATAATGTTCAAGTTATTTAAAGAAGTCCGAAATTGTACAAATTAGTTGTAATTGTTACAAAAAAGTTGAAATTCCAAAGAAAAATCTTGAAAAATTATTACATTTTATTATATTGTATTTCAATACACATGATCATATATTACATTATTATATGAGCCGTTGTCGTTTAGAGGGTCCTGGCTGAGGTTCTTCGAAGGCGGCGAGTCCTGGCATAGGTTCGGGTTGTTCTGTCGTCAGAGTCGGGGCTTGTTCATCTGGAAAATGAAAGAGGTGGTGCGAAAACAACAACTTGTGATCATATCTTAAGGAGAGATGAGTGATTACGAAATAGATTGTGAGATTAGACATACCTTCCGCATCATGTAAGCGTATTTCTTCAGTCTGTTCTTCAGTCTGTACCCATGACGTGAAAGGTGCTGTATCCGTCGATTGTATGTACATTAAAATCAGCATTATCGTACACCTGCTGTGAAAAGCATGGCTGGTTAACTTTCAGCGGATCGCTGCTGACAGCTGATGCTTCCAGGCGGACAGCCTCTGTGTAGGTCAACAAAATCCCAATGAGGAAACCACATCGACTAATTTCCTTGAGCCGCACTTCTTGTACAGAAACACTGCCAACCCTACGAGGACTGGTGAAACGAATGATCTGGGCATCACTACTGCTACAAGACTATGAGCCAGTGATGTGTTCTTCTTCCACATATCATGGTCCCCACGTTTTTTTGTTTAGTACAACTGTTTCCATAAACGTACGGAGGCTTTCAGGAATGAGTTCCTCATTTCCTTCCAAAAATTTATCAGGTGAGGGGTACTGTGCGGTCTCATAAACCTGGCTCCGGATATCCTCAACAACAATTGCAGCAGCCGTCTTAATAATCCGGAGTCTTTCCTCTTGTTCATTTTTAACGCCTGCTGGTACCAAGCATCATTTAAAATTTTATACCCTGTGTTTTTGAAACACACTACCAGCTTCTTGTTTGGAGAAAAGGTCATTATTATATCGCTTCTATATTTTTTGAGTAGATGAGCTTTAACTGTCTTTATGTCAGGACGATAATCACCCTTGATTTGGTCCACCAACTCGTCTAGCGTAAACTGACATTCTCCATCACTATTCTCAAGATAAGTGTAGACATATTCCATTGCTGCTTCAACATGATTGGCGAATGGACCTCTTTTTCTCTTCTCTTGAATTTTTGGGCGATTGTACAATTTTCTCATGCATAAACTATGATACTGACAATCAGAAACCACCAAGTCTGAGACAGGCAAAAGACGTTTGATTATGGCTTGTCCATACTCATCACCACGTTCTTCTGCCCTTTTTATGATAGTTTCCTTGACTTTCAAAATTCGAACCTGATACCCAATATTACGATTGGTTTTCTTTTTTCTTTGTTGTTCTATAAAGTCAGGTGTTATGACGAGGCCACACATAAAACAATGAGTTTTGAAATTGAAATGCGCTTCAGTAGAACGTCTTTTGACTTACTCTCTACCCTGTTCCGCCTTCTTCAAATGAGCTGCAATCATTCTTTTATTAATGCAGTTTGTACAACATCGCTCATGAACATCAACTGCAGATTTTTTACGTAGCTGTGCTAGACCTTTCAGTCTACCAAACTAAAATGATATTCGTTTGGAATTTTGAGGCTGTTTACTCCTAAAACTTGCTTTCAAATAAAATGCAGGTGGGGTACACCTTGCCTTCAGATAAAATGCAGGTGGGGTTCGTATAGGCAAAATAGAAGGTTTGTGTAAGAAGGTATAAAAGCACACCTAAGAGTTTGTATGAATGTTAAGAATTTTAGCAAGTAATATTTTAGGAAGGTGAATTCATGTATAGCCTAAAATCGTACAAGGGCAGTTTAATAAGAATAAGTATAGAAACGAAAGAGAGAATAACAATTTTACAATGAAGAAAAGGGTAATAAAATATATAGCTATGGAAAGACGGAGTCAGAAAAATATGTATTAAAGAATCAGGAATTGTGCGGTTAAAGTGAAAGAGTGTTTGGGAAGAAAGGGTCATTGTGGAGTCAAAAGTTAGTAAGCGTTAGGAAGGGCGGAAGTTTTCAAAGTAGTATTGTAGCAAAATCTTTTAGGGTAGAAAAAGGGGAACATGCTTTGTCGCCTTTGCCGCCATTTGCGTGGGGCCCGCTACTTTAATCGAATAAAGAAAATCCAATGAGAATGATTTAATAATGGAAATAATTCTAGACCATTTGGCGATCAAGGTTTGAAAAAGGGCGGTCTGATATTAGACTCAGAAGGAGGGGAAAATGATTTTATTGGAAATAGAAATGTGGTATAGAAAAGAGAAGGTTATAAAAAGTTATGCGACAGAGAGAAGAGATATTCTGAGACTCTTACGATTTCTCTTAGTACAGGTCTTTCCTTAGAGTGTGGTAGTTGTAAGATGGGAAACCACTGCACATCAGCCCAGCTGAAATGGGGTAAGTCCGCTTATAGCATACATTGAGTGACAATTTTTTTTATTTAATTTTCCTTTTAAGAGGATAGGGACTCAAAGTGTTTTATTATTCATTGTTGGTAAAATTGTTTAATGTATATCTATAAAGTATATCAAATATGTTTGTGTAAATTTTAGTGAAAGCTTATATGCAAATAAATTTCAAATTATTTAACCTTAATTCTCTCTCGTCATTTAAATTATTAGTTGTGTCTTTTTCCTACTGAGTAGTAACTTTGCGTGCTGGGTAAACCTGGGTAAATCTATTGCGGATAAGAAGACTTAATAGTAATCATGATAAATTCGTTTAAAATAAATTTCCTGAAGTCAATAAACGGCGAAGAGAGCCGAAAACAACCCAGCAGCTGAGCATGCTGACCATCCTTCCTCTTCTTTCTTGACTCGATAAACGTTTTCAAACCTCTTTGCCGCACCGTTATCACCTTCTCTACGTTATTATCCAGCACTTCATCACAAATAAAACACACATTTGAAGCCATTTTTAACACTACGCGTAAATATAACTTTTGAATCGTGTTGTCGTTGGATTCTAACACTGAACTACTTTCCTTCGCACTGCCACTGGTAGGAATCGGATGGCCGGTGTTTTTATTTATTTTTTTTTTTGAGGGGGGAGGGGAGGAAACCTCGTAAACAATATGAAGGGACTTGAAAGTGGGTCAACACCCCTATATCGGATATAGGGGGTGTTGATTGGGTACGCATGTACACGGTGACGTAGTTGGCCTTGAATCGTCTGTGAAGGAATCGAATGGAAGGAAAGAGGGCCTTTAAACCAAACGGGGCAGTTATAAAATCATTTGGTGAGGCTAGCCGAGAATAAATTACATGAAAAGACGTACAAGACGAAATTATATTTGCACAGAATTTAAATACAATGTGATTTTGAAAATCCTACATTGTATTGGAAGGAGGAATTAAATGACAGCCTTTAATGATAAGTTTTGGAGTGTAAAAAGTGGGTTTTTGCGGAGCCAGCCGAAATACGCCAATTTTCAAATAGCGCTTGAGCCCAAACGGTCAGTCGGAGAAAAAAACCTAAATAGTGAAATTTGTAGGAAATTTTATGTACTTTAATTTTGATAAATAAGGTTATATACGAAAAGTTGATAGTTTCCGAGTTATAAGCAAAACACAGCCAAAAAATGAAAATTTTCATCTTCTCTTGCATTTTTTTCAATGTTGCGTCACGAAATTTTGTTAACAAACCTCAGATTCGGATTCAGCACCCCAAAAAACATATAAAATAGAAGAAATCAAAACTACCCCAAAATTTTCCCTCGAGGGCCCCTTTTGAGCACAAATTGACTGGACTATTAGAGAGATACAAGCATTTGTTGGTTGGTTGGTTTTTGACCTAGACTAGCTCTGATTAAACCGGGAGCAACAATTTAAAGCCATACCTACTGGCTATAAATATACCGACAGCATACCGACTGCGGGACTCGAACAGGCACACTCCAACACCGAATGTCATCTCCATAGCTACACGACTATCATCCAACGTGCTAAGTAAGCTGGGAATGTTAATCAGAACACGTTGAGACATGCTTAGGGACGATTTTACCGAATCATTAATTTTTGAAATAAATAAATATTTCAAAATATACTGAGATTTCATAAAAGGAATTTTGTGTCCCTGCATAACAATGCTGATGCAGGAATTTAAAATAAGTTAGGAAAATGGATAAAATAAAGTGAGATTCTACAGTTGTCAGAAAAATGTCAAAAAGTTTTAATTCACTACGTTAAATTAAATATGTAATAATTGCGATCGCTAATAAATTTTTAAATTAACAAAACTGATTGTGCCGGTGAATCGGAATCTTTCATCCCAGAGTTCAAACAATGGAACTTCTTTTTGCAATTCTAATTAACAGAAATCACTGAATTTGAGACTATTTTTAACTCTAAGCAACGTACACTGAACTTCGATTTTGAACTGTTATATTTCCGCGGCACTCTTTTAATTACCTAGAGGAACTAATGAATGCAGGCATTACAGAAGTTGTTTCAATAATTGTATTCTATGCGTTCGCGGTCGGGAAGTTGAACTGAAACATAAAATTCTATGAATAAAACCAATTACATTTTTAAGCTTTTCAGTGAGAAATAGGATCCGAACGGATAAGGCGCAATTATCTTCTCGCGAAATAATAGATGCAGTTTTCTGCGAGCTAAATTCCAAGCAGTAATCAAACTAGGATAGTTAAATTTAATAATTAGGTATTCAGAATAAAAATTATGAAGCATAGGAAGTGTATAATCTCAGACACTTTTAATTGAAATCTTTAATGAGAGAGAATTTATCCGAAAATTTTACGAGTAAGACTATTTCTAATCTAGATCTTCTGTGATGCACTGATTATCCATCAACAGATAATTATCAATTGAGTTCGTGAAAATATAGCCAGACTTTGTGTGGAGATATATTTCATGATCTCAAAAGCTTCTCCCGTACCGATTTCTTCTAACTTTCTGACGTAGGATACGGTGGCCCAATATTATCTATCAACAGATAATTATAAAGGGAATTTGCCAAAATATAATTAGACATTTTGTGGGGATGTATATCATGATCTCAGAAGCTTTTCCCCTACCGATTTCTTCTAACATTCTGACATAGGGTGCGGTGCCCAGTTGGCAAAGGCAGCGAGTCAGTGATCTGAACGACAGTGGTTCGATGCCGGTCGCTAACAAATCCACCACCGTGTACACTAATGGCGGCTGGTGAACAATAATTTTGTCGTGGCTGCAATGTTCTCCAAGTTCTCTAAATTTACCTTTGGAGGTGCGGGGTCAAGTGTCCCAATCTCGTCACTTGACTAGTTTCTACATTACGGGACCGACTTGTAGGGGGTACCGTATTTACTCGTGTATAAGCCGCACCTGAATTTTGAAACAATATTTGGGGATTTTTTTTTCTGAATTCCGTTGTAGACTCAAAGTAGCATCGTTCTACGAAATGTAGCAATGTCGTACATTCCTTAGAGCTCAATGCTCGCCAGACAATATCAGGAACAGCCTTAGCTGATGGTGGTGAAATTACAATGTAAAAAATATGATTATATATATACTAGTACACTTAGGAATTATTTCGCACGAATACAAACTCTTGAGAACTCAAAAGAATTTCATTAAATAGTCCTAAGGTATAATATATACAAACAATATTTGCAATACATTGAACTGTGGGCATGATACGGTGTAATAGGCTGTAAGGTATATTGATACTAATGTTTTATGGTAGTAAAGTTTTCTAAATTAAAGGGTGTTTACTGTATTTAATTTTAAAATTCCGTGTATAAGTCGCACCCCATTTTTACTGACCTATTTTATGGAATAAAAAAGCGGCCTATACACACGTAAATACGGTAATGCTGGCCACCTATACGGAGCACCCTTAAATGAATGGCCGGCAGTCTCGCGGTGTATATACACAATGTCTAGCGACAAGTGCCTCCGCGTTTAAAAAAAAACAAAAAAAAAAAAAAAAAACTTTCTGACACAAATTTCTTAATAAGAGAAATAGGAAATTTTTAAATAGGTGTTTTCAAATGCATTCACTTAAAGGTGATGCTTCAGCTGACATTGCAAATCTTCAGTCCCATGCTAAGCAGTATAGTGAATTTCCCTTTAATTAATGTTTCGAATCCAAGGTGAGTAAAATCTATTTTCTTTTCTTTTAGGGTAGCTGTTAGGAAAAAGCTTTCAAAATTTAAAATTTTTGCAGAGGTCAATTTTTTACAGGCATGAAATTATTAATGTATATTTCAACGGTTATTTTTTGTTCTGGATAATTGCAAATCAAAGTATTTTTTTAAAAACCAGAGCATTGCATTTAAAGATAGTTTTCCAAATGCAGAGAAAGCATAGTTAAAAAGATACGGATTTGTCAAACCGAGGTTAAAAAAACTCTGACAGGACTATTCACCATAACTTAACATCGAATGTAAGTTATGGTACATCTACTTATACACCACCTACAGTTGTTCTAGTAATTAAAGACAGGGTTATTCTCAACAGTATTAAGGTATAACGTTTCTTGTTGCATTGTTCTAAATTGCTCTCATAGTTAATCGTGTAATTCTTCTAAACACCCATATACTCATTCATAATGATGTATAGCGCCCTTGAAAAAAAGTTCAGGACAAAAAAATCTGTAATTAACATCAGACTGCTCTGACTTTTCTACAAAAGAACTGCGGAGAAAATATCCTTCGAAAAAAAATCACGGTATTTAAAGATTATAACTTCACCGCTATTGTGTTTAAATATATGTAAATATAAATTTCATGTGTATATCATTAAATTCATTGCTGGATTCAATCAAAAAGGAAAACCAGGTAAGTGTACCTGATGATAAAAAAATGAAGTGGGTGTTTTGTTTCTAATGATGTAATAAAATCTTTTCATTTTTTATTTAATATCTGAAGCATAAAGTAACATATCTGATAGGGAACTTTCACCATTGTTGATTTCAGTATGGTGAACGCTGATTAAGGTCGAGATAAAGCAACTCTAGCCCAAAGACAATGTTGAAAATGAGCAACAGTGACAGAAGACCTTGAAAATTAAGAACAAATTTATTGTGTTACTTTCTGTTTCGCTGTTGATAATCGCATAAATTTTGACTCCGTTCATCTGTTAAAGAGATAGTAATGATAGATAATTGAGCACTCTTGATGAGGATTTTCTGTAGAAGGTAATGCAGCTAAAGAAGTTCGTGACTTCAAATATAACAGAAATATTTTATAGTAGAATAAAATTTTATTCGGGAGAAAAATAGTTCTTGTTTTTTTACGATGTAAAGACGTTTTTATAAGGGTATAAATTGCGGTAATAGGATTTTTGTGCAGTTAAATTGAAGGTCATACTGGGTTAGCGTGGTTTAAAAGTCTTGCCAACGTCACTGGAATTAGAACATACATTGTTTCTTAAAATTGGAATATTATCTGCACCAAATGAGCTACATTATACATTATTTCAAAATTACATTTAACTTTCATTGTATAGTAGCTCCACAGCGTTACAGACATAAGATTTTTTTGATAACACAACAAAGTATTGTCTATAGCAGGGGTACCCAACCTTTCGGCTTTTCCCGGGCCGCAGTGATGGCGAAGAAATAGCCTTGGGCAGCATATAAAATATATAATATAGTTAATTTATATAAATAACAAAACTTCTTTTATTTTTATTATATCGTAAAAGAGAGAGCAACATAAACTTACAACTAATGGGTCATATGACCTTGTTTTTGTGAAACTAATGCTTTTGGGGGTATCATTCAATGGAAATAGTTGAAATTCTTCGTGAATCCTTAAAGTTTCTCATCAGAAATTCGCAAATCTAATGTTATTCTTCGAGTGCTTTCTCTTTTAAAATAATTGTTTAGAAATGTAGCTAGCGCCAAAAAGCAATGACGTGAATAGGGCGTGATTGTGTAGTGAGGTATATTTTTCTTTGGTTTGGTTTGGTTTGATTTGGTTTGGAACGCTACGGTCAATTTTTGTTCCTCGGGGGCTAATTAGTCCAGGACCTACCGCTTAAAGTCGGTTTCGAAAGGCTACAAACGTCCATGCCAAGACTGTGGCTTGAACCTACACACTCTGGTACCCATTGCTAGCGACCATTTTCCTTTGGTAAGACACATCTTATAAAGTTTACGTTCTTAAGTGACCTCCTTGCTAGTTGTCAAGGGTCACATGCGACCCACAGGATGCAGGTAGGACATGTCTGGGCTATATCGACACCCTAATTGGGACTTCAGGAAATATATCTTAATTTGACCTTTACGCGTTTTAATTGATGGCCTTATTTGAATAAATTGTTTAATTTGAATATTGTTTAATTTTTTAACACGTTTTAATTTGGCCTTATTTGGTCCAACTCCACTTTAAAAAAATTAAGTTAGCCTCACTTTCATGTTCATACAAGTCATTTCTATCTTATTTTTAAACTGGTACACCTCCAGCTTATTTCTACTGCCAACAGAGGGAATTACAAATCAGACTTCAGCAGTCATTTCTCAGCACTCCTTAGACTTTAAGTCTCTGTATCTCAAAATGAACAAGAATGGAGTAGGACCCCTATTCAAATAAGGCCTTCAATTAACATCTGTATAATTTGCCTCTGAATACATTTTTAAATAGAACTTTCAGAGTGTGTTGAAAAACCCTAGGTGTAGCAACTTACTGAAGTGTAACAAATCATGTACAAAATTACGAGGTAAACAATGCTTATTTATAAAAATTATAACATGGAAACAAAAATGAATCATTCGGGGTTTTTTGTAACCAGCATTAAGAAATTAAATCATAAAAATAATATATTCCTATCATTAATGAAGAAAATATTTGACAATCTTATACATTACAATTTACCAATAAAATACCTAAGAAATGCTTCTGTAAAAAGTTGAGGCCAAATATTTTACATCTCGTATTTTAAATACTACTGATTTATTTGTACGAGACATAAAATAAAATAACTTCAACCTAGATCATCAATACGCTCAACTCATATAAGTAACTCATATAACTGTATTCATACTTCGCTGAAGTCGTATCGATTTTATAGATTTGCAAACCTTTTATTTGCCATGTCTGCACAAAGTATTCTTCAAAAGTATGATGAAATATATATATATAGTTTATGAAGTTAGGGTATATTTATAGAAAACATCGATAAAAGTTAGGACTTAGTTACGCAGTTCCGAATTTCTAGTCTTCCGCTAACGAGGAAGACATGAAAATATTACTGAAATTTATATCATACGTTTGATACGTTTAAACAAAATTTATGAACTGTGGCATAAAGTTGGCTACTTAAATCACATAACTACAACATAAAGTTGGCTTAAAGAGTTGTTTTCAAAACATATTAACTTGGGTCACAATTTTATTCAGATATGTCAGAATGAGCTCGAATGAATTTCAGCCCTTTTGTTTAACTTACGTACTTCTATGGGTGGTTGCAGTGTATTAAAAATATTTAACTGACCAAACCAAATGTGGGATAAGACTGTAGACTCATTGTGTCAAATTCTCTACCATGCAGGGCGAATGTTGTTGCAAAGAAACAACAGCTGCTATCTCTCGGGTAAAGAAAAACCTCAATTATTTTTAACTCACATACAGGGTGCGGCAGGATGGATTTCCACATTTCTGAAGGTTACTGGTAAGGAAATGGTAGGGGGTAGGGCGGCGGGGGAAGTGGCAACAGTTCGGAAGGATTTTGTAGTTGTCAGTAGACACCATGAATTGGTCCGGTGAACATCGCGGTTTTGTTATCGAAGCGTTCTTTAAAAAACAGCGATTCTGTAACTGCGGAGGGCATTTAGGACGCGCTTCGGGCTCTTTGCAAATGATGCCGTCCTTGATCGAATAACAATCCTGCAATGGGTTTCAAACGGGAGAGCAATTGGGTCTGCATTACTAAGGAAACCAGGAAGAATATTAGAGTACCTGAAAAAGTGCAAGGATTCGTGAGGAAGTTGCCCTCATTCTCCCAGAGATGACCAACAGAGTAATGGAAAACTTTTGATAATGGCTCCAGCAATGCACAGCAAACAACGGGCGCCACCTGAGTGATGTATTTTTCAAAACCTAGTGGAAAAAAACTAGATTGTTAGTACTTTTCAAAAAATTTGAAGTTTTTTTCTTTAAAGGGTTTTGTTCGTTTTTATTACCCTTTGAAATGTGAGAGTCCATACTACCGCACCCTGTACCTACAAAAGTATTTTTATAAGGAAATTTAAGTATTCGGAGACTACTATAAAACATATTTTAACGTATAGTAATAGGGTTATTATTAAAGCAATTTTTTCGAGTGAAGTTTTGTTTTTCGTTCTAGTTATTTATATCGTAGGTGTTCTCCATTATATTCGCTCATTAAAAAGACCTTGAGTAAAATTACCTCTCTAGGTGAGTTAGTTAGAGTATTACGCCTATTGCAGAACGACGGCGAAACCGATCTGGACTTGCAGCTATAATCTCGAATAATTTAAAAGAAAATCAAGGCTTGAAAAACATATTGAACACCTATTTACTTGTTTGGGGGACATGATTTTTTTATACATGTATTAGGTAACGTAATACAAAAGATAGTGTTAAAGGGGAAAAGTTCTTATTAAAGGGAAATAAAGTATGAACAATGCAATATTTCATAGTTTTTGTTTTCTTTTGGATTTCCAGTTATCGCTGTTTGTAATGTTATGGCAGTGGGCTCATATAGCCATATCATGCCATTATTTAAAGTGTAAAGAAGCTTTAAGGGGATGGTGGACTTTCAAATTACCAAAAATCGAGCAAAAATTTGAATTTTTTTGGGGAGTGTATTAATATTTTAAAAACATGTAAATATTGGAATGAAATGCATTTAAAATGTGTAGTGAAAAGAAAAATGAAAAATTGGTGGCTTTAGAGTAGTAAGTATTAAAGGTAGATAAAAAATTATCTTTTAAATGACTTTTTCTCAAAATGAGAAATTTCCAGATTTGCAAGTCTTTAAAATGCTCCTCGCGTCATAATTTTTGACGAAATTTTATGAAATTTATAATAAAGATTCCTGTAATACATCAAAATAAAGTTATGTATCCATTTTAGGATTCGAGGTCATTTAGGTTATAAAAGTTTGACTTTAGTGTAGAAAAGTACAAAAATTTCGCGAAAATTCAGAGTACAAGCATAAAAATATTTTCTAAAAATTAACTATTCAACGAAAGTACAAAAAAATACATAACTTTGTTCAGAAAGTATTTATAAGCAATATAAATGCAAAATTAAGGGGAAAAGTTTAAAATTGAGTCGCAAGGAGCATTTTAAAGAAGGGTAATTTAATTTAAATTTTTTAATTATAAAATTTTTTTTTAAAAATATTTATAAAATTTTATAATGTGTTTAATATTGTTATACTTTAATGAATATATATACAAAATTTCATATCTCTGTGGTAAAAATTTCAAAAATCGTTTTGAAAGGTCCACCATCCCCTTAAGGTATCATTTAAAGATATTTAAAGAAAATTTTAATGCTGTCACTTATAACCCAGAAATTAAAAACATTTTAATAGCTGAACACTTAATTTAGGGTTGTTAAGCTTATGGTTAGGCATTAGGGTTAGGCTTAATTCAGGGGGTTAATAGCTTAGACATAAAACTGCAGTAAACTTATATCAACTTAAATACTGTCTGTTGTTGTTGTTGTTGTTTCTAATGCCCCCTGGGTGGAAGTTCCAGACCAGGTCTATATAGGCTTCGGGCAGAGTAGTATGGCTCCAGTTTATAGTAGCACCACAAGATTCGGAGTCCGGCTTGCCTAGGTGCTACCCTAATTTTGACCCAGCACCCCCAGAGAATATATCTGGTGGGCTCGTACATTCCCCACCCACTGACCTCATAGAAGGACTTTTCGGTCTACGGATTTAACGTGCCGATATTCGGCCTAGACACGAGGGCATTTAATGGCGCTTGTTAGGATTCGATCAGAGCACAGGGATGGCCGAATGGCTAGGGCGCTGGCATTCGGTACCAGTGTCCATGGGTCCCACTATTGGCATGGATGTTTGTAGCCGTTCAGAATCGACTTTAAGCGGTAGGTCCCGGTCTAATTAGCCCCTACTGTAGGAAAATAGGACCATAGTTCTCCAAACCAAACCAAACCAATTGATCAAAGAATTTGAGTACTGAAAGCCGACGAGTTACCGACAGGCTACCTCGGGCCCAAAATGCTGTTCTAAACACATGATACTTTAAACAATGAACACCACCAAGTAAAGTCACAAACAACTGTACATTACCGGACGAAAAGTGAAAATTAAATTTTAACTGATATCGGGAAATAAAATCTGATGTAGAATATAAAATGAGGACAAAAGAAGCACAAAAAGAAAGGGCATTTTAAGGAGGCAGTACTTCGTTTCATGAAATGATAGCATATATAAAACTTCCAAGGCAAAGCTAATGAGATAAACAACTTATTTGCAGACTACAAATATAAAACTGTTCAGTGACTGACTGACTGACTGACAGATAACGCACAGACAAAACTGCTGGACCTAAAGGGCTTAAAAATATTTGCATACCGATTCTTTTTATAGTGTAGGGATGCAATAAGAAAGAATTTTGAAAAATTCTTAGATTTTTTTAAATTAAATTTTTAAGCTACTTTTGCAAATTTTTTAAGTTTAAATTTAAAATAATAATTTGAGGGTTATAAAATTTATATCACCAGAAAGATCATAAAAATTCCTTTGAAATGAAATCTTTTTCGAATCTTTACCTCCATTTTCTAATTTTTGGCGAATTTATAAAGATAAATTTTTAGAATTTAATTTATTAAATGCTGATCACGAGATTTATTTTCTTTTTGTGATACTTAATAAATTAATTTTGCATCCCGTGCATAACAACGAAATAAATTGACAAAAAAATATTGAAATACGGTAAAACATAAAATTTAACCACTAGACTAACTGAGATGGAAGTTTTTAATAATTTTATTCAAAATAGTATGTTTTATGGATATTGAACATACAAATTAATTGCATACATTGACCGCTGTATTTAATTTGAATAGTTTCTTCTCCATTATTTTGTCTATGAAAAATATCCGTTACGATATATATATATATATATATATATATATATATATATATATATATATAAATTGCATACATTGACAGTTGAATTTAATTTGAATGTATTCCGTAGCGAAGCACGGGTATTCAGTTAGTATGAAGATAAAATAAGAAGCAATTTCAAATCCATAAACGTTTCCACCCACTGAGTAAATTTTTCTGCTTGTCATTAGACTTTATCCAAAGAATTAAATCAATCTATCTAACTCAATCTCCAGAATCCATTTTTCATAAACATATTCCCATTTCTGAAACCCAGTAATGCACAGAATTACTTTACTAAAGTGATTTAACATTCCTTGAACTATTACCTACGATGGTCATGACCGTACACTTCGGCATTTTCCAATTACAATTTTATTTTATTTTTCAGTCCCCACCCTTTTCTTTTTTCCTCTACAACGTCAACCTTCAGAGAAATATTTCTAGGAAATAACCTTTCACTATCCTTTTAAAAACCGCTTAACTCCAACCATTTAACAGAAGTAGGCCAAAAAGCTTAATATCGCATGAAAAGTGTATGTTAAGTGAGTTGTATTAAATATCAAATGCAAATGGAGCGCTTTTCATGTGGCTGTTAAACGCGCATTTTGAGCCACTTTGTTCTAAAATATGTGAAATAAACCACTTTCGGAGACTTTTAATAAAGAATGTCGTTTAATCGTGTCCAGAATGCATTATGTGGGCTTTTCTTTTCATCAAATCTTTTCATCGCGTGGCTGTTTGTAAATATGTTGTAAATAGCAATGACATTGAAGCAAGTAAAATTAAGTTATTATAGGTCGTTTCTGACTTCTTTACTGTTTTTTTTATATCTCACATTTATAAACCCTATACTGAAGACAATTTTCCTGTTTTTTTTTATCTTTTTTTTTTCAGCATTGAGATTGTCATTCTGCCTTCTGCTATACAATGGTTGTCCTAAACTAGATAAATGGATTTTTCAGTATATAAAAAAGATAAGACTATCATAACTATTTTTATTTAACTAATAGGATTGTTCATAGGAACATCGCAGTTAAATTTTGATTTAAATTATGTTATTCTCCTTTCCGTTCAGGTTATTTCCTAAATATTCAATATCCTCTAAAATTAAGTCAGTAGAATCAGCGTGAAGTCTCAAATATCAGCAGAAAGTACAAGGTACCGAAAATTTCGAATTTTTTTTTAAATTAATTTAAATTAAAGTTCAAACATTTAGGATTTCAAAAATGCTTTACTTTTGATTCAGCGATAATTAGAAGGAAAGTTCTAGCCCAAATTATAAACCGGAAATGAACTTTCTGAAACCGGAAGTGACCTTTTAAAGTGTCACAGAAATACAAAAAATACATTTTTACAGCTATTTCTTTATTTTTAAACAATTTAATGCTCATTTTTCATTTTTAATGTAGTATTAAGTTTCCTATATTTACTTTTTATAGTTTTAAGACCATTAAAAACCATTAAAGGACGTTGTGGAAAGGGTAAACTAACTGATAACTTTATAGACAAGCTACAAAACTATTATGGGATTGCAATTCGCAGCAATGTTGCAAATTTTCAAAATATGCAATCAGCATTATTAGCTGTTTTTTTTTCATTGTTGCTCAAGCAATGAAAAGTCGATGCATGGACAGTGTCCTGAAGGTCCCGAAAGTTGGTGTAAATACAAGCAAGCATTGCATTATGGAAAGCAGTTTTCTGAAAAATCCCCAGGACTTCCAGATACAATTGTCAAAATTATAAAACCAGCTTACTTAGAACTGGTTAGTGTGATCAGAAGTTACTGAAAAAGTGTTTGCAAGGCATGACTCAAAACAATAATGAATCATTTAACAATGTTTTGTGGAATATTTTTTCTAAAGAAAATTTTCTTTAACTGCAAACATTGTTATTAGGGGCTTCTATTGCAGAGCTACTGTTTAATTCATGTTTTATGGGTCTCGTACCTGTTTTCGATTATTTAAAAATAAAAACTGAACTAGAAATGTTGAAAAAGTACATGGAAATCGACATTGAGCGAATAAAGAAATCTAGGCGACAAATTCTGCCAACTACAAAAACATGCAGAAAAATACTAAAAGCTAAAAGAAAATAAAAATTAATTAAAAATGAAGCCACGGAAGGCTTGACCTATAAATACGGTGAAATTTGAGGTTGTAAAGTTTATACATATTTTTTTGTGCTACATTAAAATCTTTATTTGCGTTTTCTGGAAAACGGCATTTTTAATTTTTTACGTTTACGATAAATTTAATTTCTTAAAAGATTTTTAAGATATTGAAATAAAATTTTGTCACAAGGTTTTGCTCATCTAGTGGTATGTTATGAACCAAAATATAACTTGTAAGTATGTATTTATTAATTTAAGAGCTATTTTTATTGAAAAATATATGAATTTTTTTAAAAAATCTTGTTGTGTATACAACATTTTGTATATGTTAGTAAGTTTAAGAGGTATTGCAAATATTTTGCTTCATAACACAGGTAAGTGATTTACTAATATACTGTTGAAATAAAATGTGAAATATATTGGTTAGATTTTGTTTTAGAAGATTTGGCGTAAACGCTAGTTTTTACTAAAATTTGACATAAAAATTGCCTAAATTTGAAAAGTTAATGAAAATTCCACTAACTTTTTTTTAAATTCATAGTTTTATTCCCTGTTCTAACTAAAAACACTTGTGTTTTATAAAAATTTCCTATTTTTCAAAAAAAGTGCCCAAAAGGTAGGCACATACCTTAAATTTTGATTTAAATTACGTTATTCTCCTTTCCGTTCAGGTTATTTCCTAAATATTCAATATCCTCTAAAATTAAGTCAGTAGAATCAGCCTGAAGTCTCAAATATCAGCAGAAAGTACAAGGTACCGAATTTAAGTCCGGAATCTTATTATCCACAAGGGTGTCTCGATAACACTTCTTAGGGCCCGTTCACATAGAATCCCTCAGCGTCAGAGTTACTTGCATTGAAATATATTCAACCAATCACAAACCTACAAACGATTAGGTACGAAATTTTTAAGGCCTGTGATTGGTTTAAAATATGTTAATGCGAGTAACGCTGACGCTGATGGATTCTTAGAAAGACCCTTAGAAATTCCACAGAAATTGTTATAATTTTTCGTCTTAAAGGATAGTTTAAAATAATATATATATATATATATATATATATATATATATATATATATATATATATATATATATATAAATTATTTCAAAAATCTGTGAAATACTTTTGTACATTTGCGCCCGTGTAGTATAGTGGTTAGCGTGTTGAGCTGCTATGCAAAGGGTTTGGGTCAAAAAAGGCTTGGTCGTTTCTGTGTAGTTCCCATCATAGGAAGCAATGCTGACTCACCTATACGGTTCTTTCATAATAAAGAAGCCAGCAGAAATTCGCGGATCTTCATGGGGCAATGCAAAAGAAGTACCCACAGTCTGAGACAAGAGCCTGCCGCATTGAAAAAATAAATAAATAACTCTACATTTTATATGTTTGTTAGATCAAAAATTGAAAACTCTCATTACTACAAAATCTTTTTCCGTGTCCTATAGTACTTTAAGCCGATATATTTCCCCTCTTTTACATGCTTATTTAACATGATTCTAAGGTGAAACTTTTAGCCTGCACTATTAAAAGTGATAGTGTAGTAGTTGCTGTTCACCAACATATCATATTTTCACGTACTGACGCCCTACTTAATCCTTTTTAACAAACCTCTACAAATGTTCCTGAAGTTTTCGAGGTCAGGATGCATCTCTGAGATCCTGTTTGTTTTATTATTCCTCCGTTGGTTGCAGTTGTGTTTAGATATATATATATATATATATGAAACAGTTCCCTAACTGACTGACTCACTGACTGACTGATTGACTGACTGACTCACTGACTGACTGATTGACTGACTGACATACAACGCACAAACCAAACCGCTGGACCTAAAGGGTTGAAATTTTCCATGGCGATTCTTCTTATTGTGTAGGGGTGCACTAAGAAAGATTTTTGAAAAATTCTTAGATTTTTTTAAATTAAATTTGTAAGCTGTTTTAGTAACTTTTTTAAGTTTGAATTTAAAATAAGAATTTGAGGGTTATGAATTTTATATCATGAAAAAGATCATAAAAATTCCTTTAAAATGAAATCTTTTTTGAATCTTTACCTCCATTTTCTCAATTTTGGTGAATTTTTAAAGATTAAATTATAGAATTTAATTTATTAAATTCTGATCAAGTGATTTTTTTTTTCTGGTACTTTAAATAAATTTATCATCACGTCCATAACAATGAAATAAACAAAAAAATATTTTTTTCCCTTGCTGATGCGGCAGACGATTGGACGTTATTCAAAAAAATATTAAAATACAGTAAAAGATATGTTCCTCAAACTGTACTATATTAACTGTACTATACTCTTTAGTATGTCCTAGAAAACTTAATTCCAATATTTTCTTCTACATTATTTTGTCTATAAAAATATCACTTACGATTTTTTTTATAAATATATATATATATATATATATATATATATATATTTTACAGCAATTGTATACATTGTTCGTCATATTTATTATATATATATGTATATGCATATATGTATATATGTATATATGTATATATATGAATATATCTATATATCTATGTATATATATATATATATATATATATATATATATATATATATATATATATGTGTGTGTGTGTGTGTGTGTATATAATGTATGTATGTATGTTTGTAATATATAATAACATAAATAGGAAAAATACCAATTCCATGAGCGAATTGCAATTACACAAATTTAGAATTCAAGAAGGCATATCAGAGGAGTACACGACCACATGTTCTAAATGCGGCAGTTAAATATCTCTAGACTTCAAACGGTTATTTCCTCGGTCTAAATATTTATTACGCGGCTTCGTCATTACTACTCATTTTCCTAATGCTTCATTTATACGGGGAAATTAAAACGATTTCAACCAAGATATTTGACAGCTTTAATTCCTGATTTGCTTATTCGTTAAAACTAATGTTTTCTTCCATTGTTATAATTAATCTTTCAAACTGCGAATTAAAGTAATGAGCGTTAAAACAATGACCGGAATATAAATGCAGTTTAACAAATCTTTTCACCTGTAACTGTTCGGGGAGAGGAGTGCACCAAAATTAATGAAATAACTAGAAATCGTTTTCTAAAGTGAAGCTGTTTTCGATATCCGATATATATTGTGGTGAATGGGCCTGAACGGGGAGCATTAATAATGACTTCTAGGCAACTATGTGTGAAATATTTTATGATAAATTTTTATATTAATTTTTAAATCATATATCAACGTCGAAATGTAAGTAGTATTTCATCATACGTAGTTGAAATTTTTTTTTTCCAATGCGGAGGCACTTGTCGTGAGACATTCGCCTATACCACGCCTCAATTTTACTGGCCATTTTATTGTGGGGGCTCTATATAGGCGGACAGCATTACCCCCTATGAAGGGACGACACGAACGGAGGCATATTTCGTGGCGCGACGCCAGGATTCGATCTGAGCACCCTCAGCACCGAAAACCAGCGAGCTGTACCACTGGACCGCCACAAGCCGTAGTTGAAATATATGTCGTATTGTTCTGATAGAAACATTTCGGTACAAGATATTCACAATTATTGATAAATATAAAGGTGTATATATATATATATATATATATATATATATATATATATATATATATATATATATATATATATATATATATATATATATATATATATATATATATATATATATATATATATATATATATATATATATTATACGACAAAAGATCTGACTATAATTTTAATATTGTTAAATTTCAAAATTATCTAACCTGTTTACATAAATCTGTTTTTAATAACATTATTGTAAATCAGTTAGTTCGTATAAATAGGCTATGTTCTAAAGACAATAGGATTAAGCATATTATAGACTTGAAAGCTGTGCTAACTCGTAATAATTACCCAGTAAGTCTTTCCAAAAACATAATTGGTTGTTTTTGTTTTAATGAATAGTTTGTTCCGTTGCATTAATATGTTAAACATAACAATAGGTTAAAATAGAAATAATAACTACTAAAAATAAAATAAAAATCATAAGTAAAATAAAATAATAATAAAAAATAACTCATAGTAGTAAAAATAATAAAATCCAAATAATAATTAAAGGAAATTAGTCTTAAAATACGGTAACCTAAGTAAGTCTGTTACTGGGAATCCACTACCTCAATGGTTGCAAGTTTTATGACGTCAGTCATCTTGCGGTTACAAGTTCTTAACTTCCATTCTTACTAGCGCCAGGCTTGGTGTTCTTTGGTTAAGTACTTTTAATCAAACTTGATTCATTTATTAATCAATTCTTCTGTTAATAATGGATTGTACGGTGTCTGAGTGTGTTTATTTAATAGATCATACTCATCAGAAACAATCCATTGGTTTTTAGACAGTATTGACACCGCTGATGAAGAAATGTTGTCAAAAACCTTATTCATACTTTTATTTACTTGTTTGTTCCTCGCTGCAAGTAGCTTTAGAGCTATTACTGGTTTTCTCTTTCATCTTATTCTTATATATATATATATATATATATGGTGTTCCGTCTTTTTCCCACCTCACCTTTCAATCTTTTTTTCGCCTGTGTGACGTCTAGCTGCTGATGAAGCGTTGCTACAACTCCAGAAGAGAATATTGGCCTTGAATTTGAGCGAACTGTGACTTTGGGGACAGACAAGACCGGAAGTGGACACGAATAAAGACGGAGTTGTAATGTTAGTTGCATAATGCTAAAACGACGGTGTTTTGTATGAAGAAATTTCTCTTAAGATGTGTGCAATGAAGACGTAATACCATATTAACTTTCTTGTAAATAATATATGTTACCCGTGTCCTCCATATGCATATCCAAGGCTTAATAAACGTACTCTTTTGTACTCCCGTTTGACCTGACTGATGACGGCCCACTACGTATATAAGAAGTTTCCCTGTTTATATATTTAGAGGGAGTGAGAGATGAAAGTCGATGCAAGAAAACTGATTTATTGCAGTTTACTAGTATCGGGTCGGCCCTTCTTTATCTGAAAAGGCATGAATAGAGCTTGTTAGGCATGCTTTCGAAGAGATTTTGAAAAACACTTAAAAGAATATAGTTCCATTCTGTCGGTAGGGCCACTACCAACTATGGACTTAGGAGTATGAATAACGAAGATTCTTTTTACTTAAGGACTCATATTCAATATATATTGACTTATATTCATTGTATATAATAGCAAATTTACAATAGCTTTGCGTTTTTTCAAGAGTCAAATATGATGAAAAAATAGAGAGGATACTATTTCATTCCAGGTTTTAAAGTACTTTAACTTGGGTAATACTTTTAATAACAATTTAAAAGTGCCTGGCAAAAACGAACCTGCATTTGTCTGAAATGCTGCACTGAACGTAGTTGATTCGTCCGTCAATGTTTTTCTTCATTTTTCGTTTACACATGAGTTTAGTCTACCGTAACCATATTCCTCCAATCCTCGCTAAAGTGGTAAAGGCAAAAATTTAAACGAAAGTAATTATATGATATTCATTCAACATATCAACTTGAACTGTTAGCTTCTCGTTATTCAAACAGAAGTAATGTCCTATATCATGTCTTCCAAAACGTTCCAATGGAGTGTATTTAGTGTACAGGGAATAGAACGAATAGCAACTTAATAGTTTCAACTTTCACTTTCTTGCTAAACTGTTTTTCTTTTTGTGTGTTTGTGTGTGTGTGTTGGGAAGAAACCGAATGAAAAAAAAAGAAAAACTCTTTCTTATATCAGAGTCGAGCATGAACTGACTAATCTTTAACCTTTTATCGTCAACAGGTAATCCATTATGTCGTATTTATACTAAATGTCTTGGCAAAATTCCAGTATGCGGTTAATTCAAAATTGATGATTTTCTGGGCAAAAGGCGAATTCATTGCTGTTAGTGATTCTGTGGAATTCTTTTGTTGTATGGGTTTGCAGTGTTTTTCTTAATACATTGCAATTATGTTTAATCTATATTATTTTCCAACGTAAAAAATAACATGCTATTCTCTGAAATTTCGTCTTATAATTCCAGTTCAACAATACATTTTCAAATGAATAAAATAATGTTAACTGATATTTGGAGTAACTGTGAAACAACGGATGAATTCCTCCCCTCAATTGACTTTTCGTTAGCCTTTCAATGCATCTACTTTCCCCTAAAGACTTGAATGTAAAGATCTTGTCTTTTTTCATCTTTTTAAAATTTAAAATAAGTGAAATTAAGTGAATGAATTAAATAAACCAATAAATCAGGATTTAAAGTGGTTTTATTCCTAATTTTATTAGACCTAATAAACAAAATTTACGCATTTCTTGCATATGTTTGTATGATGCAAAATCAAGCGTTATATTTATTCAAAGAACTGCAAAATAAATTATTTTAGCTGAATATTATCTAAACTAATAAGAAACTATGTACTGGCTTTAAATATAGATTTTGATTATGAAATAAAGTAATCGATTCAAATTACTGAATAAATTTAAAACGAACCAAAAAATAACTGTAGACGAGCATTCACTGGAAATATGGTAATGTTACCTTAATTATATAAGGAAGATACGAAAAAGAAATACAGTCTGAAGCCAAATGCTTAATTTACACTGTTTAAGACAACAGGGTCATCATTTAGCCGGAAGAAGGAAAACAGATTTAAGTTGCCAATCCTTGCATTCTTGGAAAATAATAGGCCCCAGTTTTTTTATGTAACTACCTAAAATCCCCTGAGTCAGAAAGTATATATATATATATATATATATATATATATATATATATATATATATATATATATATATATTATATATATATATATATATATATATATTATATATATATATATATATATATATATATATATATATATATATATATATTATATATATATATATATATATATATATATATATATTATATATATATATATATATATATATATATATATATATATATATATATATATATATATATATATATATATATATATATATATATATATATATATATATATATATATATATATATATATATATATATAAAGGAGCAAAATATGTTGATAAATAAAACAAACCTGCGACAATCAGGTTTTAAAGCGTATTTTTCCATTATTAAGTTAGACCTAATGACCAAAATTTACACTCCTTGCAAATGTTTACGAAGTGTAAAATCAAGAGTTATACATATATATATGGGTGTGTGTGTGTGTGTGTATTCTAAGTACTGCGAAATAAATTATATAAACTGAATATTATCCAAGCTAATAAGTCAGTCTATACTAGCTTTAATTATAGATTTTTATTATGATATAACGTTTTCCATTCAAATTACTGAATAAGTTAAAAACGAACCCAAAAAAGTACTGTAGATGGGCATCAACTATTAAATATGATAATGTTACCTTAATTACAAAAGGAACACATGAAAAAGATAAACAGTCTGAAGCCGAGTGCTTAATTTACACTGTTTAAGACATCATCAGCGTCATCGTTTAGCCTGAAGAATGAAAACAGATTAAAGACGCGAATCCGTGCACTCCTGGGAAACAATAGGCCCCAGTTGTTGTTTTTTGTATTTTTTTTTTGTAACTTCCTAAATTCCCTTGAGTGTTATAAATCAATACTTTTCTGTGGTCAGAAAGTTAAAGCATGTAGTTATCGCCTTGAACACGCTCTTAATACATCACGAATGACGGAACCCATGGGGTTTTTTTCAACAGTCTTTAGGTACTTAGCGTCTTCGTGACAATTATTTTATAGAGGTGTTCGATAGTACTTAAAAGCCGCGATATGAACAGGTAATGAAACGGTTCGGGAAGATTGATAAGATATAATTTTCTCTTGCTTATTACATATTAGGTCATCTGTTGGAAAATATTTTGATCTTTGTAAGTAACGACTTCTCGTTTACGAGTATACTTACATAAACTAAAAAATCTCATTTACGTTAAATCATACCTTTCATCGTGCATTAATCATGCGAGGTGAGATTGTTATAGTTAAGTATTTTATGTAGTATATTTATGATGCGGATAGCTGAAAAGTCATTTAAAATTTGAAGTAAGTTGAAATGGGGAGAAATTTAAATCATTTATTTCAGTACGATGCAGTTTCTTATTTCTTAAATAATAGGTTTGTCAGAGATTATCCGGTTACATAACATAAATTTTATTTGTACGCAAAATTTAAACGATATCATTCATAAAAATATTTCTTTTAGCGTAGAAAAGTATAAATAATCTGTCCATGTAGTAAAAAGTTCCTTATCAAATGTAATATTTTTGTGAAAGCAAAAAATATTTTGAAAAGTAGACTTACTTCATTTAAATACCGTGTAAATTCCTTAAACAATTTTACTGCATTGACCAACATGTTTGTAAACGAAATAAACAACCTTTTTTTTAAATTTTAACTAACGCTTTCAAGAGCTTTCTATCCAAATTTAAATTTCTTTATCTTCAGATTAATTTCTACACAAACTTCTTTAAATGCACATGGTTTGTGACTTAAGAGCCAATTTCGTCTCTTTTAACACCTTTTATTCATCGTCTACAAACATTATTCATCTGGACAGCTAAAGTGACGAAAACACCTTTTTATAAGCAAGGAGTCAAAATTTCCGAAAGCATTTTTACTTAAAAATGGGGATAATACTCCTAAAAGAATATTTTTTATTTACAAAAAATACTCTTTTCTCTTTAGCATCTTTAGGCATTAAATTTATTTAGAGGCTGAGAACTACAATTAGTTTTTCATTACGAAATAGTTTTAGATATAATAAAAAGAAAAGAAAAACTCATTTAGTAAGGAAGCTATTGTTATAAATTCCTGAAAAACATTTCGTTCTTCTCGTGAGCTACACACAGGGTGATCCTTATTCAAATAGATTATTTATCTGGACATTATAATATGTGCCTATAAACTGTAAATGTTGGTAAAGATATTGGTATACTAATAAAGTTTAGGAATTGAAATGGGTAGTCATTACAATATTGATGGCAAAATACAGTGTAAAGAGAATATTTGATCTAGTTTCGTTAAGCAAATATTCCTAGTGGTTGAAAACAAACAGGTAAGTAAGATGGAGGTAGAAAATGGTTTTCGTAACTTTAAGTTACGAAAAGAAATAAAGTATGGCTACGAAGAATGACGGTAAAATCAAAACATGCCAAGCAATCGTGATCTTTCTAATCGTGATCTAGGATATCTACTCGATCACGATCAGGAAGACATCAAACCAACCTAGTTTACACGAATCATAATACAACATCATAGTATAAAAAGACTTCCCTATTTCCAACGATGCTACATTATATATATATATATATATATATATATATATATATATATATATATATATATACATATATATATATATATATATATATATATATATATATATATATATATATATACATACATATATATATATATATATATATATATATATATATATATATACATATATAATACATACATATATATATATATATATATATATATATATATATATATATATATATATATATATATATATATATATATATATATATATATATATATATATATATTATGTCGGTGGAAGGCAGAAAAATACAATTTCTGCGTACCGTGTAGAACTATCTATTACAATGAAGAAGGTAGTTTTGGAAGGTAAATCATAGATAGATAAAAACTAGTTAAACGTCACTCCAAAGAATTATTATTTTTTATTAGATTTTTTTTTCTTATACGTAAAAATAAAACATTTTTCTTATCACTTATGACTGTCGTTAAACAACTAAAACCATTATGACACCATTCTGAAGTAGTGGTGCTCAAACTTTTTCAACCGTGACCAACTACCTTTAAATTAAAAATTACTCAACCCCTCATAAACATCTTTTGGTCGCAGCAAAATTTTTAAAAAATTACGAAACTGTTCACAAAAGATATAAAAAAAGAGCAAATTTTGACAGTTTACTTTTAAAATCAATGAACTGTAGATTTTGGGTAGATATTAACTTTGCATAATAACAATAAAAAATGTCTACACTTGTTTTTGCCAAATCTCATGTGACCACAACTTCATATTGAAATATTAATATGTATTTGTATTTCATTTAGGTAAAAGTAAACAAAAATTAAAATTACCCCCAAATGGTACGGTGGGGGTAGGATCTGACCCATGGGTGTGTTTCCCTCCTGTACTGTCCCCTCTCATTGCAAGAGATCGAGTTCACAAGGGACCCTACCAGCCAGTCTTGCAACAGGTGTTGGAGCGTTTACAGTTATAAATTTGCAGTAAATACAAGCGTCTTTGTTGAAAAACATTATTCATGATCACGTCATTTTTTTATAGATTTTTGATATTTTTATTCCGATTTTGAAGTTCAAAAATGTCAGTATATATTATTTTTTACATTTTTTTGCTCAGAAATTTGGTTTCGCTAACTTCTAAAACTAGGTACAAGACTAAATTACATATTAGACCTAATGTGTAAATTCCAGAGAGATTTTCTTCGTTTAGCAAAATTACATTTCGTCGGTCATTTTTTTCTACAAAAATGTTTTTATTTCATATAAAATATTATTAATAAATGTTATTACACAACAAAAAGGCTTATTGTGTACTTATTTCTACCAAAAACCTCATCAAAAAAGAGATAGGGTCGGATCCGACCAGACCGTACCATCTATTTCGTCTCAAACCAATGTACCGTTTGTGGGTTTAAAAAAAAGAGCATGTTTTCAAAATGATAAATTACATATTAAAACATCGAAAATTATAAACCTAATTTACTTATATAAAATTAAAATAGCAAAAAATGAATAAGAAGGGTGAGCCTAGACTCCGAATAATATTTCTTCAATATTTGCTGAAATAATTGAGAGTGCTACTCTGGTATCATATCCTGTGTTAACCTTTTACAGGCCGAATTCAGATGCAATATTTTAAATTAATTTTTTGCATATTTTGTCTTCTATTGCTTTAGTTAAGGGGTATTAATACTTTAAATGCGGAAAATAAAATTTTACATATAATTTTCATGATGTTCCCAACTGGGGACATCGGCCACGTCTGACTATACTTTTACACTGGATTCAAAAGTGGAATATAGTGATGAGTAGATTAAATAATAAGCAAAGTAGTAAGAATGAATGAAAGATTTATTTTAAATTTAAGTGCAGATATGAATTAAATTGAAAATTTATAATTTTAAATGAAACAATTACTTTTTCTTAAACAAAATATCAAAAATTTATGTTTATGCCTTTTTTCCATGGTACAGTGGTAAGCATGGTAGATGTAATTTTTTTATTACACTTATTGCAAGCTAATCTTGCATTTACTGTGCACTGTGCACATCTACCTTGTGTTGTTTTTACAAGGAAATGACCATCACTCTTTCTTTGTGATATAGAGCGGTGAACTTTGGGGCCTGGTTGAAGCCCATCCTTTCTTGGTGTAATTCTTAGAAGAGCGATTATAACCTCTCGGTGAAACCCCACATGAGTCAGATGAACCCCTTTAAATATGCCTACCAATTTTTAGAAGCATTGGATTGTTTTTCACATTTATATGAATTTTTAAGCTAAAAAATGTGGGACAAGGCCATTTTTATGACTTTTTGTACATTTCCATTTTTTATGTTTGAAATGTGGTTTCTATTTCAAAAAAACCAAGGCCATCTTTCTATTCATATGCTATTTTTTTCAAGTCAATATTGATTAAATTTTAATTTTTAAATAAATTTTCAATTCGATGTTCCCAATTGGGAACATTGGACTGTAAAAAGTTGTCTTAATCGTTGTATGGTTTCTATAGCAATTCATTTTGAAAACCCACTGTAACGCAGATAGGTAGAAGAGAATGGAAGAAAAGGGTTTATCCATTCAAGATTGTTTGACACCTTATATAAAAATATCATTATAAAAGTTTATTTTTTAACATAAACAATTTAAATAAAAATATTAAAAATGCGTAATTATAGAGAATTTAAAGCATATTTTTAATTCATTGAATGATATAAATTTACTTCGAACTATCCGCGACCTCTTTCACCACTGTTCTGGAGTACGTCAACTTTTACAACTGATAAAGTAAATTCAGACCGTATTAATTGGAAATTTCAAGAGTATACGTTTTGATTCATATAGTTTACGAGTATGTAAACGTCGTATATATATTTTTTAACAAAATATAACACTAACGTAAGTACCATTTAAGGCTCAATCACGGTAAAATCGCACAACTGTCAGCTCCAATTTTCGACTTGTGCAAATGCAATTAAAAATATTCATTGACAAAGTATTGTTCTACTTTGTTTCAAATTCTTGCCAAAGGGGATATTGACACAAGACAGGGGATTTTAATATTATATGGGTAGTAAGACCGATGACGTTAACACGTAATACATCATTCTATCGATTTACTAGACACATTCTTAAGCTATCCTAGGCAATGCATGATTAATGGTCAATAAGTTTAGGATTCCTGTGATGGATTATAGGTTGACCTCATATGTTTACAAGATTTATCTGCGTCAACCAAAGAATAATCTCCCTTGAGATGCTTTTGTTTGTTTTTGCTAAACAAGGATTAAAATATCCGGCTAAATGACTGGAATATTTTTTAAGTGTTACATCAATTAAATTGAAAGCATGACATTGGATGATTGAATACTTCTCAAAAATTGAAACCTTTTCCTTTAAAGGAGGGTGCATAATTAGCGTATGCAAGCAAAAAATAATTTAATGGTCCCTAATTACCTTTCATAACAATTGGTCAAACATGCTAAGTGATTTTACTGCAAACTTGATCACCTGTCCACTGATATATAATTTTACTGTATTAAATATTCTGTATTCAGTCTAATCAGTCTTAGTCTAATCAGTCTAATCAGTTGCCTAGATTAGACAAAAAATGCATACAATATCGAATGTATTGTGTAATATGTGCATGTAACATAATATATTGTAGCATATATTATGTAACATATACAGAAAATCATTCGCACTTTATAGAAACGATTTTGTACTTTATTTTTTCCGTTTACATTTTGAGATAAAAATTTGGCAACTTCAGACTAATCGTATGCTACTGTTTTGTTTTGATTGGAATGTAAAATAAAAGATTTATTTTGAAAATGGCTCCTAAAATTGATAGATGGCTCGAAAGTTACGTAACTGCACTCTCCGAGGAAAAATATTCGTATCAACAAATCCTAAAGCGGTGTAAAAATCGCGGTTATGGCATTTCATAAAAAGGTATTTATAATATATTAAATCTGAAATGAAAAAAAAGTCTAACTGAAAGTAAAAATGAAAACGTGACCGCGAAACCTCATACTAAGACTGTTCGAACTCAGGTAAATATCATGAAAATGAAGTCTCTGATCCTAAAAGAAAATCCGCCGACTCACAGATCCATTGCATCGAAACTAAGCACTAAGTAAAATCAATCATTTATATTTGAAGTAGAAAAAAAGATGTTTAAGCCTAAAGTTCATCTGCTTTTGCCAAAGCATAATACTGAAAGAAAAACAAATTGTCGAAAATTATACGAAAAACACCTAGCTGCTGAAAAATGGAAATTTGTGGTAACATTGGATGAGGCATGGGTGTATTTAAGTGACTGTAATAAATAAAAGATGATTTTTCCATTGCTCAGCTGACTGGAATGACAGTACGAAATGGCTTCGTCGCTGTACAAAAAAGTTTCCAATGGGATTCATGATAGCTGCAGGATTTTGTTACAATGGCAAATTAAAAATAAAAAAAGTCTAAAGTAGAGCCAAAGTTAAATCACTCCACTATCAGCAGAATATTTTAGAACCAATTTTTGAACAAGAAATTCCAGCCATATATGGAAAGGACATTAGTAAAGTTGAGCTTCATATGGGCAAAGCCTCTGGTCACACGTCTATATCAACTGCCGCTTATTTAACAAAGAAATAATCAGAAACAGGAATAAAGTGTATCCCATTTAATGAAATACCTTTAAACTCAACTGACGCTTCTCCAATGGACTTTTGCGCTTTCGGTTTATTAAAACTAGCCTTATTAAAACGGCATGCAAGAACACTGAACGGACTTTGGAAAGCGGTCCAAGAGGAATGGGGTAAAATTGGCATGTCAGTACTAAGAAAAAGTTTACTTTTATGGAAAATTCAAGCTAGAGCTACTGTCAAGTACCATGGCTATCATATAGAAGCAAATCGCCGCAGAAAATACGGCATTTATACATAAAACTTAACTTCAAAATTGTTTCTATTAAGTGCGAATGACCTTCTATACCTATTGTTAGTTACAATAATTATGTAACATATGTTCTAAAGTTTTTATAGGTTTAAAATATGTTACATAATTTGATTTTTTACGATCTCTCCCTCTCTCTGTCTTTCTCTGAGACGACACTTGTCCAACTCAAAGAAAGTTTACTCAAAGACAATACTCAATTAGCGTTCAACTGAAGACACGAGTTGGCGTGAGACAACAACTTAGCTAAATCTAGGTTTTATTTAATAGCGTGGTTATCGGTAAGGAGCTTTTATCGTTTTAAGTAATTATCTAAGTCAAGTCATATATATTTTAGCTACACAATCAAGTAGATTATTGGTCGGTATCCAGTATGTTAATTTGAGATTTTAGTTTAATTTTCCCCCAAAAAAAATTGGCACCAAAATGCCAGATAAAAATTTTGATTTTATCACTATTTCTCCAAATATTAACTATTTATTTGCATTTAAAAAGAGAAAGCGGAAATGATACTGCATGTGTCTTTTAACGTGAAAGAAATCCGTTATATCTTCTCTTTAAAATACTACAACATATATCGATATTTTCCATTAATCCTCCTTCCCAATTTTCAATAAGCCCTCTATATAAGAACGATGTGAAATAACCAATACTAAATAACTTAGTATAAATAGCGGAATTTTATAACATATATACACACGCATAATATATATATATATATATATATATATATATATATATATATATATATATATATATATATATATATATATATATATATATATATATATGTCGGATTTGTCTTCACGCCCATTTTAATAACGTATACTCTGAACATAATCATATTTCACTTGGCAGTCGGTGGTCCGGTGGCTAGGAATTATGTAGAATCTTACCAGTAATTACAGACGTCTCACTTCAATATACAATGATGACAAATTCAGTATCATCTAATAATATTTATTATATTCTTTCAAAACTCTCAGCTCCATTAATACGATGAAACCCAAATTAAAACACTTGCGCCCAAGGGCGACACGTCTGCTCCCTTCTTAAGTCACCATGTCTCTGAAAATCTTCTTTGTTCTTAAGTTTATTAACGCGCTACCGACGCTCATTAACTATGCGTGATGTCATATCGAATGTTCTTTCTGCTGACCGATGCACTTTCTTGGCGCCAACTCTTCAAGGCTAAAATAAATTCTCCCATGTGGTTCTGCGGAATTAAATCAAGTCGAACCTTCCGCACTATTTTCACTGCAATATATTACGCCGCTGATTTGAATTCCCAGACTTTAATTGTTAATCCTATTTTTAATAACTAATATCCGGTTTTAAGGTCGCGCTATCACCCCCCATATTTTTAGCCTCATATATATATATATATGAATTTAGCTGAATGTAGTAATTCATTTGCAGAAATCAAGCGGAACGGAAATATATAAAATTGTTCTTGATTTTGTATTAATTCTATTACTGCTGTGCATGTCAATAATTAGGTTGCAGCTTTGACATTCGTGCAACAATGTTTTTTTACATCGTAAAACTGCTGACAAAGAGGACAAAAGAGTTTTTTTAGTTCAGATCCTCCATATATTCTTATTACAGGGTATCTTCATGCATAGAAATGATATATTCTCTTTGATTTCTATAATATAATTACTTTTTTGATTTCTGGTCCTGTCATTCTTGCTGAGTAATTCTTGCTGAGTGATAACTGGTTGTGTATTTGTAACAGAAATCCTTAAGTAACTGATAGTTAAAAAGCAATCAGTATTTAGTATGAGATAATGGTTAGCTTCTTGGTTTTTAGAAGCGTTATTTAGAAGTTATTTTTTTATCCACGAGGTCTAAATAGAGGGTGACACACAGCTTAAAACCAATTCCAAAGGTTTACGAACATCCTATCCTGTGATGAGATTTGGAATGAGATATTGAAATTTCTTAGAATAATGAAAGGTGGAAATGACATTACTCGAAATTCAAGATCCAACTTTTAAACATGTTTTGATTGCTGCAGCATTAATATATTAGTTCGGCAAAAAAAGTTAATTTTTAATAAAAAATAAAAGACACATCTTTGATTACCACCAATAACTTTATGAACAGCATGTTCACCGTTATGTTTCACTACCTTCTGCCATCTGTCAGGCAACTTCATCATTCCATCTCTCCAAAACTTATACTGCACAAACCCTTTTTTTGCCGTTTTAGTTGCGATTTTACTCTCTTGCAATAATAAAGCGTAATATACCGAGAATGTTGCTAACTTTCTTTCATGTTCAATATTTAAATGGCTACACAAAAAAAAACCACCAACAATAATAAGTTTGTTCTGTTAATTCACGTTGATATAACTGCTGTCCCAACACAATCTCACAAAATTGTTTGGAATGACGTTGAAGACAACTAAGCGCTTCTAGATACATGTTACTAAAAACCAAACGAACTTTTTGGCCAACCCAATATTTATATAACTTTATTTAGATAACAATATTTAGATAACTTTTCAGTGGACCCAGTCACATGTGGGTTTGTTCGGAAACGACCAGGCCGACCTACTCACTAGCAAATAAGGGCTGTGGAGCGGATTCGCTCCGGTTTACGGTCCTAACTGCATCAGAGGCTCAATCCGTTTTAAGACCAGTCCGTTTTAAGACCAGTGTTTCGAGAGAGCTTCCAACTCATCACTGGTATCAGGCCAAGTGCCCTGGTCTGGCCTTGCTGTTTAGAAGTCCGAGATCAATACCGCTGCTAATTTTTGAAGTGGTCATGCAAAAAGTATGCACTTGGAGAACACTACAAAGGTATTTCCCCGTTGTTCCAGTTCTGCTGCTCCCGCGAATACTTCCCACATTGTTGATTGTTTAGGTAACCCCGTCGGCATGCTTGCAAAAGATCAGGATACTGCTTTCTCCCATTTGCTAGCACGACAGAGCCTAGTGGATCTGGTCTAGCATTTTCTAGTCCAGGAGGCTTAGCAACAACAACATCATATACTTTAGAGTATGTTTCGTAAATATGTTTCGTAATGTGTAAAGGTACATATACTATAAATCTATAGTTATTTATATGATATATCTACCTAAACTGCACTCTATAAACTAGGAAGTTTCTTTGGAACAACAGTAAGTATTAGCTTGTCACCAGATTGCAAGAACTAGGTAACTCCAAAGCAATTCCTTTTTGAGATACCTGACTATTTATGGCTAAATTACATGAGAATTGAATGCAATAACTGGAAAATTCACTTTGTTAACCTTATGCCATCTGTTGGCTATTGTAATAATTAGACAAACAGAACGACGAGTATTTTCTCACTGCAAGAAGTAGTAGACATCTTGAGATCTTCAAGAACTTGAGGAATCGAGTTACTTTGTTCTTGCACTTAGGTGACGAGCTGAAAACGTAGTTTGCGCTTACTTAACCTTTTCTGTACTTTTTTTAAAGAAGTAAATTAAATTGTAAGGATCTTGATGTTCCTTGGTAAAATTCAGCAAATCTGTCAGGTCAGGAGAGGGCTATTCTAGGGCCAGCAAAAGTGTTTCTAGAGTTTGAAACAAAAAGACTTTGAATTTTTTTAATTTTTAATTTTTAACTCTATATACAAAATGAGAATAATTAATTTTCTATTTTGCTACTTTAAAAACCCTTAGAATTCAAAATAAAGAATTTTTGGAAGAATCAGGCCCATTTTTAAAAAAAAATTTCAAAAATGCTAACTTTTTCAAAATGCTCTATGCGCATTATACATATATCAGTTAAAATTCTTAAATTTTGTATTTATAAGTTTACCATACGTATATAAATATAAATGTGCATTTAATTTTTTTTATATGAATCTAACGTCTTAAATATTTTTTTATTCTGTCTGTTATTTTTTTATGTTTTTACTTTATTTTATGATCTATAAATTTGAAAAATACTTGTGATTTCAAAGAATTATGCACAGTTTTGTGACAAACAACTCACATAGCAATTCTGAGAAATTTGAAAGATATCAGAAGAAAATGAATACGTATGAAGCTTTTTGAAAAATTCTTTTATTTTTGAAGAACTTTTTGATAAGCAGGTCCTATTCCTCCACAAAATACTAATTTGTGAATTCTAAGTATCTTCAATGCAATAGAAAAGAATATTAATTATGTTCAGGGTAATGCTAACTTTTTCAAAATGCTCTATGCGCATTATACATATATCAGTTAAAATTCTTAAATTTTGTATTATAAGTGTACCATACGTATATAAATATAAATGTGCATTTAATTTTTTTATATGAATCTAACGTCTTAAATATTTTTTTATGATGATATTTACTTACTCAAAAGTTCAAACATAATATGAACTTTTGATTGTTGATTGTTTAGGTAACCCCGTCGGCATGCTTGCAAAAGATCAGGATACTGCTTTCTCCCATTTGCTCGCACGACAGAGCCTAGTGGATCTGGTCTAGCATTTTCTAGTCCAGGAGGCTTAGCAACAACAACATCATATACTTTAGAGTATGTTTCGTAAATATGTTTCGTAATGTGTAAAGGTACATATACTATAAATCTATAATTATTTATATGATATATCTACCTAAACTGCACTCTATAAACTGGGAAGTTTCTCACTCTATGAATTATCTTTATTATTATTCTTTTAGCACTCTGTAAACTAGGAAGTTTCTCGATTCCTCAAGTTCTTGAAGATCTCAAGATGTCTACTACTTCTTGCAGTGAGAAAATACTCGTCGTTCTGTTTGTCTAATTATTACAATAGCCAACAGATGGCATAAGGTTAGCAAAGTGAATTGTCTAGTTATTGCATTCAATTCAATTGCGTACTTACTCAAAAGTTCATTCTTTTTTTAATGTCAGTTAATACAAAAAAAATTTTCTATAAGCTAAATAAATGACACATAGGTCCATAACTTCTGAAAGATTAGTATTTTTATTTTGCATTTTTTGACCATTCTTACGATTGTACATTATAGAGTAAAATATTAAACATTAAAGAAGATCGAGGTGGAAGGTCCCTTGTTCCCTTAAACTGGGAGACTGAAAATTAGTCGTTATAAGACAATCATCCTCTAACAAAAAACAATTTAAATTTAATTCATTTTTTTCTACTAAAAAATAATGAAAAGAATTATATAGATTGTATTCAGAGTTTAGTTGTGTTTCTTTCAGGAGTGGCAAGTTTAATTATCTAGAAAAAAATTCCTGGGGAACACCGACAGTTAAAATCATCACTAGAACTATCCATCAAGGGAATTTGTAACTCCTGAAAGTTTTCAAATCCTCTAATCCCCGCGATTAGTCACGCTATTGAATAATTTATATTAGAGACTTAAAACGTCTTTTCTAAAAAACATTACTCATTCTGTCAATATGTAACAGGAAATGATATATTAAATATAACTGAATACATTAAATTACTTTAAGTATATTCAAATTTTTCAAAATTTCTTGAAATATTTATCTATCTACACCTTAGCTATGTGCACTTTTTGTCACTGTCAAAAAAATTTCTGAGTTTTATATAATGTTAAGATTAAATGTATAAGCTAGTAAATAATCACAGACATAATTTCATTAAAAGGAACATTTTATCTAGATAGCGTCGTTTGGAATTCATGCAGATTTCGAAATATTTGAATAGCTCTGTTCAAGCAGAATTATTCGGCGAAAAATGCGTTGCCTTTCAAGTTCTACTGACTATGATAGAATTCTGTCGTAATGAATGTATTTCTCGTTAAGACGGAAATATTTTAATGTAATTAGAAATATTTTCTCTTCTGGTGGTTTTCCTTAGAGAGTGATAACGCTTCCTTGGTGTTAAGAATATCACGGTTTTGTTCTAAATCTCTTTGCTGACAAGTAGGATGCAAAGAGTCATAACCGGCGGGAATTTCCCATAATGAATTTATTATTTTGCAAATAAAGATTTTTAGGTGATTAAATTTAATAGTATAAGCAATTTTAGATGCATTTAGGGAATTTCGCATAGAATTTCATGTTTTCTGTGTCTGATGCTTAAGTTTTCAAATCGTTTCAGATTTTTTATACATTTCCTATCAATTTATACTTCATGCTATGGTTGATACATTTTCTTTTATCGAGGGAGTAAATATCAAGACATGCATTGTATTGACAGGCTTCATGCAAAAGAGTATTTTTTTTTGTTGTTTATGCAAAAGAGTATTTTTTTTTGTTGATGAATCTTTTAAGTCCTCCTTAAAAGATTCATCTACAATATAGGAGTAAATATTCGTTGCTGGCCACCTATACGGTGCCCCCTTAAATGAATGGCCAGCAGTCTCGCCCTTTACTGTGAACAAATGGTGTCATAGTCAATCTTCCGGGCATTTGTAATAAATAAATAAATAAATAAATAAATATTCGTTACATTTTATTATATTCAAACCCTTTATTTCTGCTAGAATACCACAAATGAAAATTTACTGTGTCTCTGCTTGAGCTGATTCCTGGCTGCTACCTTTATATGAATTGACAACTTGAATTAACAATTTAACTGTCAAGCAGCAATCCCGTTGCAGGCATTATTTAACACTTTTTGTGGTGATAGACTATGTTCCAACGAAGGTATCCTTATACTAATGGAGAAAAGCTTTATCTTCAATGAACATTTTTTTTAAAGTGTACTATTTGAGAGGAGGTCAAAATTGTATAAGACATGCCTTGTTTCTAAAGCAACCATGAGTCTAGGTTTCACACTCATTGGGGGATCCATGTATGTTCAGCGTGTCAAAGACACTGAATATGCCAGAGCAATTATTTTAACGTACTTACTCAAAAGTTCATTCTTTTTTTAATGTCAGTTAATAAAAAAAAAATTCTATAAGCTAAATAAATGACACATAGGTCCATAACTTCTGAAAGGTTAGTATTTTTATTTTGCATTTTTTGACCATTCTTACGATTGTACATTTTAAAGTGCCTTTACTCTTATTGGTATTTTTTTAAATGCAAAATAATTGTACATGTTCTTTCTCTTTATTACACGCATTCACTGCCTTTACAGAGCCAGTAACCTCACAATAGGTTCATTACGGATCCTAAAATATCTTAAGGGCGCGAGAGATTTGACTATCAGTTATATCTACCCTGTATCTCCTGTATAAAAAATTTTTAATTCAGTTCTCATTTTTGTCTCCAATACAATAAATTTTTTACGTTTGAGCCGATGATTACTGTTATTGTTTGTCATTTGGGAATGATTTATGATCTTTCGAGTAACAATCCAAGAAACAATTTTTCTCGGTCCTTTAACTCATGCTTTCACGGTGCGTTTCTTTCATTTCGATCTTCCGCGCTAAATATATATTTATTTGTGAATGATTTATGGACTTTTACATGAAGAAACCATATTTTCCGTTTTCAAACCAAGGCTGTCACTGCCCATTACTTCCACTTGGAAAAGACCAATATGTCAGCTAAACATTAAATTATATTCCACGTACAGTTCCCCAGTGATAAATTCTTTCTGTTTCATATTAGAAATTAACTTTGAATCTTTAAAATCACTGGTTTCTCTAATTGCGGAATTTATTACATGTATCGATTGGATTGCGAATATATCGAATCAATTTAGTGAACTTCAAAATAGAAAAAAAAAAGTGATATTACGTACCACAGAAAACGAAGAATGTTTAGTCATACATTATGTTCAACTCACACTTAAAGAAATAACTTGGTTGGTTTAGAATTTCAACCCAGGATTTTCTTTATTTCCAAGAGACTACAGACCTCTACATCACCAAGTTATGGTAAATCCTTCAGAATCAACTTCAGGGATTCCTTATCGTAATATCGACCAAGGACCATGACCTCGGTTGAAGTCATGTTTTGTATGGGCACTTTCATAACGATGACTTCTTAGCATATTACGTCTAAACCATTTTAAACCGTCAAACTCAGCAAACAACTTGATTTGTCTGAAAATCGAACAAGCAAAGACTGCGTTTCTCTCTCATTAGATACGAGGGATGAAACTTTAATAGTGGCAACACTGTTGTAGAGCCCCCAAGAAGAGGAACCCAGGAAAGCAGTTTAACGCTTCAGCGGGCGCGCCCGTGTATAAAGTGAAACATTTTCATAATTTTGAATGGTTTGTTTTTACAAGTAAGGTTTGGATGTTCTAAGCAATTTCTATTTATAGCTATACCCTTTCTAATGCAGGTTTGATTTTTTGAACCTTGTATTCCTTTCCATTCATTGTTAGTCGTGATTTAACCGTGGTAAACCATCGATTATACTGGATTGCAATACGACAAAATTATGAGTTGATGTAGTAAATCAGATGTGCAGCTATTACACGGTATCCCGCATATCACGAAGATGGACAAACTCATTGTTTTTTAGGGTTTTGGACATAATAGGAATCGATTCGCAAGTTGTCCTTACATGCATTAAACCAGACAGTTTTGAAATAAGGCGATTGTATCTGCATTATTTGGCCTTTAATTATAAATATATCTCAATATTATCAACATTTTATATCTTTTCATAAAACGCAGAACTGATGTTTTCAATTTGAAAAAAGAAAGTTTATTACAAAAGGAATAATTAAGGTTGAAAGAGACGTTGCACTTTATGCAACGCGCGCCTGCTGGTGTACCAAAAATTGGCACTCTCGCTGAAGGATTAAACCACACGTACGTCACATACCTGCCTTACCTCAGAGGGAATGCGCTCTCCCCACAAACATCACACGTCTTCACAGTGTCAAGATGAACACAGACCTGTTTTAGTTACAGGTCTACCGTACGAAATAATTTGTTGGAACTGATGGAAGGAAAATGCTTGTGCTCACACTGTGGTTGATGTGTTTGCTCGCCGGGGCTGGTAAGTGCTCTACCATTCCCCATATTCCCCGAACTTAAGACCCTGTGACTTTGATCTCATACCGAATATGAAGGAACCGCTCCATGGATTCCACCAGAGATTCTGCAAGTTGTAGACCGCTCCATTCGAAGGATCACGAGATCAGGTACTGCCAATGGCATCATGCAGCTTCGAGAACGTTAGCAACGAGTGTTAAATAATGCTGGTTACTACTTTGAGGTGCTATAAAAGTTTCATCTCTGTATCTCTTCTGTATACTTTGTACATACCTAGTTGTCACTATTAAAGTTCCATCCTTTTTATTTTATTTCTACTACATCAAGTCAATTGAAACTATACTAAAAAATTCTCTGGAAATACATTTCTTTGCACAAATTGTATTAAATACAATTCGTAGGACGTTCTACAAAATGATATTGTATCTATCTATAGAGTGCCAGGCTACCATAAAATCAGGAATCAGTAGAAAGGTTAAAACTACTGAATTCCGAACGAAAAATTCCTCGTATTTTTAATAGTGTGATGGTTTGTAGCTCAAAAATTATGTAACTAAGAGATGGTCCTGTCTATGTTTTGTATAAGAAAAGTTTAAAAAATGTATTTTTTTCGTTCTTGGATGAAGTGATTATTAAACGCAATTTACAAAACAGTTAGAATGCAACTGTCTACAAGTGATTTTTATACATTATATTTTCAACTTCTATTTTCTCAACATCGATGTCACATTAGAAATGAAAGCACTTCGCTCTTAACCTACCAAACATCCAAACTTCAAAGTAACAGATCGGAATATGAAAATAACATTTGTCCCATCCAGTTTGCATCAGTAGCTTACTTTACTTTTGAAGTTTTTTTTTCCTAATCTCGTCAAAAACATGTTTACTTTTGTCGAATCATACTTCATATATTTCGTAACATAAAATACTCCATATATTGTGATAAATTTTATGTTCGTGCTTTACTTTTCTCCGTTCCATAAATGATTATGAAAAATAATACGATTTTAATATATTTTTTAAGATACTGATACTTTGAAAGCAATTTAATTAATATATATACTAATTTATATGGTAATACTGGTCTCAGGTTTTTCCATATTTTTCTTAATTTTTTTTGCATAACAAAGAAGAGTCAAGTTTTAATTTATGAAACTTCAGATGAGATTTTGGTATAATTTTATCGCAATATTCATAGTATGAGTGCGATAAATTTTACGAGGTATACGCAGTTTTATATATGAAAATAAGAGTTTCGCAGGTTTTGCCTAATTTATGTTTCTCTTTGGAAAAACAAAATAAAGAAAAGTTAGATCAGATATTTTTCTTAACGTATCAGCAATTTTTTATACCCTTATTTTTGCACTACTTCTTGTTGAGAACATTAATTATGTTACTTATAAAACTAAGTATTTCATAAATAATTACAAACTTTCTATGTCTATATTTTTTTTTGTTTTACTTAATAAAAATTAATGAGAGAATGGAATATTTTGATAATTTTTTATAAAAAAGCATTCCTTGTTAATAGAGTTTGGAATATTATTTTATAAATTATACTCTAATACATACACGTGTATGAACAATTTTTCCCCCTCATTCTGATATATTAGTTTTTTTTTGTTAAAGAATATTCAGTTGAAATAACGTATTATCGCGTGGTCAAATTAAAATTCACAAGAAATGTTTCGGTTATTTTCGACTTGTTACAAAAATGTGATAATGTGATTTTATTTAATTGGATTAGTTTAAATGGGGAAGTTAGTTTTCGTTTTCGTCACATCAATCACTGCATAAGCAGTTCATTAATGGAGAACTCATGGTTTTGGATATTTTTATGCCATTTAGAAATAAGTGGGTTTACCAAAAACATCATCCATAGGTTATTTGGGAAACATTAAGAAATCATTTTATTGATTAAAGCTTAACTACTTTTAATATTGAAACCAATGTAGGGTTTCAAAGCCTTCACGTAGACTATCCAGATCAGGTTTACCCAACGGAGTCCAGGTGGACCCCTTAGTGGTCGATGGAAGTTTAAAAGGGTATTCCACGGGTCTATTGGGAGTCTATGATAAATTTTCCTGTTTTAAAATTTAATTTATTTTTTTAGGAATGCAATTATCAGATAATAATATTTATAAATACAGATTTGCATACGACGGAGTGATCCATGCATCTAAAATCGAATGTCATGATGCTTTTTTTATGTCTCGAATGTCGCCGTCAGCTTTTATTTGTGTGCTAACACTGGGCAAAACTGGGGAAATCCAATGGACCTTAAACAGTACATGGGTCCTCCCGATGCAACCAATCAGAAAGAGCTTTGGTTTTCTCTTGGCGATGTTTGTACAATTACAATATGTATTTCTGAAATCTTGTTTATATTTGTGAAATTAAAAAGTAAAATAGTACAAAAATAATAAAACATGAACCTAATGAACCCATTTTTTCTAATTTTTTGTACATATTCTTAGTCAAATTGTTATCTTTAAGAGCTTTATGTACAATTATTAGTATTATAATTATGTTGTGTGCTGTATATTATAGAGAAAAATGTGAGGGGGTCGATGTGGGAAAATGGTTGGGAACCCCTGATCTAGATTATGAACAGTTCATTAAATGAAATCTAGAGGCATTGTTGTCAGTGTTCAATTATTGAAACCAATGTATAAGACAGTAGGTCAGAAAAAGTTTTGTGAATAGATTCTGTGTTTAGTTTTAAAAATATGTTAGAAAAACATAGCCTTTTTTCCCATTTAATAGCCTATCATATAAATCTATTACTCCTGTCGATAATATACCTCTCAGTAACATGACGTCCTTTAAGAAAATGCGTTAGCTGGTAATAATACAATGCTCAAAAGTTAATTAACTTTTCTATCAGAGTACAATATATGAAAATTGGTGAGGCTAATTTCAGCTCTCAATACGTTTACCATTTTGGCTAGGATGAAGTTAATATCTTCTCTTTTGTATTGAGGTTCATTTACATATGATGATAATGGTGATAATAATTTCTTGATAGGGTAAATTATCCCTGATTACTTGAAAACTCCAAATCCCTTTTTCTCCGCATAATTAGTGTTTTCGTCCATGTGCACTTCATTTCAGAAGCAAAAATTAAATTACTGAATTCGAAGGCTTTGCAAGGCTGTTGTTTATTTCTTAAAGATACAATAGATAAGATCACGACGTTTAAACAAAAACAGATTTCCTCGCAGCTTTTCAGTATTCATCCTTGACTGTTTCCTTAAAAATATCCTATAATGCGCAAATGGAACTAATAATGTTATTAAAATTTCTGTTTAATATCTCACGACCAGCTCATAGTATCCATAGTCAGAATGTTTGATTTGAAGTTCAAGAGCACGAGGTTAACAGATAACTATGTTTTCAAAAAGCCTTATGCTAATGCACAGTCATCATTTCGTCACTTTTTTAGATTGAGGTCATGGTATTATCGTGATGAATGATCGTGAAACAGTTGAACTCAGAAGTAAAGGAGATGGATAACGATACACAGAATTCAATGAAGCAGCGTCGTAGAACGACTCGAAACATTTCAATTGGTGCTTTGCGAGTCCAGGAGGGAAGAATCACGAAACAGTCAATCAGTTATGTAAATTATGAATTACCTTTTCATTCCAAGAATGATTTCCTGATTGCTAACAGGAGTGTATCGCGCTGCTAATTTCCTAGTCAGGTAAAACTTTTTGTTCAGCTTTATGAGAGACTTGTTAACTTATAGACATTGACAAGATTTTTATTTGACCAGTCTCGTGAATTGACCTCTTGAACTACCTCTACGTTTCAATTAACAGAACAAGAGCTTCAATAGAAAAAATGTTAATATTGAGCGTTCATTGTGCAGACATATCTTAGCGTCGATGCTTTAAAACTGTTGAAAAAATTTGTACTGGCCGTTAAATATTAACCAGAAATCGGGAAATAATTAAACTTGACTAACAAGAATACAATGCTTGAAAGTTAATTAAATTTTCTATCAGAGCACAATATAGGAAAATTGATAAGGTTAGTTTCAGCTTTCGATACGTTTATCTTTTTGTCTAGGAGGAAGTTAATATATTCTCTTTTGTTTTGAGATTCATTTACATATTATAGTAATGGTGATCAATTAAATTTCTTGATAGGATAAATTATTGTTGATTGCATGAAGACGTGGACTAAGGAGTTTAGACTTCCACATCCGGTTGACAAATAACTGACATAAAACAAAATTTAAGCTGAAGATTCATTACACTTCATTTTGTACCCGTATATTAAATGAACAGAATTCCATAAAAAAAATCCTATAGTATCCAAATCTAGACAATTTTTTTTCGATATTTGTTTTCCTGGGATTTTTTACTATTTTTGTTAAGTGGATTATTTTTATTTTTGGCACAGAACTATTTTAAGGTTATAAATAGTTAACCTTTATCATAAGCTCCTAACTTTTAATGAAAATTCTTTAACATGCTTTTTTATTTTATTATTCAATTGAATCCTTTTAACTCCATTAATGCTGATTAATTCTTTATTAAACAAAATAAAATTAATATTTAATAAGGCAAAATCAAATGAAAATAAATTACTGTAATCTTACAGAACTATCTCAAGATTATAAATACTTGTTCTTTTTTCATATACTCCTATTTTTTAATCAAAGTTCTTTAACATATTAATATGTAATCCAGTCAATTTAGATATATTAATGCTGACTAGTTCTTTAATAAACTAAAAGCAATTGATATTTACTAAAGTGAAATCAAATGAGGGTGAATAATTTTTATATTCAGTTCAGAACTATTTTAAAGTTTTAAAAAGAAATCATTTTTTCTTAAGATTAATTTTTGTAATCAAAATTCTTTAACAAGCTTTCTATATTAATATGTAACTGTATCCTTTTATGTCCATTAATTCTGACTAGTTCTTTAAAACAAAAGTAAATCAATACAGAATAAAGAAATCAAATTTAATAGAGAATTTTAAAGAAATAAATTATTTTTAAGTGTTTAACTTAGTTAGAAAAGATTTTCAAGGAAAATTATTTCCTGTGGGAAATAAGAAATCTAACATATGAGTAAGTAAGAAATTAAATAATTCTGTTCTTTTAAAAGGTGAAAGGAGAAAAATCCTTTCAAAAGAGATACTTTTTTTAAAAGAAATTAAAGTAAGGATTGTATGATTTTTTTATCCTGATGTGTCTCACCACTACCCTCACGCACATCTATAAATATTACTTATGTAAATTATGTAACATTATACAGTAATACCCCATCTTACGCGAACTGGGAGTTCGCAGTTTTTGATTTTCCCCTTTTTAAATCTTGGAATGAAATTTCCCTAAAACTTTTAAATGGTGTGTGGAAGAAACTTCGTCAAATATAAAAAAAAAAAAACGAGATGGAAACAGCGCCTGAAACTGATCATATTGCTTGTGTGATAGAAGAAGTTTTCGATCTTGCCAAGTTGGAAGTCGGAGATGATGGCAAAGATCTGTTGGATTAACATCTTGGTGAGCTGACAGTCGATGATTTCACAGAGATGCGCTACCAAAGCATCACTAACGAATCCGACACTTCAGACCCAATTCAAAAAGAAAACCTAATGACAATTATAAACTATACAGAAGGTCTCAGCGCAATTGAGAAAGTGTTACAGATTTTAGAGAATATTGACTCTACTAAAGATCGTATGATCCCGACAAAACAGAGAATAAAAAAAATCTTAGTCTGCTAAGAAGAAATTCTTCGCAAAAAAGCATTAATACGAGAGAGTACTTTATTGGATTTTTCAAAACCATCAACGCAATTTGTTTTATATCTTGAACATATGTATAATATTAATATGTTACAATATTATAATTTTGGTACAATATTTTTATTTTAACACTAGAAAGACGGGAATTTTTTTCGTACTAAAAAGACTGAACGCCGTCATTTTGACGGTTAAAAATAAAGTCAAGAATGTTAAATATTTATTTTTTTAAAAAAAAAGGTTAAATACTTTAAATTTTGAGCTATTTTATACCAATATATAATAAATTGGTATATATACAGATATATTTTTATGCAAGTATGCCAAGCTGACAACCTGGTATGGTATATCCATAAAAATATATACATGGTTTCTGCAGTTCTTATTTTTCAACACCAATATTTCCGAAGAGCCAATATTTCTGCTATTTGCAAAAGGGGGAAGATACGAAAAGTAACTAACATTTTTCGGGTAGTATTTTAAAGATTTCTACCTGTTTTCTATACTGCCGTCAAATTGGCGGCTTTCAGCCTTAGTAGGTATACAACACATCTTCTCCCTCTCTTTACTATCGAATATAATTTTGTAAATGTGTGTGCCTATTTCGCGTAAAAAGTCATAAAATTTCAGAAGCCCGAGGACATAAATACAGACATAGGGCTCAATAGTATGTCCGAAACCATCAAAATAACGGCAGCCGTCTTTCTAGTGTTAAACTGGTGTTTTTGTGTGTTCTTGGTCCCAATTAGACATAATTTATACGTATTTATATATGCAAAGTTGTACCCCGACTTACGCGAATTCGACTTACTCGTTCTTTCGTCGGTCCCACCTACCGCGTAACTTCGGGGTATGGGCCTATTCACATAAAATCCGTCATCGTCAATGTTACTCGTATTGACATATTTTCAACCAATCACAGACCTTGACAATTCCGTGGCTAATCATTTGGAGGTTTATAATTAGTTAAATATATTTCAATACATGTAAAGCTGACGCTGACGGATTCTATGCGAACAGGCCCTATTATTGTAATAGGAAAAAGTTCATTTAACTTATTCAGGCAAAAACAGCTTAATGAACTTATTAAACACTCTTACCCACTATAGAACTAAAAAGAAACAAAACGAGAAAAGCAATCTCATAGAAGAATGCTTCATAAACTAATAGCAGAAAATAGTTTTCCTGCTTAACATCCTATACATTTGCAAAGTTTTTTTTTTTTTTTTTATTTTTTTTTTTTTTTTTATCTCGGGCAAAGTGTTCGCCGCCGAAAATAAGGTTACTTAGGAACGGCAGAAATGATATAATGTATTTCATTCAATCTGATAATTGGGTAGCTGGTCATGATGAAATAGGATGTATCATATTTTATTCATTTTTGTATAAGGGAAGAAGTTTGGATCCTTTATATTCTGGCCATTAATAATTTTGTTTCTCCTAGGGAATTGTTTAAAATCAGTTAGATACGTTTCATGCTTTGAATAAAATCTGTAACTCAGACAGGCAGTATATTTGCGTTTCTGTCACTTCTTGCGTATCTGTTTTTTATTCATGTTAATCCTCTAGTTTGAAATACTCGGAAAGAAAAAAATAAAACTAGGCAAAGAAAACAAATCAAAAATCAAGTTCGTGACACAGATAACTAACATGTCTAGATTATTTATATTCGAAGAATAATTTAATGAGCATTTTCTGAAAATAAAATTTACGTTTACTTGATAAAATTACAGAGTAGAGAGCGTGTTCTGTACCGCTATTAAAGTGGTTCAATGTTCTGCAATGACATTGATATTTACGATATTTAATGATGCATTTTTTCGACAAATTTAAAGTCAGAATTTGATATGAAGGTTTAGACTTTATATTAAAAAACAGTCGATAAAAACTGAGGTATCTCAGTTTTTAATTCATACGGAAATCTGCCATGCAACGTGCACTTATCAAATTTCAATGACATTAAAATACAGTTCGTGAAATAGTATATAAGTCTTGTTTTTAGCTACTATTAGTTCCGATTGGTAATTTCAAAATTAATTACTCAATGTATTTTATACTCTAACATATGCTATGAATTTTTTAACGAATTCTTAATCCCATGAAATTTATCTAATTTTATCCCCATTTAAATTTCTTTCATATTGAAAAATTTTGTTGAATTTGTTACGCCTATTTTATTTTTTTACCTCGCCGACTGAAATTTAAAGTAATCAGTTTAAAAATAATCTGAGAATTTTTCATTGCTTGCAGTCTCAGCTATTTTCTTTAAAGCTTGGAAATATTTAAAGATAATTTAAGAACCAACAAGCATTTGTAAACCTGAAATCTTAACAGTTACACAAAAGTACATTTGGAGACAAAAATTTTGTTTAATGTATGATTTCTAACCTTAATCATAAGATTTTGAATGGAAATTGGCCATAAAATATTTTTAATTGCAAACGCACTTGATTATACATCATTGGCCCCCATACATCGAAGATGCATGAGATTGAAGCTAATAACATAAGAATTACAATAGAACAGACCATGAATTACATTACATCAAAACTAAAACTAAATTCAAGTACTGGATGTCAACTGCATCAACTTTCTAGCCCGTCGATATCGACTGCATAGGTTTTTTTCATTCAATGATGAACAAATTCATCGTTGAACAAAGTCAACGATGAACAAAGTCAACGATGAACAAAGTCAACTATTTCACAGACAACGATTTCACGATGCACAGCAAATGATTTCTGTCCATCTCAAAGTTTTGGTTGCAAAAAGTGCACAAGGGACTATCATGTATATCAGTGCGATGCAGATGTTTTGCGAGGCAATCATGTCTGGTCTCCAAACGGAATGCCGCAGCCTCAATGGATCTGTGTGAGTTTGGGAGATTATAAATCGAATCCCTCCACTTCGTATTCTTAATCTCTTCATGTAATTTAACTTCATAATTTTTCCTCGTAACATATTTTATTATTCTTTTCATTGATGTAAATAGTACCTCACTATTATTTAATTGTGAAATTTCAGTTTCCTTTTTAGCTAGTTTATCAGCCAATTCATTTCCAGCTATTCCAACGTGAGATGGGATCCACTGTAAGACAACAGTCATCCCGCCTAGGAGATTTCCTTGCCCTCATTTCTATTTCTGTATAAAGTTCACGGGACGATGAGTAATGTAGGAGTGTAAAAATGGCTGAAAGATAAGTTCTGTCCTCTAAGTGGTGATTTTCCTGAAACGTGTGGACGATACTGATAATGTTGTGACTAGTGGTTACCCTAATGTGCCCCAACCAGGGACATCTAAAATTTTACAAAGAATCGTGTTATGTCCCCGGAGGGGTTATACTCATTAGAGTTAAGTTTCATATTTTGATTCTACTTGTTACTGTACATACTTTATGAAGAAAGAATTGCCATCATACCCACAAAATTATTTTTGCTTTCATATAAATCAAACCATCATAAAACTGTACGTAAAATCGATTACATTAATTCAAAGAAAATCTTCTGGTATGAAATAGTGGATTGAAAGAGAAATCTACAGCTTAATAAGATAAAGGAAGGCCGGAAAACTCTAAACTACAGTAATTTGCTTTAAATGCTGATCACATTAAGGTTTAGAGTAAAAGAAGTTGTAAGTGAAAACGGTTAGATTTCTGTACCAATCATTCATAACGCCCTTTGAAAGCATTGGTGAGATACTTAACAAGGACTCTCTAAGGCAATGATATAATCATTCATATCTACCTACAGGCGATAGTAAAGCAGGAAAACTAAGTAAATAAGCAGGACGTGAACTGAATGAAAGAACTTAAGCATTACTATTCCAAACTGCAGCTTAGTATACAACGATAAGAGATAGATGTACGACTAAAGAAAGTGTATTGCACATGACATTTTTAAGAAGTTAACAAATATTGGAAATGTAGAAGCACAAAAGATATCCCAAACACTAAATCGTTATTTATTAAAAAATGGTAATATACTTGGTGGCTTTGCTTTGGAAACATGCTTGATTCTTCTCTAAAATCCAGTAAAATTATTTATCTTCAATATTGAGTCAATAAAAAGTCTTCATTTTAAATTCAAAATTTTTTAAAATGCCATAATCCTGCGAAGCGAATCTATATTCCTTTCAATTCTAAATCAATATACTTTGGTCAGAATTTTAGAAGTTTTGTATTATCATATTGCGTCATTTTTTATTCTCTCTGGAGATTTTAGGAAAAACAGAGATTGATAGGAGCTTGTGTAAATATCAGTTAAAATATGAGATGCAATTTTTCCAACAGATGAGAAGAAATTCATTATTGCTTTTCAATAAGAATTTATTCTTTAAAGTCTGATTTTTAAAACTTAGAATTTTTTTATTTATCATATAAATTTTTTTTCACACCTGCAATGGTTTTGCTTGTGAAGAAGATTCTGTTAAGATTTGTTCGGAGATATCAATGGACTACAAACATTACACGAACTTAACTGAGTCCAGAAGTTTACATGTCAATGAAACTAATAAAAGCAATATTTTGTATTAACATTGTTTGAGGACGAATAACCGATGTTATTTCTTAGAAGCATCTGCTTTTTCCGCATCTACTAATTAAGGTTGTTTGTCACGAGCCATTCCTGATTCTAATTGATGTAATGTACCATTTATGTCCTGAACCTTCGTCGACTCTATATCGGCGCTTATTCTGGCCTACTGCATATTCACATGGTGGACACGCCCGGATGGCATAGAGTGTTCACAAAGATCGATGGCAACGTTTAATATGAGGAGGAAATCAATTTTTTGGCCTTGTCCCTAACTGGACACTTGTAAACAGGTCTTCCGGCCTTGGAAGCCCGTACGTTTCTCTCATCGATGCTGTCTTCGGAAATTTTCTGTTGGGAGTGGTCGCTCATTGCAGACCTTGGAACAGATGCACAGGGAAGTGTAAGGTAGATGCGGGGATTTTTTTATTGATGCATCTCACGCAGAGTTGATAGTGATAGCAATCGAGATAGGGAAATAAAAAAAGGGAAAGAGTTGGTTGATTGCTATTTTGGTTAGACACATTTTCGATACTTTTCTAAGTCATATTTCATTTCTTCCGTCTCGTTCGCGAGAGTTGCGCAATCCAAGAGGCTTTTTTTCTGTATCACGGAGAGTTAATTAATTTGAATTTCTCAAAGGAAAATAAAAGGTGAACCTCACTCATTTGGATAACTTCCAGAAATTCGAATATCAAGAACATCCAGTGGATTCCTTCATAATGCAAGGCTAATAAACTATTTTTAACGTGCTATATTTACATTTTAAAGTAAAGAAGGGCGATATTAAGTGTTTGTAAGGGTCGCAAAATGTGATTATATATACGAAACTTTTTCGTTAATAGTTAGGACAAATTAACAAAATACGTAATTACTTCCGGTTTGAAAAGAAGTATCATTAGATTAACTTTGAATTCTCTGAAAGCATAATCGTCAAACACAGCTTTTGGAATGCACTTTAATAATCATAATAGTTATTTGCACTGAATAATTACTTCATTTTTACGTAAAGTCTAAGGCACATATAGTCTGTCACTCTCTACCGTTCATATAAATGTGGTCTCAAAAGTTAACTGCAGGAAAAGTTTCTTTTATTTTTTATGAGTCCTCAAATTATCCCATTGTTTCTTAGATCAGCTGCTTAATTTACCTTTGATCAGATGTACAGAATCTCAATAAAAATTATATAAAAAAATTATAGAACATTATTCAGAAAGTTGTACATTAATATTTCCTGCTAACGCACGATAAAAGTAACTTTATTTTGGCATGTTAATGTTACTGTAGACATGATAAAAGAGCGGAATTTTCAGAAATAAAGAGTTAAATTTAAAAAATTACATCTACAGACAATTCCTGCCCTTTTTTCACGTGATTTCCCAAACACTTATTCAACTATCGATTGTCGATATCCTTTTTTTATTACAATGTGGATGTCTTGCGCGTATGAAGTGTAATTTACATGAACAAGAAGATGAATGTGAACCAAAAGATAATATGAGTATTTTATAATGATGAAATAAATGCTATGTTTAAGAACAAAAATATGTGTTCTGTAGAAGGAATTTCAACGCCTTGTGCAACAGATCTCAAGTTATGAAGAAAGTGTCGAGAATGATGCATCTGAAACGGTAACAGCAGACATTGGTAACCACAGCAACAATCCTACACTGGCGACGACATTTCGAGGAATTACGAGGAAGAACAACATTTTGAAGCATCAACATCGCACACTGTAGGTATAGGGCTCTATCTAATAAGTGGCATTTCATAACTTAATGTCAATGCAACATCGACCAACGAAAATTTGATGCAGTGATAGCGCATAATTTTAATCAGCCTCTAGCGTTTGCTTTCGAGAACAAAAAAGTTAACAAATTTTATGAACACAAAGGATTTGAAATCTGTGTATGTATTCGAACATACTATTTACAGTGAGTATTGGTGTGCTTAATTTCCAACGTTGAGAGAGTGTGACTCCTTCTCAGAGCATGAAAGTTCAATAGTGATGATCTTAATATGAGTGCATGTAATGGCGGGAGTAACTATGACTCTGTTAGAGTAGTTGTATCCTCTATGGAAGTTGTTGGATGCTCTGTGTTTGACGTCGGTCCGGCCGGAAACTGGACTTGTCCAAGCCCAGATGGGCATGGGTTGGTGACCTAGTATTATTCATTATGGAGTAAGTACTAACAGGTTACAATGACCCTAAATTAATTTCTGAATCTGCGGGATTCTTGTGTGTGCGGGACTGAACGCAGCGACCATACGTTTTCAGCCAATATTGCCACATGCCTTTGGGTGGGTCGGTTTAACTTTTCGGACTTACCTGATTTCTCATGGACTGGTTGCTGTCTGGAGATGTATGAAATTTTAATGGTATTCATGTTTTCAGTTAGGGTTAAACGAAATTTAGGACTACCAACACTCGGATTACATGCATAGCTGTAAGAGTTATTTAAATAAAAACCAATTGAAAAGAAACAGACAAATAGCAGTATGTTGTAGCAGCAGTTTTATTTTCACTTTAATAAAACAGTATTAAGGCAAAGAATACATTTGGAACAACATGGGAGTCACTGACTAGACACAAGGAGATATATTACTATTAATTTTTTTTAAAATACCATATTAAATGTTAAAGAATCGTACAACACATAAAAATTTGATTTAGCCCTTCCATTATCTATATCAACCACAAAATAGCACCCCAAAAATTACAATATTTACATTGAAAAAAAAATATAGTCCGTATCTTTTGGAAATCCACAAGTTCACCAAAAAGTATATGCACAAGAAATATTCATCGGGAATTTACACAAATACTGAAATTTGTTTTATATTCTTCTGTACACAAATTAGTTTGAAAAAAGTACAAAAATATTTATATTTGACAATAATTTTTAAATATAAATTTTGATTACACAAGTATTAGCAACAATTTTGTCGACTATAAAACTGCATCGTTCATTTGATTAAAACAGTAAAAAACGTGTAAAAGTTCTGTATAAAAAGTAAAGATGGCACAAACATTTGTACAGCTCGATTTTGATTTAGCAATGCTGGTATTGCTTGGAAATGACCTTTTTTGATTTGGTTTAGAGAGAACAATATTAAATATACAGAAAATAATAATGTTCTAACGTCACAGTAAAAGTACTCGGAGTACGCTTAACACTATATACAATACTTTACGTACATCATTTATATAGATTAACTTATAGCATCTACATGCAATAAAATTTATTTTGATTGTCCGCTCGGCGTAAATAGAAACTTGAACATAACATAGTTCCCTTTCTGTTGCTGATATGTGACGGGAAAACAACTGCATCCCCAAAAGTAAGTGGATTTGTAAGTGTAGATAAAAACATTTTTATCCGTTTCTAACAAACTATCATGATTCATATAATCCAAAAATTACAATTTAATGGACTACTTCCATAATCATGTTTTTTGAAAATATTACAAAAACATTAGAATCAGGAACAATTTCAAGTATTACGATTATAAATTATCATATATTTAGAAATTATGATACATTTTTTTCTCATACGTTATAAAAAAACCTTGTGACAATTCGTAATAAAAGTAATTTTCTGGAGGCAGTGTATTCTTAATTGTAAAAATACAAAACAAACTCTAACACGTTTCTGAAATCATCTTGAAATGTTTATGTGCGTGATCGAGCCTTAACAATTCCTAAAGCGTCTCATTTATCAATAGGATTTCGATTTATTCAAGTCCATTTTAGAAATGCCAGTTAATTAAGAAAAAACAAGTTCTTGACCGTAATAGGGAAAATGCGCTTGCAGCATAAACCATAAGTCAAATATAAAAACATTTCAAAATCTCTCTGGCTTTGAAAATAGTTAAATTTGTATATTAATTGAAAGCTTAGTGTCAACTGAATCTGTGTAGCTCATTAAGAAGTGATTTAAAACACCTTTAAACTCTCGGGCATTTATTTCTTTTTTTAGCCATTTGTATCCGTTATGAAAATCATAATTTATCTCGATTAGAATCACTTAAGCCTGTTATAAATCTATTATTTTTACATTTTTACACTTCATTCAACGAATAAGATAATGCATACTTTTATTCCCCAAAGTGGCCTATTAATTAGACGTTAAAAAGTTGTTGGCATTCTAGTTAGCGTTAGAGCACTAAGCGATTTAGTTATCCTATTAAAATCTCAAAACTGGCGAAAAGCTTTGTAATTGTGTAGTAATTTTAATGATCATTTTACAAACGAGTGTTCGCATAGTAGTTAACAACCATTGATTAATTTATGAAATCTAAATTTATGCAATTCATAGCTGGGGGTACGATAGAAAAACATTTTAAATGAAATTAGAATGATGAAATGATATAAATATTTGCATAGACTTGACACGTGTATATGTTTGTTTGCATTTGTTATTGTATTTCATTGATATTCCATTTGTTATTATATTTCCTTTTTTCTTTAATGTAGATATGAAATGGTCAAAAATTTTATAGTATTATAATAAATTCTATATTACAGAAAACACAAGAAACCGACAATAAAATATTTCATACAAAATCTTAGTAATTTTATAGTGTATAATATTCAAAAGGCACAAGATGAAAGACACAGTGGTGTATACTTCTCCAAAAATACAAATTCTCTTACACATTCTGATGCAATAAAAGAGCTAGTGCCACGTGCTATGTAATAAAAAAGTCAAAGAAGTGCTTGGGCTTAAAAGATTTTTTTTCTTATAAGTGTTTTATGCTGTACAATGAAATATAGTCATACTTAAATTAATATTCTTTAAAAAATCTCAGTCTATACAAAACACAATTGTTCTAAGATCACGAGGCAGTGAATCCTTTCATCCTTCTATTAGAGTAGCTTATTTAAAATGACTTTTCATTGTGATTTGTTAGGTAGAATGAATACGAGCATTCGAAATACAGCTCGCTCATTGATCCCATACAGTGGTGCAGATGAAGCAATAACTGTGCTGTGACATACCAACAGTTCTATGTACATTAGATTTCAACTTCTAGTCAACTGCTTTATATTTTCGATTTTTTTTTCATAATTGTTGAAATAATGAGTATCTAATTGAGCAATGTTCAGACTCTTTTTACTCCTTAGGCACATAAAATAATACTTTTTTTAACTCGTTGAACATGGATCGAGTTTTTTTTTCCAGGCATCAAGTTTTTTTTTTTTTTAGAAAATATCTTCCTGTTGACTACGTTCTTCAGTTTTGGTGCAACGAAGACAGTCTTCCATTCATGGAAAACGTGGCAAAAGTGGATGATAAGTCTTCAGCCGCGGATTAATCGACGCGGTATTTCTTTTTTCTTTTCAGTTTCTTTGAGACAGAACTGGCATGCCTTCGAGAAACCTCAGAGCGGACAGGGATGGCGGCAGGATGCCACCTACTTCCCGATATCTCATCATGACTTGGTCAAGCATTCCCAAAAGCACTGGAGCAGGGGGAGGAGATGAACTAGTTACAGTAGATTGAGCAGGTGGGGTTCTCTCCCCTTTCATGGATGTGTGGTCTGTTGGTGAATCTGATATAGGTGATTTGCTGGTTTCATGGTCGTTCTCGTCACTTGGACTGGAAAACTTCTTTGTCAGGGCGATTCCGTTGCTGTTTTGGTAGCAGGGCTGGCAGTAGCCGTGAGTTAATTTCTTGGCGGTAGCCGGAAACATTTTGCCACACTGTGTGCACTTCTCGTGATGTTCCCCTAAAAGAAAAATATAACTGTGTTAATATAAGCAATCGAAAGCAGATAAACGAGTCAAGCTGTAATCGCAACACAAAAACACATCATGAGATATAAGTTTCACGAGGAGTTTGTATTCTTTAACATTGAAATTTATTTACCACGTTTAAATGTGTCAGAATTTTTTTTTAAGGGGAACTGCTTAGGAATGGGGTTGGAAGATAGGCAGTTGTCTAATTTTTGGGTTCGAGAAATTGACTAAATTCAATGCAGGACCCATACTCGAGTTCCCAAACTTGTGTATGTGTGAGGGAATTATTTACCTACGTCAAATTAAAGAGTTTCCCATTTTGTAATAATTGAAGAAGAAGAATCTTAATTCACCATTGTTTCAGGTGAAAAGGAGCAATCGTATTGAGCCAAAACTCTACAAATCTCCAGTGGCAAAATAATCTAAATAAGAAGTATGAGAAATTTCCCTTTTAATGTACTTGGCAATATATAGCTCGTTAATAAGTTGTCAATCTATCCTAAATATACGTCAAAACTAATGAAATTGCATGGAGTACTTTGTTATAATTATAATACAGAAGTGACACTAAGTACATGAAAAGAAAAATAATTTAATGGTGAAACTTGTCATATTAAGCAAATGATACCACATAAAACACATTCAAGGCGAGAGATACCATGAATATAACAGAAAAAAATGCGATTTCCTGGAACTACAAGTTCTTGAATTTTATGGTATGTTATAAGACAATGGTTAACTGGTTTGACTGAAAAGCTCTATTATGCTGACGAAAAAATGATGAATTGTTAATGAGGTTCGTTTTTTTCTAAATGAGTGCAAAGGCTGGAAGATCGATACCATCCTCTGTAGAATGTAAAAAACGAGGAAAAAAATAACCTAATGTTCCCGCCGAGTCGTTTTTAAATCTGGATCAAGGTTGGTTATGGCTATCTGTGCCAACTTGTATCAGAACACATTTTTTTTTTTACGCTTCGGAATCTCTCACACTCCGCTTAAGGAGCGCCCACAAGATGTAGTTCTGATGACTTGACATTGGCTCGTCACTGTACACGCCTTTTATAAACAGGAAAAAAATTGCGATAAGAATACAGAATGAGAAGAGAGAGGAAGAGAAAAAAAATATGTTTTCAAATGCCCTCAAAAAATTCAGAGATACGGGTTTGGAGCGGAGCGCTTGCAAAAAGTAATTACAGATAGAAACGTTTTAATTGCAGTGAATATTAATTCGTGCATACGCATACGTTTAAAACGAGCTGATAAATAACTGATAGGGGACACAAAAGCCCTGATTATGTGACAACCATAACCGTGATGATTGTAAACAAGCAAGCCTAGTAATGACAGGCTCACAGTTATGATGCTGAGCCTAATAGTTTGGATCAAGGATAGAGCAGTCCGCCTGTGTTCTAGTTTTTACGAATGTTTGTAAGTTGGCGTCGCTTGTCAACCTTTAGAAAATTTTGTGAATATTAAAAGAATAATAATAAGGGAGTATATCAATCAGAAATAGATATTTACGGATGTGCTACGTGATTGTCAATACTATTTCTATTCCAAGTGGATAAAAATTAAAATTTATAGCTCACAGTGATTTTTACACGTTATGGGTTTTAAAGTTAAAAAGAAGAAGTGACAGATTCGTTATGAATATTACTCATTCGCAAGGAAGCAGAAAATATTTAGAATTGAAAGACGCAATGCCATTTAAATTCTTTGGAAAACTTTGTTAAATTTATCTTTTGTAACACTATTAGTTCAATAAAAAAATTGTATAGTTTGAAATCGGATTTTCTTAAAATTGTGCTTGATACTTTACTGTAAGAAATGTGCGAAGAGAGAGAGAGAGAGAAATATATAAGGTATTCAAGTGTAATGAGTGTAGGAAAGAAAAACTGATAAAGAAATCTATTTTTATGGCTCAACTTTTTAATACAAAACTCAACTTTTGCATCAAAAAACGACCATAACCGAATGTGTGCATTAAAAATATATGCATAAATTGAATAATAAACGTAATGAAGCATTTAACATAAAGAGGCAAAAAACATTATAAATTTTCTTGTTTCCTAATAAAGTGATTTATTTATGGATATGATTCGGTACAACAAAATCTTCTATCTCGATTCATGATTTTTTTTTTCTTTTCATTGCACATTAAAAAGAACAGAAGCTGCATTCAGATAATAATTCATATTATTTAAACAAGCTGCTTTTAATACTTAAGAAAAACAAGCTGATACATTTCGCCTTTTTATATATTACTGTTTGTAGACAAGAAGAAAATTTCAGTAATAAAATATCAAAACTTGTTTTTTGATAATAGTTAAGTATCCTTGTATATCCTATAATCTACAGATTACGCACAGGATGCAACGCCGTGAAGCCAGATTTGAAAAGGATCATTACATCATCTTTCATAACAAATTCCAATATAAATCTACTGGTAATCCATAATATATTTATGAATAAATACATTCAGGGGCAAATGTATGAACTCTGAGAACATGCCCTATAAGAGGTTCAAAACAATCATTGTTATAATTGTCTCGTTAGAGACTGCATACATGTTGTAAAATTAAAGAAATTTCAAAGTATCATAGTTTAATGATATTTATCACGAAGCTCCAGAACTCATGGCCCACTAGAGTTCAGCTTGCTTGTTAATACGTCAAAAGCAGTTGACTTATTTCACGTGGCTTCCTATTCCTGTAATCAGAAGTTTTTTTCTGTTTTTTTTTATAGTTTGACGAATTTAACGAGCATCTTTCGTGTTTCGGATCTCCTATTTTCAACCACAAGTTTTCTTATTAAGAATATTTGTTCTTGCGGGAATCGCACAGCTGACCCAGACATAACGCTCTTGATACATGTAACAAGTATCAAGATCATCACAAAAATAAAAGTAGAGATAGGTTTTCCCTGCCGAAAACTTAATCCTTATAATTTAAAACTGCGGCATCAGAATAACTAGATTCCACCATTGTGGTGCACATAATCACGTATTTGTAGCACTCATTAATACCTTTGTTCGTCCGTTTTTACTGCATAGTCAAAGAACTGTTTCTAGTTCACCATTCAGCGAGCCGGATATGCAAATATATTTGGTCATTGTTTCTGAACTTGTCACTGCCTTTAACTATTAGATGTAATCACACGATGTTTTACTCTGTAGATAACTACCAGACATTGTAACAAGGCAAAAACAAAATTTGTAACCCTAATAACAGAACTGTCTTCCGCCGAAATACGTAAATTGCGATTTTGACACATTATAGGAGTTGGGAAAAAAGGCCATTTGACACTAATGCATGTCATTATTGCCGTTATTTGCTTTTAATCGCTCATTTATTTCTACCGCGAGGTGTACTAGATAATAACAACAAATCAAGATGTTCACCAGCTGAACAATTGTAATGATTTTCAGATATAATGAAGGACAATACTCCGACATTTAAAACATACAACAGCTGATTTTCTTTTCTTAAAAAATGCTTGCATTAAAAACACAGTCAATCTATATAGAACCAATTTATTTTTGTTTGAATGTAAGATAGAGGAATGGAAAGGGTGTTTTTTTATGTAGAATTCCAAATATGAGTAGCTGGAGAGTTTTACGGTAATACATTGGATATCTGCTACGATAGAGAACTTAGTTGGTTGGTTGGTTTAGAAACCTGAGGTCATTTTTTTTTTATATACCAGGGCTGAACGGACCGGATCCTGCAGTTTACAGCCGATTCCCAATGGCAATAGATCATCTCCCGTACTACACTGGGCAGATACCGTGAGCATTTTGTTAAGATCATTTTTTAATGTTTCTTACTTGGAAAACAACGGACATAAGAGCTCTCTCCCCACCAAAAACCCACCGATATGCTCATACGGTAACTAATCGACAATACAGCTTTCATTGCAGAGAACAAAAATATTAAAGAAGAAGGAGGAAGAAAAAGACTGAAAGGTCCAAAGATCCTTTGAAATAGTCCCAAGATATAAGGAAAACTAGAGATATTTAATATTTATTTTTAATCAAAGTACCACAAATTCGAACAGTGAAACAGAACAAAATATTAAAGAGAATTATTTTTTTATAGTAAATAAGAGCACGCTGGCATGCATAATCATGCTCCCATTCAGACATGTGTATGTTTGAGATAAAAATAGTTAAGAGTAAATGAGAAGGTTATAAAAATTTTAAACTTCTATTAATGTCAGAAAATGTAGAGAAAAACATAAATGATGTAAATGAATGATATATGTTTAAGACTAAAACATCAAAAATGAATCTTTGTACAAAAAAATAAATAGCAAAAATATAAGTGTCTGTGAGTGTCTGTGTATGTGTGTTTGTGTGTGTGTGTGTGGAGAGACAAAGAAAAAGGAAGAATCAGCATAAAACTTCAATGATAAAGGTTTACTAATGAAAAATTTACGTCGTTGTGTTTCTGTACATATATTTCATTGTGAATTGAGTTAGATTTGAAATAACCTCAGTTCAACAAATTCAGTATTAATTATCAAGAACGAATACGCATTTTACAGCATATTCGAGGTTCAGCCTCTGTCAATAACAATTGCAAACCCCAGTTTTGAATTATTTCAAATTGCGAAAGTAAGAAAACAAAATGTATCCCTCTCCGATCATTTTTTTTTGTTTCTATTATTCTCATTCCATGCCCCTTTCACTGAACAAGCCTTCATATCGAGTTTTAATAACCCAGAGAACAGCTTATAAGAATTTCCTTCAAGTAAACCAGCAGCCACAGCACTCAACACCGATCACTAAAGTACGTGAATAGCATCCGCAAAGTGCTACACCAAAAAAAAATAGAAGCAAGAAAAAAGGCGGGTCTGGTCCAAGGAAGCAAATACGCGGAGTAACACAAGATAACAACTAAAACACTTAAACAAGAATAAATGGAGCGGTTTTGATATCAAACCATCAGCAGCTAAAGGAAAAATCTAGGTCAATGTTTGTGATAATCAAGCAGTAAAATTGTTGGCAGCCATGTTTCTAGCTATTAAGTATTTTCACTTATAGATAGCGAAGAATGAGATGAACGTGACTATGGAGATTAATAGCTTTAATAATCTTCGATGCGACTAATTGTCGAGTGGCGAAGAGAAGGTGAAAGAAAAATTTTCTAGAGAGTGAAATGTAATAAAATAGTTTACGATGAACTGATGAGCATGTGCTGTTTCATCATATTTACGATGGATAATTTACGAAGGAATTTTTTTATGCAAAATGGAGTTTTTCCATTGAATTTCAAAGCATTGAGTGTACATTGCTAAAAATAAGAGTTGTAAATAGTAATACTTTGATTAATTTGAGGCTAATTTAAAGTATTCATGTGTCGAAATTTAAGACATGAGGTGAATTTTTGATAAAATTTGACGAATAGCAATTATTAATGAACGAAGGGTGACTGTTATTTTAGAAACGCGTTTAAAATTTTCAGATGAGTAAAGACTGATTTACTCAAAAGAATTATTGCTGGAAGAACTCGAATTGGTCTGTCAATAATTTATTCAACAGTTACTATTTTTTTCTGGATGAGATCTCAATCAATCAAGTCACAAATGGACAACTGGGAAATTCTTTTTTAAATTATCAGCAGAATATAAGCCGGATATAACAAAAGTATGTACATCTTCTATGTATCTTTTTCTATCAACAGATGTACATCGCACGTACACTTTTAGACAATTTCATCGATTAATACGAATATATGTATAGGGTAACAAATTCGACGTGTACTCATTTTTTGAGTCCAAACAAGTCAACTTAGGCAAAAGCTAATCCACAAGATCAAAAAAAAAGAAAAAAGAAAAACATTTATAGAGGACTCGAAAATGAAAAAACGAAGACGAACAAAGGATGGGCAATCAAGTATTTGCATGAAAAAAGATTTCAGCAAAAAGTTCTGAAACGAAAGGTATTTCTTTTATTTTCTTTGTTATGGTCTCTTCGGATTCGTTTGGCGATTAGGTTGATTGTTGTCATCAAGCTAGTAGTTTATAGAAAATTAAGCAATAAATGAGAGTGCCATATGTCAATTTAAGGACTAAGGTTCACAATCCCAGACAGACTGAAGATACTTCAAAAAGTTATTGCGGATATATCAAGGCCATTATATGCCTCATTGGGTGAACATAGAAATGTATAAAGGAAACTGGAATTTACCGCAACGATGAAAGAGAAGAAACTGTATAAGCTCTATGGCATTACTTTACGGTCAACAGCTCAAACAAAATGAATATAAAAATCTCACATTTAGAATCATTACATCTTAAAATTAAAATAAAATTTGAGATAAACACTCCATGAAAATTATATATCTATTTTACTAATGTAAAGATTCGTATTTCTTGTAAATTAATCTGTTCAAAGGAAATGCCATGATACTTTGTATGTTAATCTTCCTAATTTCATTCTGAATTTGTCTTAAAGGGCGATATACTTCTTTTTCAAATATATACCGTTGATAACATTTGAAGAAAATCATTCTAATCATTTGCTAAAATGAAATTCTATCGATCCAATACATATTTTTAAGTAAAACTTCTCAGCTACGTGGGTTAGTTTAGCGCATAAGTTTTCTTTCCCTAAAACTACACTGACACGGCAAACATTGCGGATGAAAACAACGCTAGCAGCTTCCAGAAGACCTTTCAGTAAAAGTAAAATGCAGTGTAATTAGACCTTGAACAATAAATCATAAGAAAAACAAATCCCCACAGAAGCCAAATCCCACTTCGTCCAAAAAAGAAAAAACCTCGCTAAAAGCAAACATCCCATTATTTCGACTACGGGGGTGCATGTCTAGAGAAGAGCTCCGAGAAACCGGTTATTATGTAAATACTGTTAAAGGTCGAGGTGTTGTATGGATTTTTCACTTGCGTCGTGCCACGGTAATGAAAAGCACCGGTACCTGCTAACACTTGGCACGCTAATGGAGGAGGAAAGCAATCAGTGTGTTCGGAGATTGGAGATTAAGTCACATTGCTAATAGCTGCAGTTCAAAATGCGTCTCCAGATACGCTCACGATTGTTACGTGATTTGTAACAAAATGCAACACAATGATTCTGTTTTAAAGATCAAGGCTAAATAGTTTAGAGTTTAATTATGGCGTATCGGTTTGCAGTTGCAAAATAAAAATATCGATTGTTTGAACAAAAGAAATTTAATTTTCTCGCTGCGATACAAGCCACAGATAATGGAGTTAAGAGCTTATTTGAGTCACACGCTGATTCAGACAACATAAAGTACAAAAGCAGTCTATTGTGAATAGTTATGTTTTGTTGTATACCGAAGTAATACACCTGAACGCGAGAGCGTTTAGGCGTTGTTTGTCGATTAGAAGTTTATTTTTGCCTTTGTAGTTCTATTAAATGCTTAATATCACACTTTTGTAAAAATTTTAAGTACGGTATGGTTCAAGATCAAGCTTTCATTTTCTCCAATGGAGGTTAAAAGCAACGTGTTTCGTGAAATGAGATTGAAGGTGGGGCTTTGTTTAATGATCCTGATTGAAATGCTTGCAATGTTCTTGGATAGATTGGATATATTGTAATTCTAATCACATTTATCACTAGATCTAAACAGAAGTAAAATTGTTAAAATCATTCCCTGAGATTACATGTCAGTTAGATTGTAACAAAAACTTTGTTTGTTTCAACCTACATCTATAGACAAACACGAAAAAAAAAATACTAAAGAATTGTTTACAATATCTATGCACTTTATATATTATTAAAGTTTAAAAAGTTGCGCGTTAAACTGGATCATCTTGAGTATTTTAAAAGAAATTATGTCTGCCTTAATATATTATCTAAATGGAATCAAATGTGACCTTTCAAATTAAAATAAATAATCTTGTATATACATTGATATTATTAATGTTTTTATTCTTTATTTATATAATATTCTGTGTTCTAACATTTGTCTGGTTTTATTTATTCTCGCAGAATATATTAATTTATCTCTCCAATGCAAAAAGTACAAATACATTTTGATTACTAATATTATTTTATTACAATTGATTTTAGCACTTTTAAAAAACTTTTTTTTAAAACCTCTTTCTCTTTATGCCAAACTTATTTTCTGTTTAATTTAAACGTGGCTGCTACATAATTTTAATTCAATTAGACATAAATAACAGGAAAAATCATTTTTCTTTCCGAATAAACTTTTGTTATAATTTGGAGGGTTTAAGATCCAATCAATATCTCTTTTCAATCTTATTATACAAAAATGTCAACAGCACCGAGTTGCTTTTCACTGTAAAACAAATGCACTCTTTAATCTGGTAATAGTCAATAAATAATAACTAGCCAAAGGGAAATACTTTTCCTGAAGGTTTAAGATTTGAATTTACAATTATGGTAAATTTAAACCGAACCTTTTAAACTCAAAACCAAAAGGTACTTTAAATTCCGTACCTGAGGTTTGAATATCGTAGAAAAGTAGAAGGCCTCAAAAGTGTAACAGCTAGTGTAGACATTAATTTCTGCCCTAAATGCAACGGTTTATTGCCTAAAAAGTCTCTCAGGGATTTTTAGAAGAATTTGTTGCAAGCATTCAGGAGATAATATTTTAAAGTTGAGAATTATTTAACTTTTTTTCAACCCTAATTCTTGTAAGTTCTTATGAATTAAAAAAATATCATATTTTCTTTGTTAAAATATATTAAAAGTATATATCAAAAGATAGGGAACTTATGGAAACTATACATTTTAATTATAATCAGCCTGAATTTGATATTTTTTTAAATAAAACATTCCGTGTATTCAACCAACATATACGAAGAGTGCAGAGCCGTAAAACAAATGAATTTCTTTCCTTATATAGAATTTTTAACGAGGAATAATTACAGGAACTATCAACTATTCATTATCATAAATTTTACAAAAAACTATGACTTTATATCGACCGAATAATTTGAAGTGTATATTTTAGAAAATATTTCATGGTGTACTTTTTATATATTAATTTATTCTATTGGTGGTAGGTAAAGACCCTTTAAAAAATATTAACACAATATTTTAATAACCGTCTGTGTAATTTTTCATGATTTTTTAACCACCTAAAGAATTTATAAATGTACGATAAAAAATACTGTTAAAAGTTCAATTAAGAATTCGTTAATTTTTGAAGATTAAAGTAAAGATTGACAATGTACTAAAAAATTAAGTCACACTTCAATTTTTTAAAGAGTGTTAATTATTTATTCTATGTTACGAATGAGAAATATTACATTGATAGTCCATATAATGTCAAACATCTGAGAAACAATTTTCGATAGTACTATACATTCATTTAATTCAGTGTCTTCCATACACTTTTTCAAGCTCTGTAATGAAGGGAAATGTAATTCATTTTTTACATCGTCTAAATTTAGGTTCCAATATTGATCACTTTATTCTTTTTTTCATTTTAAAAGTAAAAGAAGAAAAAAAAGGTAACTCCTTATTGGGTATGCCCATGTAACAACCTTTCAAAATAGGCGTGTTGGAAAACTATGTGATGTTAATGAAATAAAACAAAGCAGCAAACCAAAATAATCAATGATTCTAACCCCACCCTTCAAGAAACTCATCGGTCCTCGTCGATCACACTACTTGATGAAAAAAAAAAAGGGTATATAAAACGAAGCCCACGAAAAAATCTAATACTCTTCTTAATTAATTCCTCTAACACGATCTAAATCAGCATAGTATTGATGAAAAAACGACTAAGGAGGTGTTGGTAGATGAGAATGGAACATGCGAAGGGGGGCTGCGAAATCTATCATGAAGTACGATTGATAGGAAGTAACAGGGAACTCCATTTCGATTCCATTTCGAGTGCTAGAATAAATTTACAGCCCCTGTCAGAAGCCCAATCGTATCTTTGTTAGAGACCCCGAGGGGGTTTTCTTTTGGTTCTAATTTATTATTCAGCCGTCTTTATTCGATTTCACATTTCAGCCTCAGGTAAGTTGATACGCCCAATTTCAGACCCTGATCATCAGTTACGAAGAGAAACAAAATGTTTGAGGCATCGTGAATGAACCCTTTGACTTGGCCTTGCAGAGGATGAAGTAGATGTGACTGCCCAATGTTTTACAGGTCGTCAATCATTAGCAACTCTATTTCCTTATTTGACTTGAATCCATTGTCGGTAAAGTATACAAAATATTTTTTTATCAATTTAAATAAAAAAAATGAAGCCTGCATTTATGAATCTCCCACGTGCCTACTTGCGGTCAAATCGATGTTAAAGGTATTTTATAGCAATATTTGAACTTTCGTGCTTGTATTATGCAATGAAAGTATTATACCACTATATTTATAGGAATAAATTCCTTCAATTACTCTAATTAATATTTAACCTTTTCCTTACGGGGTAGGATATCATGTAATGCGGGCCCATAAATGAATGAATATATATATATATATATATATATATAGATAGATAGATAACTCCTTTAATGGCCGTTCTTACAAAGGGGTATGAAATTTCCCGTTCTAAAGAGGGAGTCCAAAATTAAGCTCAAGCTGTCAATAGTATAAAGCTTACCAGTTCCAAGAAATTTTGCTAACGTTAAATTTTCCTTTTTTAAGAAAATTTTCCTTAATTCCTAAAAATAACTAAATTAGTACTAATTACCAGTAAGTTAATTCGAACACTACGAATAACTTACCAGCAAACCCTACTAATTAATTGCCTGTAAGATAACTGGAAAACTACTAATAACTTACTAGAAAAAAATTTCCATGTTTAATATTTCGTTATCTAAAAATAGCCTCATTAAGCTGTTTTCGAAACATGTTGCTAATGTTTCAGATTTATCCTTTGTGAATATCAGAGTAAAAAGCGTTTTAATCAAAATAGAAATGCAATCATTGTTATACAATGCACTTTCTAAATAATAGGTTAAAACAATTTCTCTGTTTGTTTCTGAAGAAGCCTTACACGCTTTTCAACATACAAGGTTCATTTTTTGGATTCTTAGACGTAAAAATTAGTTAAATGTTAGAGGGTAATGGTGAAAATGTATACGGAAACAAATTTTAAGGCTTACGTTAACTCTATTGGATTCATTTACCTCAATGTTAACCTATGGAGAAAAGATGTCTACTAATTACAGCTACATAAATGCTGATAATCCAATAAAAATCGTATTTCCGGATAGTCTGAACTTTTCTGAGCCTTGCAACAGGATTCATTTTATAAATTTCGCTCAGTAAAGGAATTGGTGAGCGTGTTAAACACACTATACAAGATTTTTTTACCCCGAATAATTTAAATTTTAAAATATCATTTGCATTTTTTTAAACGAAAATTGCTCCGAGGTGTAAAATTTTTTTATCTATTACGGAGTACAATTTAAAAAGAAAATTAAATCCAAGTCGGCAATCCTTGACCAAATTTTCTCCATGGGTAAACATTGAGGTGAACAAATCCAATAGGGTTAGTACGTAGCAGCCTGAAGCACTTGGCTACTCTGCATTAGAATAATTTCCAAGAGTCTGCTTTTGCCACATTTCAACAAAACAACATTTAGACTTTCATAAACGAAAAGAAGGCGTATGGAAATACTATAAGTTATCCCTTTTTGAAACTTCATTTGGCATTAAATGCTTGAAACTTGTCATTTAGCAAAAGTAACTACTGACGCACTGGGCTAATGAAGAGTGGGCAATGTTTAAACTATACAAAGGAACAATAACAAAAAAAAATTATCTAGATAGGCGAAGTAAAGTAGAGGAATAAACGAGTTGAAATAACCGAAAGCCCTTTAAACTGTTTATGTAAACACGTGATAAAACAATAATAGTTAAGTCCAGTAGAAGTGTATATAAATTTAAAACATACCCAAAGACTAAAATCCTGCCTGCGGGGTTGCTTTATAAGAAGATTAAAAAAAAAATTCGAAACAGGTTTATCTAAACTAAAAAACGAGATTGATTTACTTAATAGAAGAAAAACTGCTTTTATTTAAAGAATATTAAATATTCCTTTCAAAGTTATGTATTACACTCTAATCTGTTTTGTTTTTTTTTTGGGGGGGGGGGGGGAGAACCAATCCCGGAAATTATAATGCTTCTATGCGCGAATATAAAACACACAAACAACTGACATATTTTAACTGGTTATTAAGAGCAAGAAATTAAACAACATTTCTGAGAGTGAACAATTTAAATAATATACACACATCAATTCAAATAACATTTAATCATCTGTCACATACTTAATGTAGGTGGAAAAAAAAATTCTGCACTGCATTAACTCGTGATGCCAAAACACACCTTTATTAATTAAGTAGCGATTAAATACCATTTCATTTGGTGATACTACTAGATATTTACGACTATAATTTATAAGTAGCACCGAAACTACCGAATAAACAACGTACCCCGGAGGCTTTTAGTTACTGTATATCCTCTTAGATAATATGAATTAGAGGTTAATTAACTTCCTAGACTCAAAGTGACCCGATTTCACGGAACAAATCTTCAAATTTTATTTCAATTCATTATTCAGTGCCACATACCCTCCGTCATCTCCTACCGCCAATAAAAACTGCATTTATTTAATGGCTTTCGTTCTCACCCCTTTCAGGTGGAGGAGGTTGGGCACAAGCTCTCCTCATCGGAGTAATAAATGACTGCGCTGGGTGGAATAATGTAGAAGTTAATGCAAGTGCCATTTGAACTGACCAGTAGCCATAACAGATCTTTCAGGAAGTGTAATCTCTCGGGTTGTTTAAAAAAGACCTCATCGAAGTCCGAAATCTGCGCATGAAGAAACCATGCGGCCGTTCGTAGATTAGAGTGAGCGTGGATGAAATTATAATTTCTGTCATATTTTGCGTTGTAATTTGTTTTATACGTGATAATTTAAGGAAGTATTATTAGGATATTTTATTATAATATCTCTGTTTATATTTATATATTTTTTTCTTTCTTTGCGTGTGTGTGTTCGTTCGTGTTCTCGAATGTGCGCTCACAGGGTAAAAAATTTACAGTCGTAGTTTATTAATTTATTTCATAAATGTCCCTTCGTTCATTTTGGATAAATTTCTATTACTTCTTATCTCAATGAATCTGAACATGAAGGGCGCGGTGGCCCGGTTGGCAAGGGCAGCGGGCCAGTGATCTGAACGTCGCTGGTTCGATGCCCGTCGCTAACAAAACCACCGACGTGTACACTAATGGCGGCTGATGCACGGAATAAATCTGTCGTAGCTGCGATATCGTCCAATTTCCCAAAATGGGTTGGACTTTAGGGTGTTCCGGTCTTGTCAATTTACTCTGTTCAAAAATGACGGGACCGATGTTCTTCGAGATCGGGGCAGACTTCAGCCATAGTGGTATATCGCCTTAATTGAAGCTGCTTACTACCTTCACCAGGGACCTAGGTCCTTTGGACTTGGTGTAGGCTTTCCTACACCAAGGGGATTGGACCTCTGAACATGCAAAATTTGCTAAGTTTAATAAATCGCATTTTACCTATAAAATACCTCTGTGTCGTCTCGCCGGTAAAGCCTTGTTCACATTGCCTCCGTAGCGTCGGCGTATTTCACACCGAAATAATTTTAACCAATCACAGACCTTCGAGCGATTAGCCACGAAATCGTTAAGGTCTGAGATTGGTTAAAAATATTTCAATGCGAGTAACACTGACGTTACGCACCGTCGTGGACTAAGTGTGTACAAGGTCTTAGTCAATAAAAAGAAAACGGCACCCAGTAGCGTAATGTTCGTAAAAATAAGTTAAACCCTGATGTTTGTAAGAACACAATATAAGTCTCGATAAAATAAACTTTAAGGGATTTAAACAGTAATTGGTATTTCAAATTATACTTCACAGTAATTCAGTATTAAATTTAGGCAAACTACGGGGGTTGGGGGTTCATTCGGATGTCATTGTTGCCCTCTGTCGGCTGAAAGAGGAACCTTTTATACACTGGAAAAAAAAAAAAAAAAAAAAAAAAAAAATCTAAATAAACAGTATATCGCCACCGTGGTTCTAACCCAAGGGAAAACTAGAAATGTCCATATTTTCTAACAGATTAGAAAACCAACCAAAAGTTTTGTCGCGAAAAGTAATTTTTGTTTAGAGCCAAGTTATAACCTTCAAATGTTGAAATATAATCAGATCCAATTTTTCAATTAAGAATAAATATGAATTCGAAGTATTCAAGAAAATTATCTGAAACTAAACCGTGAATATCGTGCTACATTGAAATAAGCATGAGTTCTTCACAACCTATAATTATTATTTAATCCAGGATAGGTCAAGTTACTTTATAACATTTCATTGAAGAAATAATCTACTGTAAATGCATTTATTTGTTATGGGTTGGAATATACGATGGCTAAACATATTTTATCATAAAATTTAAAAAAAGCGAGACCGTGGAAGCAAAATTGAGTCTACGGTCGACAAGAATGTAATATAAGGAAGATACCATAAAAATATAGACATGCGATCATACTTACAGTCAGACAAAAATAAGCTGAATATTCCCAGTAATTTACTTAAATTTATTCATTTATCTCCTGTAAATACTAATTTATGTAACATAAAAACTTAACGCTGAAAAGCTGAATTTAACAAGTTTTAAAATTATAAAAAAAGTAAAGTAAAATTACCTTCGTGCGTTTTCAAATGAGCTCTCAGATTACATGCTAATGCAAAACGCTTGTGGCAGTGTTTGCAAGAATGTGGTTTGTCACCTACAAAAAAAATTAAGAGACATTACTTAAAACAAGAAAAAATACAATTTCTTTTAAACATTCGACACCATGAAATTTCAAAAGCAAATAATTTCGAAATGACAATGCAAGATATACTACTGTACAGCTTTAAAAATATATAAAAAAAATCCTGCGGGCATTATTGCATACATTACAATATTTATTAACCTTAAAACATTTCAGAGTAAGAAAAAATCCGGCTATGAATTGAAAAACTTCTTAGTATTTAACTTCCGCGTTACTTATATTTTCCGAGTCAATAGTTTGAATTTTAAGCAGTTTTTAAATCATCTTTTTCAGTTGTGATGCTAAAGAGGAGAAAAGTAATAAAAACCGAAGCAAAACGGAAATTACCCAGCGTGGAATTTAAACTAAGAAAATATTTTTCAACTTAGAAAAATTGTTTAAGAGAAAAGTGCAAAAATCAATAAGCTTATCAATGAAGTTAATGAATGCTTTTATACTAAAATTTTCCATATTTATCTTGTTGGAAAATGCATAACGCACTGATTTTTTTTCCTCTCTGAAATATCCTCTTTTATTTCTGCATCCTGATAAGCAGGTAACTGATAGCGTTTAATTATGAAATGGTTCCGTTTAAATTTTATATAAATAATTCATTAGTTCTTGAAGTTAGTTTCCATTTACAGAAATAGTAGGTATTTATTTCATCACCGTGAATGCATACGTAATAAACTGTCATAAAATTCCTCATGAAAGTTTAGAATGTAAAAGAAAAGAACATTGAAAAGATTAATTAGAATAAATCAAATGTTGATATAACAACCGTTCAATTAAAACTATAGGTAGAAAGAAAAGTTTGGTCTCTTCTTTCATTTAATAAAATCTTCTTTATTTCCTATTCCTCAATATTTCTTCGATGAAACTTATATTTCAGTATTAATTTGATTCCCAAATTTTCAAGGAATTACAAAAGGGAATTCCTAATTAATGTAATCATCAAAAATGCCTTTATAAATGCTATTTTGCCAATTAATCTGCAGGGCTGATTTTCATTCAACTTAAGTGATTTTATATCATCTATTTTATTTGGATGCGAATAAAAGTTTCTTACATTTGATTTTAATTATGATTAGGATCTTGAATTAAGATAACATTTTAAGTTTCAATGAATTCGTGTTAAGATTAGAACCGATTAGATAACGCTTAAAGAGCTAAATAAAACACTATATGCTGTTTTCATTTATTTATCTAAATTTTCAATAACCTTATTATTTCACGAGACTCGGAAAGAAATTAAATCAGGCAGTTCCAGAAAACAAATTCCCGAAACTAAACATTTATCTTTATTAATGGCAAATAAGTATAGATAAATAAGTATCTAAATTAAACGATGAAGCTAGAAAGAAAACCTAATAGGAACAATTACCCAAATTTGAGGGATGGGTGCCAGTTTCTGCCAAAACGTTTGACGAGCAATAAATGGCCAATATATTTTTTATGTTCGTCCCACCTTCAACACAATACATTATCTGACCAATATTATGACTTTCGTCATGCACTGGGAGGAATTGAGAGGCCAGGGGCATTCAGGAGTTGAAAAGGATCTCCGATATCTGGATCAAAACGATTGTAACTACAACAATTAAGTATGAAGAAAAAAATGTAATATGTATTAGTCTACGCCCCAGTTTTATTACGTTTCGTAACTCTTTTGACAGCGAAGAGAGCTTTGATTTTAAGCTCAGTAGTGTTGAAGTATCCTTAGGCACTGATTTTCATGATTGGCACCGTGTCTGTAATTGGTAATAAATAATTTACGATTTCAGGAAATCAGAAGTTGTCCTTACCAATAAATGAAGTGAGCAATTACTTTTTATTTGATTAGACATAAATATTTATACGAAAGTGAAATGATAAATAATAACGAAATAAATAAATATTTTCGTACGGACTACTATGACTAAATTTGACCTCCATATTTTGAAATATAAACTAGAAAAATAAAATGAATTTTATAAGGAGATATATAATTGACGATATATATATATATATATATATATATATATATATATATATATATATATATATATATATATATATATATATATATATATATATATATATATATATATATATATATATATATATATATATATATATATATTTGATTTGTAATCTCTGGCATAGAGAAAAACAATGTGTTTATTAAAAAATTTCAACAACAAACAAAAAAAGGAAGATTAACGATAAATTCTAAGAATTTGTATTTGAAAAATATGGTAAAAAACAATGTCTAGATCTTGCATTTTACTTGTTAAAAAATTTAAATTAACTGAAAATTTTCCATGTATAAAAAAAATGTTAGGAATGTTGAAACTGACTCTTAATTGACAGGAACGTAATTCAGAGTTACATTTATTTAAAAGAAAACCACCAAATTTAGATATTTCCTCAGAAATTTTGTAAAAATACTTGTCAGCTTTACTTTATCTTGTATACACTATAACTTTCCATTTGCGGTATTTCAAAAAATTACCACCGCAAAATGTCATAGTCATTTAAAGTAAATTCTTAAATTATTCAAATAGCATTTGACTGGTATAAATAAGAACAGAATTCAAACATTTTAAAAGGAATTTAAAACAAGTAATGAATGGTGTTTTTCTAACTTTATGTTTATAGTCTTATCGTGAAATGTTTTTAATATTTTATCACTTGAGCATTAAAATGTGTATTGAAAGGCCAAAATAATAAATGAACAATGCAGTAATTTTACGGTAAAAATTATTAAAATTCATGAAAAGTATAAAATATTTCTCATATAATTTGACCTGGATAAAAAAAATAACTGTTTCAAATATCCAGAACTTGTAGAAAATATTTTGCAATGAATCTTGTTTGCATGACAGCTAGCAAGAAATATTTCATCTAATATATCAAAATGTTGCGGAATTTTCCACAGATACTAAAGCATTCTCTTGCAAAGGATCGATGCAGAGAAAGATAGATATGTTACAATTACGTGGAGCCTTCAAACATAAAAGAACACGGAACTGTATCATCGTGAGTCCTGCATGTTGTAAAAAAAGCAGATCACACTTTCTCTAACGGTTATCTTCAATCATCAACATACCGCTTTACACAAATCCCTTTAAGAATTCCATGTTCCGTGAAAAAAGATCAGGCTCTTTTACGGGGATTTTCAGTTTATCACTCGACTTTTGTGCAGAGGGCAAGAATTCACCTAAACCCCTGGAGGAGGCAGGCCCTGATCACAATGGATTCGGACCGGCCTTTATTGAAATCGGTTCCAGGAGTAACGTTTGTTCGGAGGGTAAATCACTCCTGACAACCAGCGTGGCATACATCTTGAGGAGGAGAAATGGTAAACGCTTCGCACGTCGTCGTACGTGCCTTTTTATGCGTTTCTAGGAGCTTTTTTTTTAAGGGGATCACGTTATTTGGCTGGAATGTGTGGCATCTCTCACAAAAACCTGGAAATTTGGGATGTTTATGAGATGTGGCTCGTTTTGGTCGATTGTTGTCATATTGTTCAGTTATTTGTTGTGTTTATCTCTTGCTAGGAATCCCGCGAAATGTATTTCGGGTTCAAATGTCAAGTAAAATGCTGGATGTAGATAAGGTTTCTCAAATTTTAGCGACACGAGGATTTATTTTTTCTTTTATTTAACATGTAAGTCCCTCCAAAAATATTGACATTGAACATGTTTTACAAGGTAAGCTCCTCCAAAACCTTTAGCAAATATCTGCAGAAATATTCTTCAGAAAAAGTGTGAAGAGACTGTTTTTGAATACTATCTCATGTTTAATTTTTCAACATAAAGATGATTATATAAGCTCTGAAATAAATCCTGGCATATTATGTGCAAATGTGAACTTCATTATGGTCTATATGTGCCATACATCTCTCAATATTACAAAAACATTTTGTACTTGTATTACGTGATACAAAGCTAGCTGATATAACTTTATTTTACAATAACCATTTAGAGAAAGAAAGCCTCCAAGCTCTCTTGAAAATTTATGGTAAACAGTAAATATTTATGTATATTGTTTACCATAACTTACTTAACTTATTGTTTACCACGCAAGCATTCATGTTTTGCCTACCATGTTGAATAAAGATAATTTTTTTAATGTTAGAGATTTTACAAAAGCACATGAATATTTTAGGACCAATTAGTATGTTTACAATGCCTTTTCCCCCTTCAAAACACATTAGAATAGGCTATAATATTTTTTAATATTTTAATTATTTATTACTTACTTTGTATTGTACACTTTTTTTTAAATAGCATTTATTTTTTGCTCCATTTTTTACAAATTTATTTGTGAATCTTAAAAGGAAAATTTTTGTTACATAATTAAGATTTATTTAAATTTTTGCAATAAATTTTTAATCATACAGACGTTGGGAAACTCTTTATTTTTCGTTAAACTTGTTATTTATTTATTTATTTATTTATTCTGCTAACTGATTATGATGCTTTCGGCTTTGAACTGAATCATGCATTGAAACATCCCTCCTCCCTAAACACACACGAAGTTCGGGAAAAATTTATTGATTGTCTTATTCATATCAAACTGTCTAATAAATTTTGAATTCATGATTTGCCAACCGCGACTAGAACACCAAATGTCCCTTGGCTTCATAAACACCCATTACGTTTAGCAATCTGAAACTAGAAGTCATTTTCAATTTCAATCATTAATGTTATTATTTATCTTAAACCTCATCTTGAATTAAACTTTATTATCGTCTTTTGATAGATGAGATCTATTTTCTATTCGAGCACAAGTTTCACGCATGGCATAGGAGATTTATACTGCTTGGTCGGAATCATCAGAAATACTCTAATGAAATCATTTATAAATGACCTTATCAGAACGAAATACGTAGACTGACTCGTAATCCATTCTTCCTCTTCTCTTTTACTGATTAATGTGGTAAATACGCATCGGTCTATAGAGCATGTGTGCAAACTAAAAAATACTTTTACGGTATATCATATAATATGAATTATACCCCACCTCTTTGAAGTAATAAGGAAAAATACTCTTATTTACAGAAGCTCATTGTTTACTGTTCAAGCACCTCATAAATTTACCCATGAGCTCCATTTGAGTGAGGTGGAAGTGAGTCAACATGTTTCATACTGAGCAAAGTCAGCGAGGATTCCCGAACCACTTCAAACGGGGTGCATTGGATATAAATTTTCTAATTCGTTTTACAGTCGGCTCAAAGGTAACTAACTGCAAAAATAATGAAGGAGAGACCAAAACAAATCCAAAATGTGCTTTCCCGCTCGGAAAGGGGGGTGGCCAGCTTCATTAACTGAGGTGGTAGCCCGTTCTTAATCAACCGGGAGCGGCAAGAGCTGTCACGAAGGTTCGTGATAAATCACGCATCACGCAGAGTGAATTGGAGAGCACCCCCATAGTGCCGACCTCCCCCCTTTTCCTCCCCGATCTCGGCTACTAACTTCTCATTACGCACGTTGAATCGTGCTGGGAACCGTATGAGTTTAGAAAGCAATTCTTTTTTTTTTTTCTTTTTTTTCCCGCACCCTGGGCCGAGGTTACTTATCCGTTCCAGATCGAAACATCTTTTTGGCGGTAGATGTTTGTGTTTTTTGCTGGCATTTTTTATGGTTTTTCTTTGTCTCTTTTTTTCCCTTTATTTATTTATTTATTTTTGTATATTAATTGTTCGGGATGAGATCAAGTCGCCATCTCGTGATCCTGATTTTAATCTCCGATATGCCTCGGAAGGTTTTTGTATCAAGATTGCCTTTATTAAAACTCTCCAAACAGGAGTGGGTCTGTGAGCTGAAAAGGCCTTTTTTATCGTTTCCATATTAATATATTTATCTAATGAAAATTTATAATAACGGAGATAAGTTAAACGAATTCGCGATGAGAGATGCGGGATATTTACCTTATCAAGGCAGCTGAAGAACGTTTTGTGAAACTCCCGGTGAGAAAACTTGAAATATGGGTGAGCATACCTTCAGATAAAGTAAAAGATTTTTATGTCAAAAAGCCCAATACATTCTAGCAGGTTTCGTTAATCCGTTTGAGGCCACTGCTTTGTAAGTTTACATCACCCTGTTTTCCATAAAATTTTATTTCTTAACTAACATACGACACGAATTGCGATAGAAACTCGAATGCATATTCATGAAACTTCTAGACACTTCAAGAATAAAACAATTGCAAAACTGTCATTTAATTCGGAACATTTCTTCATTTTAATTCAAATCTCATTATTAATAATTTCTTTGATGCGCTTGATTCTCCCTGCCCTTCCATTGCGAAACACATGCATCTCACTGCGATCTCTGAATTCTCATTTACATTATTATACTATTAGCCAAAGAGGCGCGTACAGCTTGCTATAATTACCACGACATCATACGGACGTCACAAGACTGTGTAGCCAGTAAGTACCTACTACTGCGTGCCTAGAGCCTTACGAAATCCCATTCATAAAAAAAGGCTCATCACCTTGAAAAATGAATGAAAAGGAACTTCCACCCTCGCTTTTGTTTCGAGGTTTCATTCATATGACACCCATTAATGGGTGTATTTGGGCTTCCTCGCAGTGTCGCATGACGTGATAGATGAGAAAATTCGAGTCGCAAATATGCAAAGTGAAAGAAAATGTTTTTCTTATGAGTCGTTTAGCAGCTGCTGGAATTCAAGGAGTCACCTATTAGGTGAGAATGACTTTTCCAATAATCTGATGACATTTTCTTTTTGCTCTGTTTTAACAGTTTTCTCTTAGAGAAATTTTAAATATTCTCCTTCCATCAGTTTCTTTTTTATTTATTTATCTCCTCTGCATCTACAATAGATAAGAGTGACTTTCAGTTATCGCGCCAGGGATGTCAATCTCAGGATCAAACTTGTCAGATCCCAGTGTAATAATAGAACGTCTCACAAGAGTTTGTGGAATGGAAAACAGGGCACGACTCCCCTGGGGACCACCCCAAGATGGTGTTGATCTTACTGTTGATATTGTCAGTTTACAAAGTCATTGCCATGAGAAAATTATTCCCGACTTCTATGAGTTTTCAAATAAAATAAATAAATAACATGCTGCTTCTACCTTCTATCGAACATACTAATAATGCTCCTAAAATGTTTATTTCTTCGATAATTTGTATTGTAGTATATCCCGATTGTCCTTAACCTTCTGTATGATCAAATTTTGAAACTTTATTTAATTCAAACCTCTACAATGAAGCATATTCAGTTCTGATATGTGCTTAGAAATCATTCAAAAACTGAAGTAGTGTAGAAGATAGTGGAGATTTATTTTTTGAAAGCTTCTCAATTAAATATGTAGGATGTTTCTAAATGACTGTCGGGGAATGAAATTTCTTTAATTACTCTTACAGTCGTTTGCAATTAGGAACTATAAATGGAACGAAAGCAATCTATTACGGGCTTGTGCGATAGTCATTACAAGTGGCCTATTTGAGCTCCAATCTTGACTTTTATGCACTCCCTCTAATCCATCAAATACAATGGAATCCATATCAATGGACGTGTTGAACAGATGGTGGCAGAAATTAAACTACCAGCAGAATATCAGCTGCGACACTAAAGAAGTTCACATGGAGCACTTGTAATGACTGTTGCACTGAATCGAAGCGTATTTTTCTCATTTTTGCACGGTTTATTGCTGTCTGCCTCTGATAAGATAAATTGAAGAAATTCCAAACTCTTAACAGTTATTATGAAAGACTATCACGAAAAAACAAAATCGGGTAATCCAATTGTGATATGACTAAATTACTTAAAACAACTCGTGTGAGATTCCGATAATAAAACTACAATTTTATTTTGTACAGAAGGGTTTCGTTGATGGCCAGTATTTTATCATAAACTCTATGGATAAATAACCAAATATTCAGTATTCATTCAGTAACGGAATTATTATGTGATAATAAAAAAACTCATTTACAATTTACGTTAATTTTTTCATAAGTAAACAAAAATAATGCCTAAAAACACACGATATCTGCAAGAACAATAGTTACATTGATAAAGCATTAAAAATATTTGAACGGTAAAAATAATGTAATTACAGTATTTACTAGTGTATAGGCCGCATTTGAACTTTGAAACAACATTTGGGTATTTTTTTTTTCTGAATTCCGTTGTAGACTCAAAGTAGCATCGTTCTACGAAATGTAGCAATGTCGTACATTCCTTAGAGTTCAATGCTCGCCTAACAATATCAGGTACAACCTTAGCTGATGGTGGTGAAACTACAGCGTAAAAAAGATTATATATATATATATATATATATATATATATATATATATATATATATATATACTAATACACTTAGGAATTATTTCGCACGAAGACAAACTCTTGAGAACTCAAAAGAGTTTTATTAAGTAGTCCAAAGGTATAATATATACTAATAATATTTACAATACATTACAATTGCCGTGGGCATGACAGGGTGTAATAGGTTGTAAGATATATAGATACTAAGGTTTTATTTTTAGTAAAGTGGTCTAAACTAAAGGGTGTTTACTGAATTTAATTTTAAAATTCCGTGTATAAGCGGCACCCCATTTTTACCGACCTATTTTATGGAATAAAAGTGCGACCTATACAAGCGTAAATACGGTAGCTCATCTTTAATTTTTTCAGTAACCAGATTCATGCTAAAACATAATCACTTTCACTCTTGAATTTTTCTGTCATAAATAATTTACTCTGAACGTTTAAAGTGCTGAACTATCAATATTAGCACCCATTGAACTCTGATTCGCGCGTTGAGAAAACATCGGCAGTTCAATGAATAAATACCCCAAGTTCATAAATTACAGCGTTTTGTTCTTTTGGTTAATGAAGGCGTATGCTTAAATTTTGACGCCGTTTCGTAAAAGAACACTAATCTCATTAAGTTAAAACTCATTTATTTTCGGGAACAGGTTTTGAAGAAATTACATTTCGAGTTCCATTATAAGAAAAAGCAAAGAAAAGGTAGAAGCATGTTTCAAATACATCAATCGTAGAGCGAGTCGGAAAAAGAATTGCCCGAACTACACCAAATGGATTAAGATCTCCCAATTGGCAATACTCATTCTGTGATCTTGGCGATAAAGTTGGAGGGAACAACCTATTTTAAAGAGACTTCCAATCGCAATTGAAGATAGATTCCTGAATCGAGTTTTAAAATGTCTGGAGATAAAATAATATGTTTTATTCTAAGCCTTATAGCGTCAATTTTCTTATTATTATTAAAAAAGGTATTTTCTCATCTTATGAAGAGAGAATAATTTTTATTAATATCCCCTACAGACATTTGAGAGAGAACTATTCTTATAAAATGTACATTTATTACGAAATGCTTTGGTTTAGAAACGTGTGGAAGATTTATTCTCGCAAACTGTTTTCGATATTATTGTTTATGAGTAAAATGACCCTAAGTTTTATCTAAGAATTTCTTTAAACTGTATAGCATTTAAAATCGCTAGCAATAACATGGCTGATAATTCATACGATTAAAAAATAAAAATAAAACAGATTTAACTGAAAATTACAGGAAATTATAAACAGTTTACTAATTTTTCAGGTATTTAACATTAATGGGAAATTAAATATAATTTATATTATAGGTTTAAATGATTATTTTTTAATGTATAGTACAAAAACATATTATTTGTATAGTAGGAAGATAATGCTCCTTTAAAAAATTCAAATCCATGGCTTTTAATTCAGTAATTATTAAGGTCATTTGGAATCTGGTTAAGTACTGAAGTTTCGTTAAAGATATCGTTTTAATTGCATGTAAAAGATGGTGTGAAAATGCAGTCTTAATTTGAGTAAAAACGCAAAAACTGATATTTCAGCGTTCTTTTATCCAGTTTTCCATGACGATGCTTCATAATATTGAAAAGTTATCAGATAAATAGGGATTTATCTACAGGACCCTGTTTCAATAAACGCGTATAACAGATATTTTTTCTATCAATTTGTCATTTTTTAATAAATATGAAAAACAAAATTATATTTCATAAAATATTAAATGATTTAAAGATATCACAATAATATGCAACGAAACATCCGAGGCGAGATTTTGAGTCCAACCTAATCAGACGTTCTAGAATTAGTAAAGAAAATGTAAGCTTATTAAATTTCCTTTATTCTACCAAAAATTCTTCAAGAATATGATCCCCAAAGAAACAGATTCCCACTGCAGCACTGGTTATAATGAACCGAAGAATACAAACACAAAACTTCACAATTGAAACTAATGTAATGCATGTATATATGCAGTAGATTCGAATTTCATTTAAAACACTTTCATATTACGCTAAGTGATTTATAAAATGCAAAGCAAATATTTAATTTCCAACAAAAATTTTAAAAAACAAGAAAAACTTCAAATGAAGTCTTTCAATTAAATTCCAATTTTTACGAAGGTACTGATTAATTATAAATATTCTTTTGGCAACAGAGAATTTAGCATTTATGTCTGTGTCAGCCTTCTTTAAAACAGATTATTCTCAGTTGATCATAATGATATTTTAGATTTATCACACAAGGTCATTATCTCTTTTTACAAGAATACAAAAAAAAAAAAAGTATTATAAACAATTCTATCGAGTGCGAAAATATAATAAATAATGCATACAAACTTTCCAAAATAAAGAATCGAAAAATGACATTATTTATGGCTTTTGCCATTCTTTACTTGTATTAAAATAAATTTGAAGAAACTAACCAATTTTATAACGTGGTGATTGCTATTTATTTTCAGGCACGACGTTGCCTTTGATTTGGTAAATATTTTACGAATGTCAAAAGGAAAAAAAAAAAAGTTTAAATTATTTTTTTAGCTGTGCTTCATGACGCTTTGAATTCTCGAGTAGAAAAATATCATTATTTATAATTTAGAAAACGAAAATTCTAAATTGTAAATAATGATATTTTCTACAGATTTTAACTCGATTTCTATAATGATATCGCTTTTTAGAGCCCCTTCTGATATATATTCCTCAATTTTATGGAATCTAGAAACTTTTTTTTTGTTTATTAGTTTGTGGATAAAAATATATAAACAATAAAATAACCTATGTTGTCGCCGTAAAGTCGAGGGATTTTTTTTTTTTTAAACACTCATACCAGCTCTCCTTGTTATTTAAATCCGATCTATTTTTATTTGAGCCGACTTTGAACTATTCAATGTGTTTTATTTTTTTAATTACTTTTTATTTTCCAGCGCCTACTTGGTGGAGAATAAAAAACGGACTCTGGTGTGGAAAAAAGTTGGTTGTTATCTGCAATAATGAGGTTTTTTAGCGAAGGTTGACCAGCCCCACCCCGTGCAGGCAGCATTAAAGTTGACCGCGTGTTTTGCATAATGATATACCGAAGAGGGCAGCTCGCAGCAGAGCTTCCTAAATGTATAACAATGTACTGCGCGTCCATTAATCACGAGAAACAAAGCAAGGCAAGTCAGAGGAGATCAAAAAGTTTAGTTTTTGCATGTAGTTCTTGCCTAATTTCATTTTCTGAGGCAGGAATCACGACTCTTGATTAAAAAACAAAACAAGAAACGGAGAAAGATATTTGGATTATATTAACATCAAAACAGATTTTTTTGGAGCTTTTTCGTGAATTTTCCGAAAAGGAATGAAGTCAAGGCTCTCTATGAAATCTTGGTATTGCCCTTTTAGACGCAAAAATATGTTTACACCTTGTTTAAAAGCGCAAGTTTAGCCATAAATGGCCGGGAATCATACACTAATTTAAATATTAAATTATATATTTCTTCACAGAAAATGGAGGTAAGAAGAACAAGGATATTTATGAAATACTTGAAAAAAAAAAAATTCTCCGAAATTTAAAACTGTTTAGCACATATTTTGGGAGTTAACGTTTGCATGAGATATTTCCATATGCATTTGAATAGCAAGTTATACTACGTTAGAGTATCGTAGGTAATGAGCCCATCGTATATCGTATTTACATACAGCATAATTATATAAAAATAATTTTCAGTGACTATTATGTCCCTATGAGACTCCCAACTATATGACCTTTTATATTTTCTCTCAAAAAGTTTTCTATGAAAACCTGAAAATAAAAATTGCCTGTAAATATTTTACGATACATTTTTAAAGAGTTACCACCTGTTTGGCACGTTTTCAAATGTTCTTAATATATTTGAATGTATAGATCAATAAGGCAGGTCTTCAGGGAAGAATATACATTGCACTACTGCATAAAACAGTGCGTATATATATATATATATATATATATATATATATATATATATATATATATATATATATGTATATAAAGATTTAGCAAGTATATTCTTTATATTTAATTTTAAAACAGTGTTTGTATATATTGTCCTATGCTAATAATGAAAGTAAATATTAATGACTATCAAAAGCTGAAATAATATTAACTTAGATTGTCTGAAGTATCTTCTGATCTGCAGTGTTTAATCTGAAAATTTCGAAGACGCAAATTCCTTTTCTTTTTTTTTCCAATAAATAGATTTGGTTTTATTTTTAAACAGTCTAGTTATTAGAGCAAAATATGGCGATGTCATTTGACCTCTTATATCACTCTGCCCATGCTTTACACAACTTGAAACCAGCTTAAAAAGTAAAATTTCCCCAGCTGATAATTCTCACCCAAACGGCATAAACTACATTTTGTAATAAAGAAACGAAACAAGACTGAAGACAGCAGACTCGCAGTGACAAAACATCACCGAATGGGAGTTTTCACGACAATCACACGCACACAGGTGCTAGACACAAAACGACTGGAAGAAACCAAAAAAAAAGTTAAAATAAAAACGTCAAAAAACAAACTAGCATCTTACCTAATGCCGCTGGGCGTTCTCCCCAATCCGCCCAAAAATGCACCCATAGCTTCTGACGGGGGATTTCCTTGCCGCCCTCCAGCATGCCTGCCAGGGGCGTCAGATTTTCAAGTTGCCCCCGCATTTTGGGCAGTACCGGTGCGGCCCATCCGTTAGATGGAGGTCACGGTGGCACGAACCATGACCTTTTTTTTTACCACCCCCAGGTGGTAACAGATGGAGGTGGAAGGTAATGTTTGACCCCACTACTGTGCTTTCTCGGTAATGGTGGGAAATTTGCGATTTTCGAAATTTCGGTAGTGCTCATAGAGGTAATTACATACAATGCAGTACTTTGTGGGGGAAATTATTGTTATTATGCTTGTTGTTGTTTATAAAGAAACAGTTTTATCCTACAAAATTACAGAGATGATCGTCTTTTTTAAGAGTACTGGTACACAAAATTCTCACTTTCTCCTCAGTGGGCTCTTGAAGTTCAATTCATATAAAATGTAGGTTGATAAATACGCTAAATTTATATATATATATATATATATATATATATATATATATATATATAGATATATATATTGAAAAGAACGAGGGAGACAGTAAACCTTTATATAAATTCTTTAATAACGGTATTTTAGGTCAATGTAAATAAAGAAGTTCTGTGCAAAAACATAGATAACCGTATGATATAAAAAATTAATAGTTAAAATAACTTTAATTTTGTTTGTGGCTTATACTGTTTTTTCACTTGCAACTTTTCTAATATATATATATATATATATATATATATATATATATACATATATATATATATATATATATTGAAAAGAACGAAGGAGACACTAAACTTTTATATAAATTCTTCAATAAAGGTATTTTAGGTCAATGTAAATAAAGAAGTTGTGCGCAATAAGATAGATAACCGTATCATATAAAAAAATTAATAGTTAAAATAACTTTAATTTTTACCTTTTAAAACGATGAAAAATGATTAATTAGTTTTATATTTTTAGGAGCAGAGCTCACAAAGCAGGTTTTTTTAAAGCCCTTAAATGAAATTTGTACAATTCTTTTTTGCTTTCAATGTTAAACGTAAAAGAAATGAAATTTATTTCTCATAATTGCGTCAACATACATGTATGATTTGATTAGGGCATTTACAAAAAATATAACGGTGGAATTGTTGACCTGCATTTCTCTTTCTTTATTAGTAATTTATTAAAAGCACATTTAAACACGTTTTATATAATATCGTATAGGAATTGATTTGGTACATTAACGATTTTAAAATAAAGAGTTCTTGCTTTGTGTTTGAGAGAAATAAAAATATAATAATGATCATAACGTATAATTGCCACTAAATGAACTTTAATAATCTTTCATTAGTTTCTAAAGAGATAAAAACTGAAGGTATTTTTTTGATCAATGTAATAACAAAAATTTAATGAAAGAAATTTCCATTTGTAATTAGATTTAATGAATTATACGTGTAAATAAATGTAATATATTTTCTCTAGTATCTTTTCAGTTACTAATGAAAAATAAATTTAATTACTTTTATTGCTGATCTTCATGGTTTTTCGTTTCATGGTAAATGTATCATTAAATATTATCAAACATTTTTTCTGCAAAAATAAATGAATCTGCAAATGCAATTATGGTATAAACAAAACAAAAATGAAAAATAAAAAACCACAAAGAGCTTCAATAAAGAAATATACGGAATAAAAGACTTTTCTAGTTATAAAATTGGAGAATGTCCAATCTGTAATTTTCAAAAGACGGCAATTTTGTGTACTGAATTCGCCAAAACACGAAAAGCACATGGGCAATAGAAAAGTAATCTTTTGGAATTTTGAGTATTAGTACTTTTTCTTTATTTCAGAGATACATTTTTAACTGTATATTTTTCTATTATTTCTAAATGCTAAAAACTTATTTTACCTAGTCTATATATATATATATAACAGTTCCGTAATGACTGACTGACTGACGGACACATAACGCACAGACCAAACCGCTGGATTTAAAGTGTTGAAATTTTGCCTGGCGATTCTTCTTATAGTGTAGGGGTGCACTAAGAAATATATATTTTTTAATTCTTCTTCGATTTTTTAAAAATTAAATTTTGAAGCTGTTTTTGTAACATTCTTTTAAGTTTGCATTTGAAATAATAATCTGAGGGTTATAAAATTTATATCACGAGAGAGATCATAAAAATTCCTTTAGAATGAAATCTTTTTCGAATCTTTACCTCCCTTTTCTGATTTTTGGTAAATTTTTAAAGATACATTTTTAGAATTTAAATTATTAAATGCTGGTCTCATGGTTTCTTTTCTTTTTGTGATACTTTAAATTAATTTTAAGTCACGTGCATAACAACGATAGCATTTGACAAAACAATTTTCTTTTCTTTCTAATGTGGCAGGCGATTGAACATTATCCAAAAAAAAATTAAAATACAGTAAAAGAAGTGTTCCTTATACTGTACTATATTAACTGTACTATATTCTTTAGTATGTTCTATTTTATTTAATTTGAATATTTTCTTCTACATTATTTTGTCTATAAAAATATCCGTTAAGATGTTTTTATAAATGAATGTTTTGGGGTTTGTTTTGGCAGTAAATGCATACATTAACCACTATATATAATTTGAATGTACTCCGTAGCGAAGAACGGCTATTCAGCTAGTTATTCCATAAAGACAGTTATGCAAATAAGAATCCCACACTGAATAGATATATCCTATTCTCAGAAAACACATCCATTTCATTTGAAATCCAGCGCAAGAAATAACGGTGACTGCCCCCTTCCAAATCTTCCACGAAAGGCTAACCGAGAGAGAAATTTCAATGCACTTAACATCAGGCAATTTTCGATAAAACCCGTACTGAGCCTTTCCTAATATATGGGTTCACCTGCTTAATATTTAAAATAATTCCTGTAACGTAACTGTTGAGAGAGTGATTGCTTTGTTCCTCAAAGCGCTCAGAAAGTCAGGAGAACTTTTACTCCAACTTTGATATATCCCATTATTTATGATACCTGGAACCAGTCTAATACCAGATAAGATCTTCTTAATGATATCTTTTAGTTGAATTTCATTATCATCCGCATAACGCTCCACAACTGTCAGCTGTAGAAAAATGGGGCTCCGAAACGCTCGGAAGTTGGAGAAACAATGACATAAGTCCATGCTTGGCATGAAGTTTCTAAATTTGTCGTAATCGGAATCACGTTTCCGGCAGGTATTGTTTTTTTTGTTTTTTTTTTGCGTTGGGAATTCTTACGAGACTTTATGCTTTTTATATAGTTGTCGTGCTTTTTCCGGGTTCCTGGGCTATGGGTTTGCCGCCATTAGTTCCTCAACCTGTTTCCTGTTTTGTTTCGAGGATTGTGACTTCAAGAGCTGTTGGAATAAGCGGAATGTGGACGTTTTTACTGATTTTTGCTCTTCTTCCATAACTTAGTTTGTTTTTCTTGCTTCATCGGTGGATTGTCAAGGTCAAAGCGCCACTTTTGCCGTTGTATACCCTATTTACTGCGATCATTAAAGTTCTTATGATTGTCCTGGAAATTTTAGAGAATAATTTAGCGTGAAGGTTAATATTTAAATTGATTTTGGAAACAAAAAACATGCGTATAATGGATAAAAGATGCATATAAACAACAAGAACGAAATTTTTTAGCTGGCAGGAGTGGGTTTTCTCGAAAGCAACTACAATTATACTTATTCAAATGTATCATATTTTTAAAATAACTACAAAAAAATGGTAGAAGATAAATTTGAATAAATAAATCTTTTTTTTCTCTTTATGCAAGAAAGAAATCAGAAGTTACCGTTTATTAAACATTTAACATACGATGTCTGAAACAATCCTGTAAACATCCTAATGTGAATTATCTTCAGAGTGATCGAGAAATAATCATACAATCCTAAAATTATTATAATTTCTTAAAAGTATTATTTGGTTATATATATATATATATATATATATATATATATATATATATATATATATATATATATATACATCACTTTAAAATTACTTAGCTGAAACGTGCAGTTATAACTAGACAAGGGTTTCAACAATCCCTACGTTTCAGTTAAAACCGTTGATGTTAAGATTTAGATTAGTAAAATAATTAGGCATTTTTTATTTCAAATATACGTCATGAATGCGATATATCCACGCTATAAATGCGATGTTTTAAAAATCTCGAAAAATTCCCCAGTCTTCGAAATTGATATATCTGATAACATTACGCAGTAAAATACGTTGTAAATGCGATATATCTACGCTATAAACGTGATGATTTAAAATTCTCCGAAAATTTGTTAGTCTGGGAAATCGATATATATTTGATAAAATTACGTTCTAAAATACGTAGTGTTGATTATTGGGTGCATCCTGTTGTTTCCGTGGTCGTTCCGTATTCATCCTATCCGTCATTTTATGAAATATATTCTATGAGCTTTCAGTTTACGGATGCGTGTTTAAAAAGTTCATTTTCATAAATATTCATCTACTATATCAACCTACACATCAATATTTTTAAGCTAAATTGTTTTTATTTCCACTGGTGGTAGGAAATCCTGGCAAAAGAAACTTAGGTCATGATTGATCGCACATGAGTGTCTAAAAGCTTCTTAATAAGTTTTAAAACATGGTTGAAGATGCATCAACCAGGATGCATTATTAATTTTAAAGTTCTTAGATATTATTCATACAAGCACTAATGTGCTGTTGCATTTAGATTAAATATTCAATGAGCTATCTAGATGCAAATGTTAAATGCCGTTTGATATTAAATCAATGTACGTGAAACCTCAAAGTTTCTTTGCAGAAACCCTCAAAGATTATTCATCAATAACAAAGGACAACGCATTTCATCTTATTATATTTGAAAAAAAGTAATTCAGAAATAGCTCTGAGTGTACAGAAATGATTGATTTCCTCTGTGAATTTGTGATTAAGCACCAGTTGCGTTGTATTAATGTTGCCTGGCCAGAATGAACTGAAAAAATCAAAGTGACTCGGAACGAGCGACGTTAATTACTTCGCATGCTGATTTACATAGCTTTGAATTTACAGGAGTGTGCATTTAAAAAAGGGCATTCCCCAATTGACTTACTCTGTTTTCGTTCCCAAGTTCAAACAACGAAACGCGTTCCGCCGCCGTAGAGTAAGCTAATATTCAGTATACCGAACGCGCATACTTAGCGCAGAGAAAAACCACACCCTGGCGGTTCAAGAAGTTTAATTTATATGCAAGTTTAGCATCGATCTTATTTGTTCAAATGCTTTGAATAGAAAACATAGATTTAAAATTTCTAGTGGTTTTTTTTTTCTTTCTTCATAACACCGCCTTATTAGTTCTTGGCCTATTTTTATGTATTTTTTTAATTAAATCGCTCAAACATTTCACTTACGAACACGACTTGGGACATGAGGTGAATGGAAATAGGTTTTCCACCGGGAGACAAACTTTATACTAATACGCGTTGGAAATCTCGTGGTTTATGTGCAGTTAGTAGCTCTTGTGTGTGGGCAGACAAAACGCAACAAATCATGAGGTCCCGGGATGATAAGAGTGTATCTAGACAGATATGCAATTACCGTTCATTATTGTGAATGGATCAAGATCTGAATATTAATGTTAGATAATGATTTGTGGATGTTTCTAAAAAGTAAAAGGACACTGTCTGGGAATGAAATAGGAAAAATAAATCTTGCTTCCTGTAGAAAGAATTCCGTGTCTAAATTCAGATAAAAAATAAATATTATTAATGTTTGTTACAAATATTATTAATGTTTGTTATAAATATTATTAATGTTTGTTTAATGATCTATACTACAGACAAGTATGTAATATTTAACCATTCAAGCACTTTTACAGTCTGGAAAGAACAATTAAATGAATTGTTGCTATGTAAATTACAGCTTTTAAATGGGTAAAGAAAATATCTTCAAATATTTAAAGCCGTTCAAATTTTATTACAGTAAGGTGAGATATAAGTGTGTGTATATATATATATATATATATACACACTACTATATATGGCAACTGAGGTTACACATTATCGATGAAAACATTCAAAGACAAAATTAAGAACCTTCCAAAATAAGAACCAAAATTAAGAATGCCTCCTTTTAAAGTTAGAATTATATCTTATTTTAGATTATTGCCTAATAGTATTTTATAAAAGGAACCTTATAAAAAATTTTAGGTTACACTTAGTTCAGAATTGCGAAATAATTTAGTCTTAAAGCTATTATAAATTATTTTCTAATTTATAAATGCTAAAATTTTAAAATAATCTGCATCATATTTCATCGATTTTTAAAAAAATTTTCGTTATAGAACATTGGAGAAATTTACATGATACTTACTACTGTATCATGTTCTTCATAAAAATAAAATTCTTCATATAACTCATCATATAAAGAAAAATTAATACTTAGAGAAAATAATTCTAGTAAACCATTATCTGATAATGTTATCCTATTAATATTTTACATTAAGTTTAAACTAGAGTTGCGAGCTGTTAATTAATGAGGTAGAGTCATCTTTGAAGCAGGTCATAAACAAAAAACACTCATTCAAAACATTTCCCCCGCGGTTCTGTAGCAACCTAAAACGGTACTAGGGATGTCGTTATTTTCCACGATTAGATAAAAAAAAATTCTAGGCATTAGTCTGTGAACTTTTCAAGGTGTGGTCTTCGCTACGTCTTCTTCGCTAATATTGCATTGCTCACACCCAGTTTTTCCAGAAACGGTGAACACACATAAGCACTAAAAATATCGTGTTATAAACAATCCCTGACAGAAAACGCGGTAAAAAGAATATAAATTGAATATCCTCAAGGCACATTGTACAAAGTATAATACGAAAAAAAATCAAAACACAAAAAAAGGAATGACCCCCAATTACGCACTCGACCATCCGCGCAGAAGGTATACGGAATTAATTATCCGCACCCGCGTGTATGGGGGAGGGCGAGCTGTTCCATTCTGTTCCGCGTTCCCCGTACGGCATATGGTGAACGGAATCCGCCTACAACTATTAACGGACACCTGTTGAATGAAGGTGCATTACGCCGTAAAAATGGGTAGATTTACGAGACGGGGACTGGGTAGATATTGCGTCTACGTTGTTGCACGGATTGCTCTGTAAATGAAAAACACAAAAAGTTCTTCATATCTTTTAAAAATGCTTTTACTTTAAGATTCCGAAGCACATATAGCGATATTCTACTTTTTCTTTATTGAGTGATGTTACCTTTTTGCGATTAAAATGAAAATTAGTTATTAAAAACGAAAGTGTATTTGAAATGGATGGATTGGTACTGTAAATAAAATACATAAATTTGTGCATTTGATGTTTAAATTTCGCCTGTCACTTCCTAAACGTTTTGTTTTATAGGAAGGACAGAAGAATTAAGGTATTTTTCTTATAGGAATTTGTACATTTATTTGGGTACTAAAATTCAAAGCAAGTTTTTCTAATATTAGGTCTTTGAATTTTAACATTAAATTTATCATGGAATGATTTTAACAATGTAGGATTTTCTACTATTTGGTCTTCTTTAAAGTCATTCCACAATACATCTAGTATCAAGTGTTATATAAGAACCTCAGTTCCGTATATCGCGTGCGTATAGTACCATACTTGTGCATGATGATTTAAATAAATTTTTTTTGACTAAATAGCATGAGTATGTTACTTACACACACACACACACACACACACACACACACACACACATATATATATATATATATATATACTCTTACTTCTTATTTACAAAAAACGTTTCTTCATTAACAAAGAAATAAGGAAGGAACTAATCTACTTGAAATCTTACTACTTAATCCTGGTAATGTGAAAAGAAATCAAAGCTGCATCAATCTCGAAAAAATTATTAATATAAATTTCTATTTAATTTAAAATAAGAATAGAAGATTGTAAATCAAGAATTTAAAAAAAAATATGTTCATTATTGGAGGGTTTACTACAAATTCTAAGATCTAATTCCCATCCAAAAATATCTCACACCTCATTGGCTTATCTGATTTTGAATCGGTTCACGAAGCAATTTCGTCGATAGCACTTATTCCGACTTAATTTGGCTACGCTGACATTTCTTCCAACGACCGTTAGAGCTCCGGTAGAACTTTTTAAACTTACTATAAATTTTTTATAGTAAAAAACGCCCTATTTTAGATACAGCACGTACCATTACCGATGCCTTATTAAATTTTTCGAATTTTCTAACGCCTCGTCGCCGGACAATGACCGAATGGCTAGGACACTGCCCTTCAGTACTAGAATCTATGGGTTCGAGTCCCACTTTTGGTATGGACGTTTGTGGCCGTTTGGAAACGGCTTTGAGCTGTATGTCCCGGAGTAATTCCCCAGTGTAACAAAAAATGACCGTAGCACTCCAAACCAAACCAAACTCATCCTTCACGTCGGAATGTAAGCGATAAGTGATAATTATGAAGAATTTTGGAAAAATTTAGCCAGCAAATTCAATCAAAATCCGACGAGTATCCAAAAAATTAATATGTCACGAAATAAGGCAATTAACTCCGGCTTCCAGAATTAGATACATGACCCAATGCATTATAACTGAACCCTGCAGGGTTCATTTTTAGGGTAGGTACTGTGTTTACATGCATGTTATGTGAAAACTTATAAGCGGAATACAAATTTGTGTTCTGTTTATTTACAACACTAGGACCAAATTCTCATTTAATTGTCCCTATACTTTAACGAAATTCAATAGAATCTCACGCATATCCCGATTTTGATTTTAAAAAAAATCTGTCTCTCCTCTTCCGTCTTTCAGCAACTTCATTAACTTGGATGCAATTTTTAGATGTCCCCCCTGCCCCATAAATTTCTTTTATAAACCCCTCACAATGTACGAATCATCACGTAATGCGCACATCTCTGTCATATTGCTCCTCACTCACGACTGTCACCTGGTCACAAAAGAAGTCAAACGGATATCACTTATTTTACACTGCTTTTATTTTTTTTCGTTCTTTCCCTTTTACAACAAAAGTCATTTCCAGAAATTCAGATTGCTAGCGGCTACTCAATAAAGTATAATAAGCTGCCCCATCTTTTAACTTTTTTATTTTTTTTTATTTTAGCTGCATTTTGCTTTTAATAAAGGATACCAGCTGCTCTGTGGTTTCGAGGAAGAACGGTCACACAAAAAAGTGTAATCTGGTCTTGTGTCTACCTTGAAGAATGAATAAGTAATAAAAGCGAGGGCACGTGATCCTAGACCATATGTGACGCGACTGGGACTCCGTAACGCCTGATGGACGCTGACAGTGTAAATTGCTAGTGACTAAATTTTCCGGGAAGAAATTAAAGCATGTATCAGTTTTTACATCCTACGCTTTCGTGAGGGGCCATAAGTAAGATTAAATAATCGTAAGTAAGCTAGTTCTTAACTCAGTTCAGGTAACAGGAGATTAAAAATTCTTCCACGTGTGTTTTTTTTTACTTTTTAAACCTCACTTTCTTCTACTCGTGGGAGACAGAAAGCGTGTTCCACTGCGCTTCATTTTGAAAATATCACTACAGTCGAACCCCGTTATAATGAACTTCAAGGGACCAAAGGTTTTGTTCGCTTTATCCGGTGGTTCGCTATATCCGAACCTTTAAGAAAAATGCTAGAGTTCACAAGATGTATAACTCATTAGATGAAATGTGTATTCAATAATGATGTATCTATTAAAAATGATTAAATCTATTAAAAATTATAATTAATGAATTAAATCGACTAAAGTCGATTACATTAAACTGACACAATAATAATTAAATTATATACAACAGGAAAACGGCGGTACCAAAATTTTCGTTCGTTATATACAGGGTTCGCTATAACGGGGTTCGACTGTAATTAGTACCCGTCAAAACATAACGGATGGATAGCAAAAAAAAAATGTACTAATACACAAGTTATACTCAACATATCATTTCCAAATGTTGAAAATCATAATATTAAGACTAGAGAAATGCACTTTTAAATATTAATATTGAACCCAGCAAATAGAAATATGGTTACTCAACAGCGCGAAATAAAAAAATTCCGTCAAGTTTAATTCTATATCTCTCAAACATAATTAAAAATAAAAATGGCAGAGAGAGAGCTAGAGAGATTCCTCGGAATAAACAAATTAACGTGTTTGTGCGGCCTCGTGCTTATTAAGAATCTAAAGCCAGATTTAAACATGTCACTGAGCATGCTCAGAAGCAAATTAATGTGTTTTTACGGCCTCGTGCTAAGTGAGTACATAAAGCCAGATTTAAACATGCGACTGAGCATGCGCAGAAAGCAAATTTTAATTGTAAGTTATCGCTAATTTATAGAATTTGCTATTACAAAAATCAAATTTGACAAATCTACAGATTACAATCTTTCGTTTAGGACCAAAAGGAAATAAAATGAAGTAGTAGTTTTCTGTCACGGACTGCAAAAAAAATCGGCTTAGGAACATAAATATACAGACTAGTTGGTACCCGTCAAATATTAAAAAATCACCAATGAACCCATTAAAACGAAATATGGCTCTTCAATGACAGATTCCTCGGAATAAACAAATTAACGTGTTCATGCGGCCTCGTGCTTAGCAAGTATCTAAAGCCAGATTTAAAAATGTCACTGAGCATGCGCAGAAACAAAATGGGTTTATGCGGCCTCGTGTTTAGTGAGTATCTAAAGCCAGATTTAAAAATGTCACTGAGCATGCGCAGAAACAAAATGGGTTTATGCGGCCTCGTGTTTAGTGAGTATCTAAAGCCAGATTTAAAAATGTCACTGAGCATGCGCAGAAACAAAATGGGTTTATGCGGCCTCGTGTTTAGTGAGTATCTAAAGCCAGATTTAAACATGCCACTGAGCATGCGCAGTAAAAAAATTTTTTATATTGTAAATTAGCTCTAAGTAGAAACTGCGGTTACAAAAAAAAAATATTTGACACATCTATAAATTAAAATCTTTCCTTTAAGGCCAAAATCAAGTAAATTGATGCAGTAGTTTTCTCTCACAGACTGCGCAAAAAAATAGGCTTAGCAACTTTTAAATACAAAGATGTGTAAAAATAAATATCAAGACGAAATGAAATTTACTTACCCGTGTGTAGAAAGAGATGATTTCTCAGGTTAGTCTGCTTGCTGAAGCCTCTGTTGCATATGTGACACTTGTACGGCCATGAGCCATTGTGTACGTACATATGACTCTTGAGGTCACCGGGAGTCGGGAAAGACTTTGAGCACAGATTACATTTGTGAGGTTTTTCCTGTGGGAAGAGATTAAAACAGAAATTGTTTGAGTATCACAGTAAACAAATATAAATAAATGAACGCACTGATGTGTTGAGTTTTTTGAAAGGATTGTAAGCAAATATTTGAAAGTTATAATGGTGTAATGAAATATTGAGTAAACTGTTGTTACTTGTTTCCAACAACATTTCTGATTAGATATGAGAAAATATATCACATTTGACTAAAGGTACGCTAAGATTGGAGAACCTATCAAAATGCTTATATACACAATTTTTATTATACATGTACTAGCATGAAATAGTGTACCACAGGATAGATTATATTATGAATTTAAAAAAAGATATCCCAGTAACTAAAACTGGCAGCAAATCCCTAACATACCAGAATTGTTAAACTTATTTAATTCATTAAGCCTTTAAGTTTGAGACGAACTGTTTGGTCTTAATGATTTATAAATGACGTGGTTTAGATCCCTGTCAAAAATAATGAAGAAATAGAATTAAGATTTTAACACCCCATCGAAAATAAACAAGCCCTTAAAACTGCATTTGTGGCTCCCCTGAACCAAAAATGAAAAAGAGTCAACATAATTTTATGCCTGGATTGCACTACAGTCGAACCCCGTTACGCTCGTTAACGAACGTTCGTAACTAACGTAACGTTCGTTATAACGTTACGCTCGTTACGTTCGTTATAACGAACTCCAAGGGACCAAAGGTTTTGTTCGCTTTATCCGGTGGTTCGATATATCCGAACCGTTAAGAAAAATACTAGAGTTCACAAAATGTATAACTCATTAGTTGCAATGTGTATTCAATAATGATGTATTAAGGAAATGATAAAATCTATTAAAAATGATCATTAATGAATAAAATCGATTACATTAAACTGACACAATACTAATTAAATTATTTACAATAGGAAAAGTGAGGAACCTAAATTTTCATTCGTTATATCCGTGAATTTGTTATATACCGTGTTTGCTGTAACGGGGTTCGACTGTTGTATATTATTATCATTGTTATTTTATTTGGGGGGGGGGGGGGGGGGCTCTATTACGCGAGAAAACCCTCGTTAACAATACTAAGGATCTCCTGTTCACTAACAATATCAGTGGCTATTGTATATAATAATTTCATATTGAAATATACATTATACCCCCCAATATATGATCTGCATTTCTTTAACTTTCAATTTCAGTCTGGTTTTAAATATATCTAACTTCAGTACCAAACAGCACAACTTTATACCCATTATTTTTGCTCGCTGACAAAATTAATTTGTGTAAAGTCTCACTTATATTGCAAACATACATCATAAACGACCGCATTCCTATTAACGATGAAGTTTCAAATATTTTCTTATTTTCAAAAGCAATGTAACAAAAAGAACATATAGAGCTGAAGCAATTTAACGCATTTATTTCTGAAAGTGATAAAAATTTTTTAATGCGCAAGCATGGAAAATAATTTGTTTATAAAACATATATATATAAAACATATATATATATATATATATATATATATATATAATGCCCTGCGAAAAACTGATAAATACTCAATTATATATCTTTTACAAAATTTTATATCCAGTGATCAAAATTGGTTTCATGTAAGGTTTACATAAAAATAAAAATAAAAACCTAATTCGGTCATAAAATATTACCTCAGATTTCTGAATATGAAAAGGTAGGAATTTATTTTGAGCATTTCCTTTCTTATTCTACTTCTTTAAACTTTTCAAATTGAGAGTTTGGAAGTAGCGTTTTTATCATGCATGCGCTCAAATAAATTTATTGCTATTCTCGAAAAATTCTTAGATAAGAGTTAATATAAATGCACCTTTTCATTCTTTTTGATAGTTTCCCAAAGTTTCCTCAATTCGAATTTTATTGCTGTTTACTTTGATAATCATTTTCCCTTAATGACATAAAAGAAAACTGAGTGGCGAAACTGAAATACCCAAATTCATGACTTTGAACTTGAAAAAGAGAACATGCAGGGAGGAAAAATAAATGCGACAAAAAGGAAACATATCTCGTTTTTTCGGAACTAAACTATATTAAGAATCCTTTTGAAATATAAGTGGAATTCCTTCGAAAATAGTCACGGTTACGATTATTAGAAGCCAAAAAATAATTATTAAAAGATTTTGTTTGCGCAGAATTGAAAGAAGAAAATTGAGTTCCAAGAAAAATAATTTAAAGAAATAAAAATTTAATTTGAGGACTGCTTTAGATATCCAGTTGCTCTTTAAAATTGAACCTTAAAAAGTATGCGAGGAAAGTAGTCCATACTTGGAATGAATACATTGAATAGATAACAGTTTATTTTTGGTAATATGAATTATCTCCGGAAATATGTCCAATATTCCCCCTCCGTGAACTGTATGCATATTTTTAAATACCTTTTTTATTTGAAAATATTAAAAGTAAATATCATAGGGGCAGGCCCAGATTTCCGCATGGGCAAGTGAGGCGTTTGCCCAGGGCCCCCAAAATTACGGGGGTCCCTAATTTAGTATTAAGTTGTACATAGTTTTACAGAATTTAGTTTTCGGTTAATACAGTAAAGGGGGGGGGGCAGTGGCGGATACAGAAAAACTTCTTTTTTAGGGGGGGGGGGAAGGGGGTTGTAATAATTCCAGACTGTGATGTATTTTGAATTTCAAAAGAAAATTTCATGAATTTATTTATTAACATTACAAAGTAAATTAATTAATTAACACTTATTATTATTATTATTATTAATTTTTTTCTTCAAATTTTTGACTTGTTGGTCGAAAATTTTTTGAATTTCCGGTCCCGACTTACGGGAGGTCTGGGTGAGAGTCCCACATGTTCATGTGGAATTCTGGCCCTGAGGGGGAGGGGGGACGTGTCCCTTATGGATCTGTCCGTGAAGGGGGCCCCCAAAATCTGCTTTGCCCAGGGCCCAAAGCGTCACAAGTTGGGCCCTGCATGGGAATGACAATTTAATATCTTACGACGTTAATTCCTTTCACGGCGTTGCTGTTTCCCAACTTTCAAAACAAAAAGATCTTAATTTTTCCTTCATGTGCGACAAATTTTGAGCTAGCATATGCTAAACACAACTCCGTCTACACACAACGAGGTCTAAAAATACATGTTTTATTCAGTGAATAACTTTACATTTCATCTCATACGGACTCTGTTATCTATGCATCACTGTATCAACTCAAATTTCGTTTTCATTACAGGCTATTTATCTATTTTAATTTTATTATGTGGTCACTCCCAGAGAAATCTATCTAAATCGTCAATGGCCCCATACAATCATTCTTGCATACTACCTTACGTATTTAGGGCTAGTTATTTTAAAGTGACTTGAATCGATTATTTTATGATAGAGTTATTTCCAATGATAATGACTTTATTAATAATTCATAAATCATGAAGATTTACTCTTATCTAATTCTCAAAACTTTCTCACCACCTAAGAGGCCCATATCTTCATCTCCATTCTTTACAAAAGCTCAGAACCCACGCCCTAAACTGTGTGGAGTAACGGAAAAGGAAAACCAGCACCCTAAATTTCTCCGAACAGTTTAATGATACCTTAAATCCACCTCAGTGCTTGGAATCCCAATCAAAGCCCCGAAAACCTCCCGCATTAATTTCCTGCAGCTGATCTATGGAGCCCCACGTATTTAAAAAGGCAGATCTCCTTCCGCACCTATCGCTCCGGGCGAGCCGCGGCAATATTGCTCAAAACTTTCACGTGTTTAGCAGTTTCCCACTGCAGATACCACACCTCAAATTAAGAGGCTATAATGTTCCCGTATTTGGATTGCCTGTGTGCCTTCTTCTCTTTTGTACCACAGTCGGTAATGTTCCCGAGCGGGGTTGTTGAACTACACACCCAGATTTCTGGCCATTACTCTTCCCCTAGCGGTGTCCACGTTATTAACTTACACTTTTATGTCGGCGCCTTATTTAAGGGCATAAGTTTTCAAAAAAGTCCCGTAATGAGGGATGTTTACGGTGTTTATGGCAGTAAGTTTGCCCTGTAATGGCATGCAAAACGTCATGTAATCGCGAGTAAAGTGCTGTGTGATGTTTACTTTTTCGCAGCACTTTTGTGTTAAAATAAAAAAAAAAAGTTTTGAATTTGTTACGGACAAGGATTTATGAGAAGACCTATCCTTTACTTTTTCGTTACACAATATAGGAAGTAAAGATCAAGGACAGGCATAGAGAAAAACTCAGCCAAATTGGAAACCTTTTTTTTTTTCTTTGCCACAGGGCTAATAGCTAATGTTATAGAAACTTAAAAGTAAAGTTCATTACGAATGGGCCGAGCAAAACTACTCGCATTTTAATGTAAAACTCGCACATGTAAGACTACAAGTTATAAATAAAAAGCATATATACCCTTCGAAAATAAATAAACCATTTGATAAAAGACTGTTGATAAACTGTTTGTATAAGCCACTGATAAATGATTAGACAATTTTCTATGTTTTATGTGTAAAATATAAGCGAATGAAATTGTTTTGGAGTAAATTATCTTATGTCAAAGAATATAAACAAACACTATTACCTGCCTGAAAATTCAGAAGAAAATTAAAATTATTGTTGTTTTTGTGTAACCTGTTATTGTGTGTTAGGTATGTGCTGTAAAGTGCAGCTGCATGAACTTGTTTCCTACATGAGGAGATTAAACCTACGCCAGTTCTCAAAGTGAAAATTGGTTTAATCGGCTTAAAGTCAGCCAGCCCTGGTAATGATAGAATCAGATTAAGGAAGAAAATGAAGAACAAATTAATTTATGTCTATGTAATAGCTTATATATCTTAGTGCGTGGGAAAAAAAATAATGTTTTGATGTGAACTTTCACGTGATTTTGCCTGCATATTATGTCAGGGTTGTGTCTCAGCGACATGCTAATTTCAATGCAAAGTGCTGTGTGAAGTGTGAATAGAATATCATAAATTTAAAAAGTTTGAGCCCCATAGGCACATTTGACTGATTTTTTTATGACTGAAAATGTGTGCGTTATTCGAACTAGTTATGTTAGTCAAAAGTAAGAGTAAATTTATTAGTGAAAGTTATTGTGAAATTTTAAGAATAGTTTCCTTAGATCTGAAAAAAATATTAGGGATGGTATATACATGATTAGAAATTTCATTCCGACATTTATTGTAGCACAACTTTTGTATGTTGAGAAAAATTAACTAAGGAAACATTGATTACCATTTCAAACAGTTTTTTATTTTATGTCTTGTATCTATTTAAACTTTATCGTAAATTGATACAGAACATAAAGAAAACATTTCATGATATACTCAGACACTTTTAAAAAATTGATTTTAATAAATTAAATATTTCCAGCCACCACATTATATATATATATATATATATATATATATATATATATATATCTAGTTAAATTCTATTTCTTTCTATTTTTTATTTTTCAGACTTTGACGATCATTTCATGAAATATCAATAGCTAGGCCTGGGAATGATATGTAATTCCTTTATTCATTTAACAGAAGTTAAATAAGAAGAATGAGAAATTTTTGTCAAGTTAAATTTCATTCTAATACATACATAAAAATATGTAGCTAAAAATTAAATTCAGGTTCTTTTATTCCAAAATATAAAATTTAATATTTTTCATGAAATAATTTCACAATCAACTGAAAAAAAAGGCTTTATAATTATTTGCCTTTCAAAATATGTTGTTTGTTTACTTGCTGGCCTACACGGGAGAGCTTTTATGAAAAAATATGTTTCGATACGATCGGGCAATTTATCCAAACATATACACGAAATGGAGTCTAAATTAGAATATAGCCCTATACTATTTTCCAGTTTTATGTGAATGATGTTCACATACATTAATTATGTTTGTGATTACATCTTAAAGTCTTGTATTCATACACTTTTAAATCAGTCCGTTTATAATTTCCAAAAATATCTTTAAAAAATGTGATTAATAACTTTATAAAAAAATGCATACATTTTTACAGTTTCATCACAACAGATTTGCATTTTCCCTTTTCATTAAAAGTGGCCATAATTGACACATTATAGTATGCAACATACTTCTTAAGAGGTGATTGGGTGATTGTATCGAATAACTCATTTCTACGGAAAAAATATATTCAAATGAATTATTCATTGTTCTAATTCTGTTCAGTTTTATTTGCAATTCTGATATGCCTTTTAGGAGTAAAAAATCGTGCATTCTCGGTGTGCAGTAAAGTACAAAACACTTTCTTTTTCAGCCTTCAGGATGGCCTCATAAACTAGGCGTATTATAAAAATTACATATTACATTTGAGTATGACGCGTAGCCTAACATTATTTCTATTGGAAGAGTCAAATTTTCTGCTCATTTATCACCCTAAGGGAATGGCGTTCGAAATATCTCAATCGATAAATGTTATTGGAACATTTTTCACGAAAAAAATAAATACATACAAACGAATATTACATGTATTGAAGAAGATTGATCACAGCAATTAACCCTTTAGAGCCTCCAATTAGAGGTTAATTTGAACTGATCGAAGCACTAATGACCACAGGAACAAATATATGCATTTCCATAAAATAAAAGTTCATTAACATTATTTCCTGTGTTATAAGTAAAAATGAAAATATCAGTTTTATAAGTATACTTAAACATTTCAAGAATTAAAAAAAAAAGTATCTATACTAGAAAGGAGGATAGCGAATATGAGATGTATTTTATAACTACTACTTTACTATTACTTTACTACTAGCTTAGAAAATATAAACAGTGATGCTCAATTTTTAGTCAGATCTCTTCAAAGGAAACAATGTGCTACAAAAATCAAAAAGTACAGTAGGTCTTTTATGCAGTGTTTTTGTGTGAGGAGCTTAAAAATAGATATCTGAAAAATGGATCAATTCTGATATCCTTTTGCTCTAAAAGAAATGAGCCTTGAGTGTAACCTAAGAATTCCCACAATCGTAAAATCTTGAGTAAGAATTTTCAATGATTTGGGGTTTTCTTTGCATATCCTGCGTTGATGATAGTGTACGAAAATACACCCTGATTATCACGTACGAAGATTTTTACAAGGAGAGTTACATTTCGCTCACTAATTTCAACAGCCTCATATCTGAAAAATCGGCGAATTTTAGCTATGCCTGTTTACAGAATGCCCTTAAAGAGTATTATATCCCATAAAAATCGTCATATCTCACCGCTCAATATTTATACGCTAGAGAGCAGAATTAATATCTATTTTTAATACATTTTACTCTACTTTTTAACTTTAAAATCACTTTCCTGAAAAATCATGTTTTTTTTAGATATGACGTTGTTGAAAGGAGTGAGCGATCTGTACTGAGATTCAGTTACTTAAGGGCAGAAGAAATAAACTATTATGGCTGTGCTTTTGATGATTTAGGAAGTATAATATATATCACAGAAGATATATTACTCGAGACGGATTTATCACGGGAAAGGGATGTACTCTGGATTTACCTTGCGTAAACGGGAATTTAAATCTTTAGTTTAAAACTATAGAACATTTATAACATTCAAAGTACTACTTGATTTTTTATTTATAACATTAAACAATAATATTACTTTCAAAAATAAAGTTAATTAGTATTACTTAATTTATTTTAAAAATAAGCACATTAATTTTTAAGAATTAAAAGTAAAGTTTAAAAAATTTAAGATTGAAATATTTCAAGATTAAAATTTGTTTTTGAAACCATTCTAATTTGCTATGGTGAAATTAATTAAAAAAAAAGCTTTTTAAATTAACAACAAGCATTGTAGAAAATAAATGTATTTAATAGAAAGTAAATTTTTCTATCAACGCGTTCCCTTTTAAAAGCACCAATTCACAGCTATAAAAGATTTCTCTTTCAAAAGAGAAGCGTTCCGACGGAAACATCAAAACGTTTTCCATCCTTTGAATTCAAAACTCAAATTATTTTTCGCTGTTCACTGCTTCTTTCATTCCTCACAATTTAGCATATATACACCCATCCGCGGCATCTCATCTCCAAATGAAATCCCACTCCCCAAAACCCATTTTTCGTCATCACGTATCAGAATGAAGACCTTGAAGGAAAACAAATTTCCCCGAGCTGACGCAGTAGCAGTAAAAAAGCATATTCATATGCATTTCAATAAGGAGCATTCCAGATTTTCATCACGGCCTATCCACCTCAAACTTTCAATCAAGAATTTCCCGATAAACTTTATGACTCCGTTCCTTCTCAAGTATCATTCAGATTTCAATAGCTCATTAAAACCTATCCATGGGATCACGAAATTAATGAGCTCGAAAGGCGACGGTATGTCTTTGCCTTTAAGAAACGTCGTGATGCTCTTGGGCCTGTGCAGCCAGAAACCGACCGGCGTCATTAAAGAGAAAGGGAGAGAGAGAGAGATCTGTAACACACGCTTTCCAAAGGTAGATCACGTTGTCGGTGGGCCCCGCGCTTTTGCGAAAGTCGTGAATGACTACTTTGTAGTTTTTGACACACTAATTATTATTACTATTTTTTTTCCCTCTCCTTTCCTACTCGAGCCGGTAATAAGCAGGGGGATCTCCACTAGTGTTTTCTGATTAATCTTGCTTGATGATGACATTTGTTTTCCTTCGGAGGCAAGGAAATTGACAATTCGTGACTGGCAAGGGTGGTATCAGTGTGTGAAATCGAGACTCGGCTACCGAATTTACAACATGGTTGGAGGCTTCTTGTTTTTCCTTTTCCAGGATTATTTTTATAAACGCCAAATTGATGTTGGGGGGAATTTACCAATTTGTACATTGCATACTCATATGTTCGGTTTATCTCTAGAAACGGGTGCGCGGCGATTAAGATTTATGATGGAGAATGAGATACAGTAACCTCTTAGTTATACATCTTCCTCATTTATATGTCGATTTTCGTAGGACACTGTTCGGTGTATAGTAGTATAATAGCATTTAACTCTCAGTTGCGCTTCTTAGTTTTGAAAGGATCATTCAGTTATATATCACAAAAGCCTTTTCTCGAATTTGTTTTCGGTTGAATTAATGTGTTTTCAGTATAATGTCTTTCCGATAATGGTAATTTCTTTTTTATTCTCTATTTTCTCTTTTTACTTCTGTTGCTTGAATACTGACTATTTGGTATTATCATTCGTGAATTATTGCTCATCTGTACAACGATGCACTTGATCAATTTTTCATTCAATGTTTAAGGATGTCCATATTTCTAATTTATCATCAAGAAATAAGATGCTGAGAGAAAAAGGCCTTCATTTCGTCAATACTTTTTGATAAATAGTTTGAATTTTTATATTTATTTCAATTTTTGAAGTGGGTAGATTTATTAATTTCTCTATTCATTCAAGTTGTTACCCTCGCAACATCCCTTCTAACTTTACATATGTTTCTACATCACTGGCTAAATAACGCTACCTCCAACGTATGCAACGTTTTTCTTTGTTAGACTAGTCTAGGGCTGGTCCTTATATTTTACGTAAAAGTTAGTGCTCACTAAAATATAAGACTACTTGAAAGCTTCGATTTGAAGCTTTTTCAGCTAAGCACATAACATTATGTAGTTTTCCTACTTTTTTTTTCCCTTCGATTGATTTTTGTCAAAGAAACATTAAAAAACTGATTTATTACGTCTGTGGTGCCTAATGGTCACTCTGTGGTCAGTAGGCATTAGCAACAAGATCCAGATTATTTTATTAGGATATAAGAGAAACAACTGATAACTATTATTGATATTCTGTTTTATTGATTTTTAGTAAAAAAAAACTTTTAAATAAGGATAATATCAAAATAAATTTCAATTATAACTCTATACCTATTAAAGCTTACGATTTCAAGTATTTTGATTCCGTAGATATTTTATTAAAAAAAATATGTAAAAAAGTGCATATAAAACTGGAAGAAAAATATTTACGGGAAATTAGATGATGACGATGAAAATATTTTTCTTTATCTAATTAGTTTAAAGTTTCAATGCATATTTCATAAAGTGCTGCATAAATTAAGCTATGAGAAGGATTTATTCGTCATTTTGATGAAGCATTTACATTTTTATCGGGATTTTATTTTTAGGCACTTTTTGTTGAGCCGGATTCTCTATTTGCTCCCAATGAAGTAAAGACCACTGCGTGATTTGAATATTGAAATTTCAGATATATCATGCATCTAAAATCATGTATCAAGGAGAACTGCATTCTTATTTTTATTTGAATACAAGCAGAATGCTACGCACTTGTTTTTTAATAATTTTATTTAGATGTTAAACATGGCAAATGAATTTTCTTTTCTACTTATTTCAGCTATAGAAAAATTTAAATTTATGCTAAAATTCTTTTTAGCTTCATTTGAGAGAAGCTAAGCTATTCAATTTCTATTAAAAAAATAATTCATTTATATAATATCACAAGTAATAAGAACTTTTTTTAAAATTTCATTCTTTCAGTACAATTTTTTATATCATCAATATCGTCGAATATTCGCCTCTTAAATTAGAAAGAAAACTGATTATTATGCACCAATATTTTAAAGATTATAATTGTTCAAGTTAAAGATAATTTAAACTTAACAACACGTTTAATACGAGTTTATAAATCTGTATATTAAAACTATTCGTTCTTTCTATTTAACGTTCTGAACCATATCTATTTTAGCGCAATATTTTTTTTCTCCCTTTAATTGCGAACAAACCCTTACCTCACTCAGACATTTAGCACAGTGTTCCGTCTAATCCTCATCTATCGTTACGCAACAAAAGAACCCGAAGTTCAGTTATGCCATTTCAACCCGGCAAGATATGACAATTACTTCTCCTCAAATCAGTTAGCTTATTCAGATAAATACACCCCTCTAATTAGGCTATAGTCTTTTACCTCCAACACATCTGCAGCCCTCCACGTGCACGTCTGCACCTGCATCAACAGAAGCCGTTGAAACAAAACACCGTATATGATGCATATCACACCCATGGGACATGAGTTCTGATTTTACGCCCGTACGGGAGTATTGTTTCTGCGGTAAAAAAAAATAAAATAAAATAAAAGCTGCAAAAGACAAAAGGAATTCCTTGCAGTCACCACGCATGTGATAATATTTTGATAATGGATAGGAGGATATTTGTGTCTACTAAATCTTTCGCTGGTATCATCAAACGGGGAAAGGTCAAGTATTAAAAAAGTGCTTACCTATGGTGCTGAAATATCATAACATACCAACATACGCTAGTGGAAAAAAAAAACATAAAATACAGTAGATTTATTTTTTCTCCAGCTAAATTTTGTTGAGATAACTATTAAGGTTTATTTTACATATAAAAATGACTAAATTTCATTTAAAATATTAATGGAATCATATAAGGTGTCACAATATTTTAACTTGGGTTACATGCTTTTAGATTTCAAACATTAGCTCAGCTGTATTTCCGTTAGTCTAAAACTTTTAGGTAGGTTGATATCCAAACAATATAGCTATTTACTTTGGTATGTGCTAAAAGTAAATGTGAATTTTAAATGATGTCTAGGGCGGTAACAGAACCTATATTTTGTACATAATTTATTACTTTTTACGATTTGGGTATGTCCCGATTAAGGAAAAATCATTAAGACACGGCTCTTCAAACACCTAGATAACAAATGGAATTCTATTAAGTCAAAGAATCCAATAAATATATTATCAAACAGCTTATACGGCAATTATGATAATCGGGAAAGACAAGTCCTTACATTAATAGACATTATGCCCCTTGTCCATTGTACTAAAAAACTGTTACATGTTTTCTGGATGAAAACTCCAATGTGTTATCTATACGAGCAAACGTCTTCCTCACTGCAAACCCTCAATATAATTTCAAATTTTATACTTTAAAAGAACTAGTTCATATTTGAATGATTTTAAACCGATATTAGTTTTGTCATTATTTGCAATATTTACTCAATAACACTCATCAGCAATCTAATTGTAAAATATTCAAGTAATGCTTAAAAAATGTATTTAGTGTTAAGGACTAATGTAACTAATTGAAATTGTTAATTAATATACGATTCCTTTATAATATAATATATATGTATATATGTGTCTATGGGGAATTTATTTATTAATATACGATTCCTTTATAATATAATATATATGTATATATGTGTCTATGGGGAATTTATTTATTAATTTATGGAATTTCGTTTCTTTTATCATGTTGCATATCCATCACCACAAAATATCCTTCAAAGAAAAAAAAAACTCCATACCCTTAATAACACATCCTATTCTGGAGCAACCACTATCACGGGAGAAAAAATATCAACATCTGCCTGCCAGCTAATTTAACGATTGTTTTGCCTGAAGGGCAGAATCTAACGTGGATCGATGAAGCGTAGAAAAGTTCCAAATGACCAGGGACGAGCAGGTGTATCTGTCCACTGACTACCGGTGTTGTAAAAATCCTTATCTAACGATTCCCCCTCCTCTACATCTTTTTTTTTTTTCGTACCAGCTTCAGATTTTCCTACAGTCTCCACGTATTTCCCTCCACCAGAAACTGGTAGTTAAAATGTTGGAAAGCACCTTCAATCTGTAATTTCCGCTTGGAAAAAGCTGGAAAAAAGGTTCAGCTGCCCTCTCGCCACAATCTCTGGTAGCCTGGAGGTAAAACTGTGCAGGTGGTTGTATGAGTAGTAGTTCACTCCCGAGAAAAGTTTTGACAAATAATTTGCTGCCGAATTCGAAAGAGCCAGGCGTACGTACTTGAGCGCACGTACCTGTTAAACAAAGGTTTAATGACCGAGAATTGAATAACGATAGCTTTCATGGATTCATTAATTTTAAAAGAATTAAATACTAAATTATTTAAAAATACGCTCCTCAAAATTCATAAAATAGAGTGTTTATATAAACCTAACTATTTAAAAATTTACAGTTAAATCAATTTTGTTTGCTTGTTGAATAAACATTTCCTTCGCCTAATAATGTTTAATAGCAGTGTCTTAAAATTTACTGTTTTGAGAGGGTTCTTTAGTTTTAATCCTAAAGGGGAAGTTGAAAACATTTCTGCCTTCTAAATTTAATAAACATCGCAAGACAGCAGGGAAGAATTTTAATGAACTTCATATATAAAATAAACTCAAATGTTTGATAAAGATTAAACGACAGGCAAAAATATGTTGATTAATGTTTGCCAGATTTAAACTAATCCTGTTTTGAAACAGAAGACTCGAGAAATTGTGTTCTTTACGAAATATTAGGAACTTAAACAATCTCATCGTGTTAGGCGATGAGCTCTACACAAACTAAATCAAATAATGCTCAACAGAGTTTTCGAGTAAAAAGAAATTAAGTTAATGCAATTATTTACAACAGAAACTTTACCTCAAGAAATAAGTTTTCTATAATTTTTTAATGCATATTTTATGGCTACTAATTTCGGAATTAATAAAGTAAATCTATTCATAATATCAAAACTTTATAATGGATTACTGCCTTTTAATTTTAGTTGAAATGGACTCTGTATGAATGATACTAAGTTATCACCCTATCGAAAATTTTCTCATGTACCAGATCGCCAGAATGGTTATTCAAGAATGCATCAACAGAATCCAAATTTTTAACTCATGTATGTTTAAATATATCGTTAACATTATATCACGTCGTTTAGTGCATCTAACCTTATTGTGCTTATAAAAAAGTCATTGCATTGTAATTTGTTTTATAAAGCAGATGTGAAAAGCGAAATGCCTGAGCAAATAAACGAGATCAAGGAAACGCGTCTCAGTTGTTTGGATAACCAAGAAATTTATTGCTTCAAACGGTGACTTCATTGAAATTCCGTAACCACGGTAAGCTAATAGAACGATGTAAGGATATGCATCGTAATTTACACTCTGGAATTTCCCATAAATCATTAACTGCGTTCCAATTAGTTCAGTGTGCTGCAATAAGGTCACACTAAGAGCGGGAAAGAGCTAAATATTATTACCGATAAATCCATCCACCTCTCCGAGAAATACCTACAAGATCCTTTTATAGGGAACATATAACAGTGGCATCTTACAGCACAGATGGTTAAATATTAGCAAAAATACACAAACAAAATCTGGCTGGTGTTAGCAATGTAGCCTTATACCATATGACTGATTCACATTTTATGACTGCCCAAAGTCCATACTAGCCATCAGACACTAATAAAGCGTCAATTTTATGGGACCGAATACCTTATTTATACTCACCTTGAGGGAACTTATTAACCGTACGCTATCCCCATGAACCCACATCATTTCAAATGATGAGGTGTATCGCTTTCATTTGCCTACTTTGAGATTCCAGGAACTCTAGGTGCCGAACGATTAGCAGGAACAGGATGGGCACGACTATGTTAATCTAAGGCCAATCCTCTAACCATAATGTACCCTGTTTCTTATCAATAAATTATCCGTAAAACTAAAATGAATGTTTGAAGACACTAAGTTGGTGACTGATTAGGCGTGGGTCTTCACTGGCATTTTTAGTGAGGAATAGGTGCCTTAAAAGATTGCATTTTTTTTTCTGGCTTGGCGATAGATACGTTATCACCGGTTAAGATGAGCTAATCAGAAATTCAAATCAGTGTTAATACGTAGGTTAGCCTTTGGCATTTTGCGATCATTATTAGATGGTAGATCTCCGATACACGTGTCATCAATCAATATAGAATCTGTAATAAAAGTCAATGTTTCACAATAATCTTAAGAATTCCTAAACTATAACTCTCATGATTTCTGGAGGAAAAAGGTACATGTAGCCGGACACTTCTTGTAATCAATATAGGCATGAAATTTCTATAGATGAAAGGAACCTAATCACACGAGAATGACAGGAGCTACTAATGTGATTTTGAGTACTAGTTGATGCTAATTTTCCCGGGTAATCATGCATGAAACTGGACAAAAGGTATTGTAAATTATATTTTACAAGGTATAATCATACGTAAAGTGCGACTACAAAGGGAAATGACCATAATTAGGTTGAATGATGTGTTTTAAACGTAAGAACACGACACCTCCAATGAGAGACCGGCTACACTAAGTCCAAACTCTGAATAGCTTTAACTATGTTAGTAAATATTTTATGTCAATCATTGATAATTTAATTGAGACTTATAAAAAGTAGGTTTTTTACAAGAGTTTTTCAAGTTATGTAGATGTTACAAACTGAATCAGATTTTAATGCTTTTTTTCCCTCTTTTTTTTCAGATCTGTGACACGGATGAAAATATATTTAGGGAGTTTTAAATTTTATGCGAATATTTATATTAAAAGTTATCTTCCTGAGAACTAAGTCTTCCATGCATCAACAGTATATAGTAATTCATAAATAGTAATTCTTATAATAAAACATCTTTTCTAATAACATTTGTGTGACATTATTTTGACGTTATGTATATGTTTTTTTAACCCCTTTCATTTTTTAGGCCTTACATTTCCTTAATAAAGGAAAACAAGCTATAAAAAGCAATCGAAATGGCTTTAAATTTTTTGAATGATTGCATATGAATAAACTACATTGTAAAAAATGAAGGCAAAGATTTATTTTTGTATGAAACACTTATATAAATTCACGTCTTACGTCGAAATTTGAAGAAAAGAAAAAAACACTTTTTTCCAGCTTCTAAAAGCAAATGCAGTAAAATCAAGGTCTCTTCAGTTTCCATTTCTCTAAATATTCCCGATTAGTTCCTAGACGTTCACTTACTTTTATATGACAATTACACTAAACAGTAGTAATTTCCGGACTCTAAATTCCGATTTTGCAAAGCGAGAGTTATTCAAACATTAGATATTCCGTCCTTTATTTAGTCTACTAGCTGGCAGCACACTTCTGTAGGGAGTAGTATCATTGCCGAAACCCCTTTTAATAATCTTTTCTGCATCTGCCGCTACCTGAAGATACTCTCTCAAGTCATTAAATACCGGAAATAGGAGGCGGTTGCACTGAAGAAGAGGAAGAATAAAAAAAAAATAAACGAAGAAAAAAAAGAAGAGGGAATCAAAATCAGCGCTAATTGCGAGTTAATGAGGTCGGGTCGTGAGGTACGTATACCCAAAGCGCATCTACGTCGGCGGTTTCGACACAAAAACACTCGTGATGGTTCATGGATGCAGTCATAGAATATTTATGACCCTTTGAAGAAGAGACTACTCCGATGCGAACGGAAATTTAGAAGTGAAAGCGAGATATCCAAGTCGAAGGAAAAGATAAGCGAGATGAAATACGCCAGCGGAAATTCTCTCCGGTTTTTCACTTCTGTTTTCTTTTTGCGAGTAAAGCAATACATCGGGCTATAATAAAGGATACGACTTTGACACAAATGGCTCCTTTTTTGCGAGAAAATTCTGGTTTCAGTTTTAACTGGATCGTGTGCCTGTGACAGAGCCAGGTATGAAAGATAACACACACGAGTAAGAGGTACGGAGCAGGAGGGAAGAACCGCTTGGTCGGTATTTTTGGTCTGTCACGAGCAATCGAAGGGGGTAAACGAGGATTACGATAAATTTGTGGCGAGAAGTGAAGCTGCAGAATGCAAGTTGGTACTTTTTCTCTCGGTTGATTGATGTCGCGATGAAGCAGATAGCAAATTTTACGGCAAATAGGAGATATGAGAAAGCGGAAAAAGGCAATATATTTTACCGTGAGAGAGGCAATCAAAGAGAGATTTAGCAATACGTCCGTACGTGAATTACGTGTAGAATCAGCGTCCGGAATAGAAAAGTAAAACTGCTATCTGAAATAGTTTTTCTAGCCTCGTAACGATGATATATTATTCTTGAGTTAATGAAAAAAAAATGAAGGTTTAGGATGGGAAGATAAAATTAAGAAATTGTAGAGGGCATTATTTTAACAAAAAAAGGGGGGAGGGAAATTCCAACATGACTTGCCACACAAAATATAAAATGAAATACTCTGAACACCCGATTCTCAATCACATCTGATTGGGGATTTTACGAAAATTACACAACAGGCTGTGAGTAAAATACATATTGTCCCCAAAAAGAATGTTAATATATCTCTTAAACCAGGGGTCGTCAACCTTTTAATACCTACCTCCCACTTTTGTATCTTTGTTGATGGTAAAATTTCCTTACCACCCACCGGTGCTGCAGTAACTCAATTTAGAACAATCACAAATTTTAGAGGGAAGGGTTTGTAACAAATATATACTTAAGTTTATCTTTTTATTTATACTTTAAATTTGCTTTTAATAGCTACGGATGGCTACGGATCTCATTCGTGGTTCCCTCTTCCAAGGACAGAATTCGGGAAGTTTCCGGGGAATTATTTATATTCAAAGTTTAGAGGTGGAATTCATAGGAAATTGCGAAAGCATATTATTTTAAACAATTAAACTCGTTCTAAAAGTTGTTGCCAGTATATACACTATATGAAGGAAAAGCAAAATTTGTAACAAAGGACAAAAAAAAAACCTCCATCCACCATGAAAGCCTGAATCGCCCACAAGTAGGTGGTAGGGACCAGGTTGCAGACCACTGGCTTAAACGAATAATTTAGCATATTTTCTTTTTCTCTGAAAAAAACTGAAAATCTGTATAATTTTAATCATTACTTTAATATAACTCTGTTTCAGTCTCTAATTGCAATTTATTTAAAATCTCTTCTTCGGTCATTTTTACATTATGGATTACACGTGTTTTCCAGTTTTCTATGCATACCAAGGCATAGGAAACTCTAACACAAATATAACACTAATAACTTGTAAATCAGCCTATAATATTTTGAAAAATACTTGTAATGGGACTGAGAGTTGGAAGGATAGAAATATTATATATATATATATATATATATATATATATATATATATATATATATATATATATATATATATATATATATATATATACATATATATATATATATATATATATATATATATATATATATATATATATATATATATATTTAATAGTAACCTTGGGGTAAAATGTTTGTTCCTTAAGAGTAGAACATGCTCAAATAAAATTGTATACTGTTCTACACGAAAATAATAGAATCCTTCATAATTCTACATTTAACACAATAAATTCAATTTGTGAGTAGACAATAAAAAAAAATCTTTTAAGAAATGTCAAATTTGCATTTAAGTATTATCAGACATAAAAATCAAATCTTATGCTATTATTTTTGTTTTAGTTATTTTTTCTATTTCCATAACTATGGTTATGAAGGGACATTGGATAAATGTATATCCGTCTATCTGTCTCTCGTTCTCTCGCTCTCTCACACACACACACACACATATATATATATATATATATATATATATATATATATATATATATGTGTGTGTGTGTGTGTGCGCATGGGAAGATATATTGCGTTTAGATTCGAATGTGAGAAGTCAATCTTTGAATTAAGTGAACATGAATTTTAAATACTGGCAAAAACCTGCACAAAATCTTTATATATAACCCTAAATATGCATTTTTCCCTTTTGTTTGAAAGTTTTTCTCCACATAAGAGCAAAATAAGAAATTCAAATAATATGAAAAGACAGTTTTTTTTCAAAGGAATGTGGTAAGTCAAAAATTCAATGTGGTTTTTTTCCAAGAATCTAAACGAAAAATATGTGCTGACACAGGAAAACTTTTCCACCCGATGAAACTGTTGAAATATCCGGGTAATAATTCTCAAAAGGCATAAGACAGAATACACGAAGAAAAAGTCAAGCAGTTGTCAAGTAAATAAATCATTTTCTTTTGATACGCATCTCCAGGTTTTGCCGAAAATAAAAACTTGAACTTCGATTCCTCAAAATAATTAAAAGTAATATATGCTTTCAGATGTCTCACACACTTATGGAGTTCTTCAAGGATAATTTCTTTTTCTTACGCTAAACATTTATTTGATCAGTCAGGGCAAGAGATGAATAAAGAAAAAAAACTATTCAGTTAGTACTTTAAACTAGTTTTTTTTCTTCAACTTCTGTTTGCGTTCAGCATATTGAATTACTTTTCATCGTGATTACCGATATCACCTTTGACAATATACACCTATTTATCGTGTGACCATTCCTTAGGAGATAAGAAAAACTATTCCTAGCGAGCCAATGAACCCCTTTTCGCTTCCCGGTTCATGTAAAACAAATACCGAATGTCACATAAACTTTGTATCTAGCACAGTCCAATCCAGCGGTGATCCCCTCGCGATGTATCACATTTTGTTCTTTCGCTGTACCCCATGCCATTTATTTGGTCATCCATCGCACTCGGCCCAGACACACTTACCTTGAGTTCACAGATAGTTTAAAGTGGGCTGACTGCATATTTCAAATTAAAATTTGCTTACAGATGGGAATTTTAACTATCTTTTCCTTAGGATACTTTGTGTCAGAGAAAAATGTTGTTTAGTTCGTTACGCAGCTGCGCTGTAGGCATTATGATTTTTCCTTATCCTAGCTGAGTAATTTAAAATATTGCATTTACGATCTTCCTGGATTTCAGTGTCAAATACAAAACAGTGAATGAATAATGATAGAAGAATACACCACCTACGCTTAAAACGGTTTATACAGAGACGCGCGTGAAGCAGTAGTTCCTCAAATAAACATTCGATTTATATCACTCGTCGCTCAAGTTTTTAACCTTCTGCATTTTGATCTTTTACGCATTTCAACATGCTCTTAAAAATCTACGACTAATAGAACAGTTTTAATGCACTACCTCTGCTTAAAATTCTTCATATAGAGACGCACGCGAAGCATCGATTTATATCACTCGTCACTCTAGTTTTTACCTTCCACATTTTAACATTTTGTGCATTTTTAACATGTCCTTAAAAATCTAAGACTAATAGAGCAGTTTTAATGTACCACCTCTACTTAGAATGCTTTATATAGAGATGCGCGCGAAGCATCGATTTATATCACTCGTCACTCTAGTTTTTATCTTCCACATTTTAACATTTTGCGCATTTTTGACATGTCCTTAAAAATCTAAAACTAATAGAGCAGTTTTAATGTACCACCTCTACTTAGAATGCTTTATATAGAGACGCGCGCGAAGCATCGATTTATATCACACGTTACTCTAGTTTTTACATTCCACATTTTTACATTTTGCGCATTTTTGACATGTCCTTAAAAATCTAAGACTAATAGAGAAGTTTCAATGTACCACCTATGCTTAAAATGTTTCATATAGAGACTATAGAGAAGCTGTAGTTTCTCAAATGCATGTTTAATTTATATCACTTATCACTTTTAGTTTTTACTTTCAACATTTTAATATTTTGGGCATTTTTAACATGTCCTTAGAAATCCTAAACTGATAGAGCAGTTTTAACGTAAAATGAAGGGATTAAGAAAGAAGCCAATTAAAGAGAGTACTTAATGGAACTTACATAAGGGAAGAATTTTAAGAAACATGCGACACAATTGGAAAATTAAACAATTCAGTTATTAAACAATTAATTTCAACGGAATTATCATTGGTCTCATTGAAACTAAGTCGTTGATTGATTTCTACTAAATTGCGTAAAGACAATCATTTATGGTGCTATCTCTACTAAAAAATTGAACAAACGACATCGCCTCCCTAACTTTAATTTATTCATAGTATTGAATGGTCTAAATATTAAATAAAGGAAATGAAAATTTAGCGGCAATCTTCTAATTTCCAAACAATTAAATTTTCTTAAAAATATCAGCGTTAATCTATGAATATCAATAGACAATAAGTTATATATATATATATATATATATATATATATATATATATATATATATATATATATATATATATGTGTGTGTGTGTGTGTGTGTGTGTGTGTGTGTGTGTTTGTTTGTTTGTATGTGTGTTCTTATGCAATTTCCCTGGATATACTGTATAAATTTATTCTATTAATTGTATACAAAATTGGTTTTGAATCATATATGACCATATCATTGATATATTACTGATTAATATCCTAATTACTAATTAATGTGTTAACGTTTGAAAGACCAAGACTTACCTGAAGACAATTCTGGGAATTTCTAAATTTAAGAGATTGAGAAAAAGCTAATTTAATTCCCTAATTTTATCAAAGGTACTAACAAACTTTCCTATTTTAATTAATGGCTTTTTAAGAAAGTTATTACTTTAATTATCATTTAATAATTACAGTTATTAATTCTGTATATAACCTGTTTAAACCCCCTCAGGTAGACTTAAGATCTGTTATTGCCCAGTTAAAGAAGAGATTGTACGCGTATCAGACAACACAATTAATACCAACAAAACAGAAAAAAGAGTAAAACATCATTTTGGATTGAAATCGATATTTCCGCTCAATATATGAATATTTCGCATTCAATTTATTTAATTGGTTTTATTGTAACCTATAAGTTGCAGTCATTAATTTCAAACATCCTCCTGAAATAGTCTTCCACAGACTAAATCTATTTAGCATGTAAAAAAAAAAAAAAAAAAAAGATTTTGAGATCATAAAACCTTATCTGTGGATTTAATTTTAAATTAAGTTGATTGTTTTTATTTGTTGCTGATATTAGATTAATCCAAAAGAACTGTTATTGAAGCAAATTTTGTCGTCTTTGTTACAAAAAAAGGGCGGGGGAATTTAAAGTTCTTATTTTAACCATAAAAAATGTACGTTTTATACAGATGTATGTGCATTCATCATTTGATCTGAAAAACTTTATTCTAATAAATAATTTTAATCCATATGAGTAAGTGACAAAAGCTGTATAAACCGGATCCCATCAAGCAATTGCGTTAAAACGCCATTTGGGAAACGCCAGAGCACTTAATTTCCATCACACCGTTTAAAAACATCGATCTTACGTGTTGAAATATTTTATAAATCTACTTCTAAACACTCCTTAGATCTACAATCCGTCAAATGTTTTTATTAAACGGACGTTCGCAATGTATCAAACAGCATGGTCGACTTTTATCGCTGGGGAAAAATAACACTGCAATCAACAACAAACCAACGAAAACTCCTTTCGGCTAATCCTACATAAACGACTATCCTGATTGATATCCGAATGGAAAACAGACGGAGTGACTTATGCCGAAGCAGCCGGCTAAAGTGTAACGGCGACCATGATTAGCATACGGTTCCAACAACCGTTTAGGGTCACGGCGTTACCTGGGGCAGGCGGGTAAAACGAAGGGTAACAGGGAACACATTTATCAATAGTTCACTCCTTTTGTTGGCTTGATTCTCTCTCCTTACGTGTGGGCTGCTTTAGGAAAGTTGCATAACAAACAAACAGCAGGTATCAGGAGGAAAAAGAGAAGATCCGAATTGACCGCATACTAGAAAATGGCCTTCAGTCTATAGCCGGAGTAATTATTTATCGGCCTTTTTACTCCCGATTTTCACCGAAGTCGTGATGTTCAGCACATGCTTCTAACAATGAGACAAATGTTTAATTTATGCACTTATCTAAATCGTTTAATAGCGCAATTTGTATTATATTCGGTACAGCGATGTAATTAATCATAACTTTTGGAATTTCGCTTATAGATACCGTTTATTTATTTATTCATTCATTTTTTAAAAAAATATTTAAAATTTACTACCACTGCGTAGTTATCAATGAAATCAAAGGAGACATAGAAATGCAATATCAGTAGTTCAGAATTTGATACTTCAGCTGTAAAAGTTATCTTTAATAGTTATCATTAATGCTTTAAAAATAATAATTTGATTGTCATTGTCTGAAATTTATTTCCAAGGTAAAATGGATTCGAAAAAGGCAACGCCAAAGATCGGGAAGGTTTCTTGGTTGCCGCTGCGACTGTCTGTCGCCAGTAAATAACAGTATTTAAACTGACATCGTCAAGCATTATGTTACTTTCTATTAAGAATGCATATAATGAGTGCATTCATCTTCAGTACATACAAAATATTTGCTTTTCTTTTTCAATAAACTGCCCTTCTCAAAGTAAAAATGAAATTAGATAGGAAAAATAATTCTTTTATGCTGCATGTAATAGATTATACTTATTTGGAGGCAAATCGATTCTAATATATGTTATTTTCAGTCTTTAGAATTGTGTTCTCTAATTCCAGGAAATAAGTTTATTTTAATACCAACCTTCCGTTGTATCAGCAATATGGCCCCCAAATATTATGAACATAAACAACAACAAAAAATTTGCTTTGATATGTCAGATGAACTTGAAGTTACAGTATTATTTCATGAGTACCCCTTCGAAATGAAGTTATTCCATTAAATAAAAAACACAAATACTTTTTTTAGAGTAACGTTTTAATAAAGGATTTTTATTTCAAACGAATGTAGTACAATCAGTGTTTGATTTATGCAGAAAGAGTGTTCAGTAAAATCTGAGAGTATTTTTATTTCGAGTTGGCAATAATACGAAAGTGAAAAATTAAACTGCACACAACTCTCTGCATTAAAGGAGAATCTGTGGACAAACTTTTCAAACGGGAATTGCTATTCTGTTTTTATCGTCGAGCAGTTGTTTAAGAACGGTTGCGTTCTACATACAGCTATGCAGGTGGGGGATTTAAAGCTAAGAAATGATATGCGTTGTGTGAAAAAAATATTATTCGACAATTTATAACAAAATGCAATTTCAAATCCCTGCTGCAGCCTCCTTATAGTCCTGACCTCACTCCATGCAATTTCTGGTTCTTTCCGACCCGTGGAAGAAAACTAAACACAGACACTGACATTATTTCAGATGTACAGAGTTCACTGATGCAGCTTCAACATAATGACTACGCCACATGCTTTATAAAGTGGAATGAACTATGGGACCATTCCATACCATACAAGAGAAGTTACTTTGAAAAAGTGAAACATATTTTTTTGCTATACCTGTATTATTATTATTATATATTTTTTTGATTTTGCCCTCAGTTTTCATGGAACGCTCTTAGAATGCATTTGCTGAATTGAGATATCGCTGCTAGAAAAAATTCTAAAATTACTCATTGTGGAGATATTATGGTATTTTTCTGGTCCCAAAACTATTGCAATTTCAATGCTTTTTTTTTTTTGCACTTTCTTATGTTAAAGATTTATTTAAACCCAAGTAAGTATGTAAAAGCACTTAGCTTTCTAAAAGTCTTTCAGAGGTCTTTAGTTATGTCTAATGTTGTAATATTTCTCTTAGACTTTCTTGCCTTTCTTTTCGAAAAAAACAAATTAAAAAACTGTGTATCCTATTTTTCTATGGATATACTGTATGACTAATTTCAGCTTTAATGAACATGTCAATGGGCAAGAATGACTAACGAGAAAAAGGAAAACCCCTCCTCGGGTTATTTTTAAAACTTAAATTAGGATAATTCTTGTAGTAGTAGGTTTGGCTGTTTATTGCAGACGTCGTGATTTTCAAAGATTAGCCGGATGTATTGGAGGAAAGATAATTAGTTAAGAGATTATTATTTTTTTTTTGAGCTGAAACTGACATATTGATTTTTATATTCTTCTTCTGACCACTAGTTGTCTGTATATGTTAGTGTTGTATAAATTAAAACATATATATATATATATATATATATATATATATATATATATATATATATATATATATATATATTAATTAGTTTAAATTTAGTACAAATATATTCTTCTTTTAGAAATTAAAAATATGTCTATATTTGCTCTTAGCTCGTATTAGATTGTTTGGCTACTATTTAGCAGGATATTTCATAAGAGCGTGCTCTGCTGTCGATTTCGAAAACAACTTGCTTAATTAAGGACTCTTAAGTGCCAAAAAAGAAGTCTTCCAAGTAAAATTAATATGTATTCATGATCATGCCTGCCATGCAATGCTTATTTTCTAAAAAGCTTTAAACGTAAACATGAATACTGATGAACTGAGATTCCTCAAAGTTTGCCACCTGAAGCACAGATATGATGAATAAACTTGCAATCAATCAAAAAGAAGGAGCCGTCAGGTCATTGAATAGACAAGTGTTAAAATTTACAATAGCTTTTGTTTTAATTATTGCATGATTTGGCATTCGGCAATTTTCCCGTCTGTAAAATCAAAATGAGCATTAACTCATGTTAAGTGCTTCTATTGAGGATTTTTTGGTTTATGTGAGACACTCCTTTAATATAATCAGTACTTAATTGCAGTCGTTTTTTTATAGCAAGACATACAAGAGGTCATAGACAGAAAATAACATAGAACAAACTGAATCACACTGAAGCAGTTTTAGGACGTAAAATTAATATTTAAATTTATATGAGAAATATGGTTTACAAATCGGTTATAGAGATTTATCTGGCAACAAAACTTATTTAAATTAAATTATGTTTTTTTAAACCATAATATTTTTAACTTGGAAAACTAACTAACTAAGAATTTTTTCCCATCAAGGAATCATTTTAAACTATGAACTTTTAATAAACGATAGTTCAAAACGCCTAATTTCATTTACAGGGAAAAATTCTGTATCATGTAAAACTAATTTTCAATACACAGATGGTCTAAACCATAACTATTTACCAAAAGAAATACTGATTATTCTTTTACTTAATAGATTCCTTAATTTCACCCGTTACCTTATCTGACAACGATTCTTTCCGAAGTTCCTCATATAATTGGATTATAGTTATATATTTCTTCCTCGTAATATTTTCTGACTATGACACAATATTATTTTTCATTAGCAGACATATTAAGCCATTTGGCATCCTAAAATCCTTATTTCGAGTACGAATGCTCTACGAATGCATATTTAAATTTATGTATGACAATGCATGATCTCAGTTCAGTGAAATTTATGGTTGTTGTAGTTTTATGGTTCACTGTCTAATATTTAAAAAAAAAACCTAATAAAAAATTATTTATTGGAGCATTTTCTTAGTAGTAACAGAACTCGTTAAATAAAACGTTGCTATATTTATATCAAAGGACTATCTGGTTTAACAAGGTCAAGTTATCGAATCCTGAATTTGACCAAACTAGCAAGTAACTTAAATATTTGACCCTATTTCTTTTTTTAAAATAAATATGAATCCTGGTTTAATATCGGTTTCTCATACACGAGATGTTAGAAGAAATTTAGAATAATAGACCTAAGGCACATGTTCATTGTAAAAAGAACTCTTCTTTTCTTTGTTTTGCACTGGTAATGACTTGACTCGTTAGCTTGAGGAGCGCTACAACTACTTTTTGCTGCAACAGGATTTATCAGACAAGGACCAACATTTTAAAAACCAATTCCAAGAATAGCGACAAACACTTATGAATATTCAAACCTACCGCCTCTACACCTTGAACCCAAGACATCCGGCTATGGTCCGATCACAATGAATGAGAATTTATAATTTTTTAAATTTTATTAGTTTTCTATTGAATGTTGAAGTGATAACTGTCCTAGATCTAATACCCCGAAATCAACAGATTTCTTTAATCTAATAAATAATTAAGGCCAAGAAAAATTGACTTAGATTATTCTGATTACGTAGCAAAATCCAACTGACGAAAAATGAAATGAAATGTTTATAGGAGGAATTATTATAAACTTATATACTTCTATAATGATTTGATATATAGAGATATATCAATTCACCGTGAATAGAAGTGAACTTTCATGTTACTAGACATTTTCAAAGCTATAAAAAGTCGCCATTATCGCTTATTTAAATGTTTGCCCGGGTTATTATTTATCGCACTGTGATGTCCAAAAGCCCATTTCCTTTCTCTTAATTTACTGATATTGTACTGAAAGCCATTGCTTGGAAACTAAAATTATGAAGACAGCGTTGTCCTAAGAAAAATACTAAAGGCAGCTCTAAAAATGCCTTCACGGGAAAGTGATCTTGTGTCGCAAATGCACTTCACTTATACTTCATACCAAGATTATACTCAATTGCAAACCAGTGACAGTCAACCCTTTGATGTGACCATGATTATTTTCCCACTCAGTGGGAACCTCTGCTGGAAGGCTGATATAGATGGAATATCTCTTTCTCAGGTATTCCTAACTAGAAATTCAGAGAGTATTTGTGGTTTATTACATTTCATGGTAGCCACAATCGTCAAATCATTTCTCCTTAATTCCTGACCAGCTTCTATTGAACAGAACCAATTATCACAGGTTATATTACGGTTCGTTTTGTAGATGCATTTTGTTAGTCGAACGAGTGATTGGATTGGGATTTTTAATTTTTGCTTTGATATAAATCTAATTTCTACCTCAACCATAGAAGGATGGCGTCAGAAATAACCCTTCCAAACTGACGACAAGATGTTGACAGAAGCATATGTAGATTCACAGTATCCAAGGTCGAAGGGTGGGGGACCCATAATTGAATAAAAAAACCATAGCTGCCTGAGAGGCAGATGCTCCCACCGAAAGGTTAATAATACCAACAGAATAAAGTATAGAGATACTTACTTTGCTGTGTGTCATTCTGTGGTAGTACAGATTTGAACTCGCTGTGAATCTCTTCCCGCAAACATGACACTGATGGGGTTTTTCTCCCGAGTGTATCCTCCGGTGAGTGTTTAGTGAGCTCGATGTACTGAAACCTTTCCCACATACGTCACATACATGAGGTTTCTCACCTGAAACATTAAGGAACATAATCTCAATTAATTAATCCCCAAATAATCTGACAGCTATCAACCCTCGACATCGGGGGTTTTAGCTTTCGCAAGTTTAATAATTCGCGAGTATATAATTAATATTTTTCTTAAACGTTTTGGGAAGTGTCTTGGTTGATTGTTTACAGCGCTAAGGCCTTTTTTCTACATGAGCTTTGTTTTAGGTTATGATTTATCTTTTTAAAGCTGCAAATTATCTTTGCAGCATTAAAAACATAAATCTTTTAACATAAAACAAAGCTCGTGTTTAATGTTTAAAATTTATGTTAAACCACCAAGCCACCACTTAAAGTCTCGATAAGAACTAGACTGTTTCAAAGAGGAAAACCAAGAAAAAGTGTACAGAATTATCTAAACACAAGGTAATTTTCTCTCTGTATATGAACAAACATTCGGAATTAGACTTTATGTAGATGTTGTTATTTATTATATTTTTGTTCAAAGAGTGACGCACGTTGGGTATTTTCACATTACTGCAGTTAACAGAAAAACTACCAGGATATACAATTAGCATGTTGAAAAACAATTCCATCTCTATTCATAACTTACCTGTATGTGTCCTCATATGCCTCCTCAAAAGCGATGGCCTGTCAAACGCTTTCCCACACACTTCACAAGGTAACAGTGTTCTTTCTCGTCCTTTCTTCACTACAGTGGGGCGTATTTCAGAACTTAATGACTGTAAAGAGAAATATTTGTCATGAAAAATATGCCCATGAAAAACAAGATGAGCTATACGGAAATGAGTAAATACGCTTACAGCATTCTAAAATTGATTGAATATAACTCGGTAAGCATATACTAGATTGCTCTCCAAGCATAAGGAATAAGTCATCTTTCAGAAAAACCAGAGCAAAGACAAAATATGATAATAGAAATTATAACTAGAAAAACTCGTCACAATTCTACGATGGACTCATATTAGGTGATTTAATGACAACTTGGTTGGCCATTTTAGGGAAACCAAGTAATTCATATAATTTCCTTCTGAAATTTCTAACTTTAAGGTCGTGTTCACACTGCGTCCGTGAGCCTCAGCGTTACTCGCAATGAAGTATTTTTTAACTAATCTCAGACCTTAACAATTTTGTGGTTAATCGTTTGGAGGTATGTGATTGGTTAAAAATTTCCATTCAGAGTAACGCTGACGGACGTAGTGCGAACAAGGCCTTAGTCTTCTAAAATCCATTTCATTTAAATTTAGGTTTCCTTGTACGTGTTTAATGGTAAACATTTGATTAAACAATTCCAAAACCGAATGCAGAGCTAACTTATGATGATGACTATAAAACAGACGTATCGAAACTGAATATTTTTGGAAAGAAAAAAAGAACAGAAAAAAAAAATTCTTACCTCATCGCTGGGAGAAAGTCCATCACTCGAAACGGATCTCCTCTCCTCGGGTTCTGAGGGGGGTGTCATAAGCGTCCGTGTGGGTTGAGGAACGTCCAGAGTCATGACTGGAACACGAGACGAGAGAAGTGACCGGGACAGATCTAAAGGAGTGTCTGAATAAAGGAAAAAAAAAAGAAAAAGAAAATTAAGCTCAACTGTGTAAGAATATTAAAAGATTCAAATCTTCGAAATTGGTTGGATTGTTTAATCATTTCAACAATACCTTATACGAATCAGTTCTAGAACAGTAACTGAAAACTTAGGTTTAAAATAGGTTTGACTGATATGAATAAAACAATAAATTAACATTAGTTAGATATTAAAATATGAAAAGCCATGTCTTCTTTATTTGATGAAATTCTAATTTAAACAAACCGAATTTTACTAGTCAGGACACTAAATTATATTTCTGAAATGCGTCACGTAATATTTATATTGTCCATGAATTAAGAGAGCAACATATAAGTACATAATTAACAGTCAACATTCATGGAAACTTTCGAAATAGTCATGAAAATATCAACCCATAACCTAACTATGGATGCTACAACTACCAAACCAGTCAAAATAACAGGTTTTTAATATTGGTAGGAAACAGCGTATGTTAATTGTATACAGTTCTATGTCAATATAATGCTGACCATTTTAAACTATAAAGGTAAAACATTAGATGGTACTGAAACACAGTGCGTTCCCTTTATATAAAATATCAATCTAAGCAATGTATGCTAACTATCATTTCCCTTTTGTATACGCATAGACAAAGGATGAGAGAGAACATCTCAAATATTATTACATATGTGATACAAAGCTATGTGTATAATGTACCATATCGAGTTAACAGTAAAATAATTAATGTTTATTAAACAGAGCTATATACAGTACAGCACTCATTGTTTTATAAATTATGCTAAATTTAATGACAGCAGTGGGATCTGAACACTTCAAAATATTTCCATTTAATTTTATTTTGACTGAATTAAATCACATCCGCGAAGGTTGAAAGGCGAGATTTGGCTGTATATTTTTTATTTCAGGTTAGATAAAAGATCTAAATGCACACGGACTGTCTGTTATGTATATGAAGCCCAATCTATAATCAGTCCCTTTATGATTCCGAATCTCTGAATCTGCGATTCAATAACCGATCAAAACACATAAACAAATCAAATGTCATTCCCAATAGAGAATCATACGCGATTGACCTTGCGAGCGCTTTCTTTCGTTTATTATCATTATTTTTTTTTTAATTTAAGAACGCAAAACTAAAGTCGAAATTGCGTTTCCGAATGCCTCCTGACAAGCCCAAGGCTGCCACTTTTTCTTGCATTGATTTCTTTACGCCTGTAGCTATTATGGTCCTTAGCGGAAATGGATGCTTTCTGATAATGAACTGTAAGTACAGGCACGAGATGCTCTGTGCCGCGAATCCAGATCGGGATCAATCGATGCAATTATGCTCATTATTTGCCTATCAGTAATTGCACGGCTTCGGCTAGGAAGAGCCGATCACGTGATAAATATTTTCTTCACGCGGCTCTCAGAGATGGATTACGTATTGGTTAAATCAGTTAGGAAAAACCCTTTCTTTTCTAGTACATTAGGAAGATAAGATTTCCTTGGCATGTGCTTACGCAACTGTTGGAAGGTATCGGGACTTATTTCATATACGATCATGCAAAAAAAAACAAAAATAAAAAATTGAAAAAACAAATGAGTATTGAATATAGATTCCATGACTGGATATGCTAATGATCATATACCGATTTTTATGGTGATTTCACTTCGCCTTCAGTTATGGTAATAATTCATAAATGCAAAAATTTATTAAAACCCTCCTACCAGTGGTGCAACCACAATGCATTTCATAATAGGGGCACTGTCTTCCTCTTGGAGAGAATTTCCCTCTTCTTGAGATGCAAACTGGTATTAACATTTTGTGGCGTTGAAATTTTTGTCGATAAGGGGAATTCAAAATTATATATATTCAAGAATTAAGATAGTTAGTTAGCAAATCAAAAATCATTTACAGTTAAAGTTCATTTACAATTAATTGCAGTCGAAACCCCGTTATAGAGAACTTGGTATATATCAAACTCACGGATATAACGAACGAAAATTTTGCTCTCGCCGTTTTCCTATTGTACGTAATTTAATTAGTGTTGTGTCAGTTTAATGTAATCGATTTTAGTCGATTTAATTCCTTAGTGATAATTTTTAATAGATTTTACCATTTTTTTAATACATCGTTATTGAATACACATTGCAACTAGTGACTTATACATTTTGTGAAACTCTAGCATTTTTCTTAAGGGTTCAGATTTAGCGAACCACCGGATAAAGCGAACAAAATCTTTGGTCTCTTGAAGTTTGTTATAACGGGATTCTACTGTACTCTTAGTTTACTTATAATTAAAGTTCATCTTCATATAAGTGTTATCATTAGCATTAGTAGTCAGTACATTTAAGGAGATGGAAAAGAGTTGCCTTGTGTTTTTTTTTTCTTATAGAATGCAATAACCCATAAGAAGTATTAGTAACCCTGGTTCGATTCGCTGTTGCATCACTGTGGTGATTTATGAGCCATAAGGAACAAATAAAATTAAATCAAAGAAAATTACTTTCCTATTATTGAAGCACAGCTAAAAATAAATTTACTTCTCCTAAAAGGAAAACTTCAAGGAATCAATTCTGATGAAATAAAAGACCTAGAGAAGCTGAAAAACTAGTAAATTTAACTGAAAAGCTAGGACCGACATGACAATTTTTTCTCTATTGATATTTCAGCACATGTCCTGCACTTAGTTCCCTCTCCTTTCCAGTTACCCTTTTTTGGCCTTTCGAAAAATTTTATTTAATGTACTTGTTTCATCTTTATACATTTCCCCCAGTACTGAGTCACATGCCATAATAAAGTAAAAGCAACGATACTGTTCAAATAACTTCATTGTAGGTTTATAGATACTTTAATAGAACGTATCCATAGTTCAAACTGGGAATGCGTGTTTTAATATACGCAGTAAGAAAAAATTATTGATTTAGAATGGTGAAATGCTATTTAAGTTTCTTTCTCTCTCTCTCTCTCTCTATATATATATATATATATATATATATATATATGGTACTAATTTATAAAAATTATAAGCTTATTTTGCAATTATATGACGCGAAATAGCCATGACACAATATCATTTATAGTTGCTGATTTGATAATAATAAAAAAAGTTTAAAGCTACTTGCTCATTCCTCTCCACCCTTATGAGTAAGTTTCTTTGTGAAAACATAGTGAGAATAAAGTAGTAATTTAAATTTGTCTCACATTCGTTACAGCTCTCTTACGATTTTTCCTATACTAAAAAAAAATGATGTACTGAATTTCAACTCATTATAACGGAGATCTACATACCTTAACATGTTGTTTGAGGAAATTACTACCGTTATGAGGTATTATTACTCATATACTACAATTTTGAAGGGGTATCTCAGAATTTTAAAGTAGTATATAATGAATAATTTGATCTCACCACTTAAGTTAATAGCTGCTATTGAAGACTGGCTTTTATACTATTCTCAATAATAGAGGATTTTTTGAACTGAATATAACTATTTAAAATTTTTAAAAAAAACTGAATTTCTAGATTCATAAGAAATAAATTGGCATGGTACAAAAATATACAGTTTCATTATATATTTAAAGAAAATATCACTTGTTAAACATGCAAACTATTCAATTATATAAAAATCAAATATGTATTATGTATGAATTAAAGGTTTCTATGTGACATCTTGTGATCACACTGAGTCTCCTTTCCTCGGATCAAATAAATATAAAGAGCAAAGAAGATAAAAGTAAAAGAAATTCAGCTAAATGACATGCATTCAATTATAAGTTGAATGTTTACAGATTTGTGAAAGAGTATATTTGAAAACGTTCAATTTATGAATGGAAAACGAAAAGAAGAGAATATGAAATTTCTTGCAGTCTTTGCTTTTTCCTTTGTGACTACTTTTTAGAAATGAATATTTCAGATACTTTCATGACGTAAAGGTTTACAATACTAGTTATAAATTTTATATTTAGATGCATTTTCTTTCCTCGACTTTCGTGGATTTATTTAGTCGCAAGTTGTCCATCAATAATTACGTGGATTTTGGGGGAATTTTTTTAAATTCATGAAACACACTGTTATAGTGCAGTGGAATATTTAACCTTTCGGCATGTATTTAATATTATTGATATTATTAGATGTTAAGGATAGAGAAAGTTTTATATATTTGAGGTCTATTCACGGTGTTCTTACGTTCTTAAACCCCTTAAATTGGGGAGTCCAATTAATAATTTTTAATCTGCATAAACATACTTTATTTTTTACTAACATTTATATTCCTTCACTTCTTTAATTTATTTCTATATAATATAAAAATTAAAATACTCTTGTAACAGAAACAGTATCAATAGAATATATCGTCCATTAAAATTGTTCTAAAATTTTCACTTTTTTTTTTGATTTTGAACTCTAAATTTGCGCAAATTTTCTTGATTCTAAATTTGAATTCTCTAAAACAATTTTTTGTTTGTCTTCTTATGGGGGGGGGGGGTCTACGCGTTGCAGGATTATTAATTTTTTTCGAAACATAGTCTTCCGCGTTTCAGCATTATTATTTTTTTTCGAAACATAGTCTTCCGCTTTGGATGCTGTGAACACTTTCATAATGAACAGGACTCTAACACACTTACTCGCCCTTCCTACGCGCTACCCATAATTCGGTGATTTGTCGTAATAATTCATTTCTCCCGGCATTATTGAAATAGTTGAAACGTTCATCACCAAATCCACCTCCACTTCATTACGTATTCACGAATGCTAATCGTGACCAATTAGATGTCTTTGATTAAGTTAGAAGCCGCGAGCTGCAAAAGGGTGTAGAACCTCCCTGAATACAAAAAACTACTGCTCTTTCGCTCAATTAGCCGTGGATTTTGTTCGGGAGACACCATCACTTAGCTTTGTCATTTAAATCAAATGACTATACTTTTGATACTGATATTACTGATTCTTCGAAATTCGAGAAACTATTTCCATCGTCTAGACTCTAATGTTTGTCTAGACACACTTTTATCTTTTAAGGTCAAGGGAGGGACACACACCAGAGTAGGAGACGCGTCTTGTCTTTGTCGGAAACAATGTCTTAATCGCTTTTTGGTTCAGGGTGTATCGTCTTTAATAGATTTTCTCGTCCGTAACTCAAGACATCGGCTTCGACAGTAGCTGTATAAAAATGTTGGCAGTCGTCTCCATTTTTTCTGGTAAAACAAAGGATCTGAGAATTTTCACCCAATTCTGTAATGGATCTCACTTTACTCAGCCTGCTAATTAGCCTAATTCGGAAAAAAGGATCGCGCCCAACAAGGATAAAATAGCAGGTCACAGATTTCTGAAAGGAGCTCCTGTACCTCGTGAACTGAAGCCGGAGAAAACCACTTCCGAGTTTAAGAGCATTATTCCTCTCACCTAAAAATGTCACTATAATTGAAACTGTTGAAAAAAATAAACTTTTCTATTCATTTCATGTCTGTCATTTTCGTTCCTTTCTATCAAGAAAGGTTGTATCAACATTTTGGAGATTTCCAAATTTCGGGCTGGAAAATGCTTTACAAACAGGAGATTTACGGACATTGATTTTGATTTTAAGAGCTAAAATACTTCTTGGATATACCCCTCTTGCATTTATTCCCTTTGACAGATGAGTTATGCAGTACATGTCTTAAAATTAATGTATTTTATGTAAATATTACATCATATGTATTTATAAATAACAACTAATTCATTCATTAATAATTTGATTTTAATAATTACTTAATATAGATATCACATTTATTAATTAAGTTTATATAATGCTCTTAAAATTGCGAAACTTAAAATTACAGTTTATTTATTTATTTTAGACTTCGCTTCTAACAGATTAGCAATCTTAAAATTACCAATGAAACATAAAATTAACAAGTCTACTGTGAATGAGTTTAACTATTATTATTAATACACCGTTATTGACTAAGCAATCATATAAGCTAATTATGATTCATTCAGAAGCTTTAAACCTATTACGGTCATGTGTTCATTATTTGATAAATTTAAAACTAGGTACAGTTCCGAGGGAATATATTTGGTGTTTATAAATTCAAAAATCTTAAAATTTTAATTTTTTTCCCAGGAGTAGCATTTTCAGAGAAATTTAACGCCAATTAACTTTTCTTGCAATGTGTACAACACGCGGAACGCATGTTCGAAGAATCTATAAAATTCTATAGAAAGAAGAACTAAAATGAATATCAAGTATAATTGGAACCATACTTCTTCAAGGGAGAAAGGATAATTCCTAAAGATTCGAACTTATTAATCAGCCTTATATGAGTACAAACGCATTGCGTAAAATGTTTCTAAAGACATGTTTTTCTCAATGCAACTCTAAATTACTGCTCTAACTATTCCTAATATACAATGTAAGGGTTAGAGGCAGTTTTAAAATTAAGGTTATCTCCAATAGAGGTATTCATAACTCGGTAAAAGATAATAGTTTCTCTTCTAGAAGAACCCATATCGGGTTTTGACCGTTATTCCTAACGAACATTTCACTCTGTGGCTCACTACTGACTTGAACCTCGTGGTTCATTCCTAGTGCCAGCGCAGCTTCACAGGGCGCAGGTGTCCGCTTGTTTCAGACTCGAAAGGGTACTATTAACAATTGCATGGAGACCGATGTACTCGTGGCTGGAATCAAACATCTACAGACTTAAGCGTTCGCGTGTATTCTCATTATGCTTGAGCCATTGCTTCCTGTATTTATAAAGTCTTTATCCCGTAAGTGTTCCTTATTTTTCCGGAACCCTTTTTCTTTATTCACGATAGTGTAAAAGGCATGACGGATTTATGGAGGATTGCCTTCGGAATGATGACTTAAACGTCATTTGTAATTAAAAAATGACGTGATAACTCGCAAGGTCTAATATCTCCCTGGGATGGCAGACATGCTATTCCATTCTAAGACTGACTGAGGCCCAACAGTTAGCTTTCGCTGTTGAAATTAGATAAAATAACGTGAACCAGTCTTCAAAGGGTATTGACTGACATATTATGACATTCTTTGATAAATACTCTGGATTTTACACGATTTAATTTTCAGAACATTTTTATAATTAAATGTTTAATAACTAAACGTTTACAATTACAACATATATGACACGCTGAACTTTGTATGGACTTAATCACTCTTTAGACATACCGAATTCTGTCAGCTAATTTGGAATGGAATTGCCGAGTAGGTGAATCAATATTCCTTCCTATAAATGAACAACACCTGAATTCCCTAGCCTTTAGCATTCCACAATATGCTAAAATCTGTAAATTATGTCTGGGATTAAGTACATACACCTCTAAACTACCTTATACTTTGTACATATGCATGTACGCCGGTTCACACAAAAGTTATAATAAACATAAAATACCACCTTAGGTATAGATAAATTTATCCGTTATCCATCTGTTTGTAAACATTTCTCGTTTCGTCTAAGGCGATTTATCGTACTTACGCGATGTCCCAAACATACATCGGTTTATCTCCTTCCGTTTCTGCCTCTCTTCCTTAGATAAACATAGAGACCTGCATGCATATAAAATCCACTTACCAGAAGCGCACATAAAGAAACATTTCTTTATCGTATGTCAGGAACAATAATTGGCAATTCGACGATTTATTGAAACGAAATATGTTTTTTAAAAAGGAAAACTGTTGCTTCGTATCTTAAAAATCAGGTGTTACACAACCAGAGGAATGTATAATGAAGAGTAACTTTTCTTTTCAACCGAATATCTCTGTCACATATTAGATGAAATATTATCACGAATTCCTGCGAGTCTTTTCACAACCCACAATTCCTCCATCCATTAAAGATTAACAAAATTGAACGTCAGGAACAAAAAAAAAATGGACTTCGAACTGTAAGTACACAGGATTGGTAAGGCGCCAGCCAGAAGTGTTTCGAAAAAACATGAAAGACAAATCTAATGAAAATAAATTGAAATCTTTGACTGTTTTCCCCGCTTTATCCTCCTCGTCATCTCCCGATAAAAAGACTCTAAGAAATTACAAAGTGAACGTGTAAGTCACGCAAAGGAAACCGGTTGCTTAGAAGTTGCCAGACTTATGACAACTGCAGGAAGTCGTACATGATTGAGGAGGGGCCGCGTTTTTAAGTACAAAATAAATCGAAGCAAATTCACTCAGATATCCTATTAAGAAAGGTGATAATAACTTTTAATATTTGTCTTTAATTGCCAGTGCGATTCATTTGGAGGATGGTAAGTGTTGCAAAGTTTGAATGAGGTACAATTAATTATGAGCGCTTCATCCTTGACGTTAAGCTGTTGCTTCTGCTGAAAGAATATATCGGAGAGAATTATTATTAATCCAACATTAACTCATCTCGAGTTCATAAATCCTTAATTAATTATTGTATTATTTACAGAGTTTCATTAATTAGGATTTACAATGTATAACATGAGCTTTTATTGTAGAGCAACCGGAAAAATATTTGCTTGGGGTTATTATTTAAAACATAATGTTTATCAAATTCTTGATCAGTCTATAGAATGTACTTTACTGCCCCAAAATTAAAATACAATGCGATAGAACCAATTAGTAAGTATCGAAATATTTTTTTTTCATAGATGAACAACTGTAACATAGGTAAGTTTACTGTGTCTGGGTATCTACCCCTGCATGATGAAGTGGAAATTAATAGCCTAAGCTAAGATAGAGTTTCCGTTTAAACAATGTTGAACTACCAGCACAAGCAGTTTCATTCTTAACAGTCAATTGACTTAAGTATTAAATTTGATTTACATTGTGGAAACTCCAAATTCTTCAATCAAAGCAACTTTAAACTGCGATTCGCAGTAACTCGGATCTTCAAAACAGCATGTTCACTTCTGATATCTTAACAGAGTTTCAATAACTTTTCCAATCTTTAACCTAGGTTATATTCTCAATCGAAATATTTATTCCTTTTCAGTGTGTTAAACGCTTCTACTAATACGCTTTATGCTTCTGGATTGACATAAAAATTTCCATTACAATAATGATTTAACAATAATGATTTTTGGCATATAGGAAAGTGAATTTGACGGGATACTAGAAGAAAAAAAAGTAAAATAGAGTTTAACATGCAAGTTACCCATGTACTTCACCGTTCCCCCCTATTTGAAATTTTTAAGGAAAATAAAACGTATTAATAACTGAAGTTCTCGGATGATGCTTAGGAGACAAATATATGAAAAAAAATCAAATTTTTTTTTAATATTCATATAAGGACAATCTTATTGCCTTTCAAGACAAACGAACTTGTATTTACATACACATTTCTTTTACCGTGCTTATTAGATTAGTTTTCTTAACCTTTTCAGCATTGTTTTATAAATACTCCGTATTTGAATTTAAAATTTATCAAATGACTATCCGGTAATTATCCGGTATATGTTTTTGGCTCAAAGTACAGAGACCTTTCATTGTGTTCATTCAATGGGCCGATCAAAAATGACATTTAAATGGAAGGCCACGTGAGTGGGTGTATGTGTAATTTACATTTGAAATGGATATATGTATAGAGAGAATAACTTAAAGTATTAATAATTCTATTGAAAGTGAAGTTAGTTAATCAATCACAGATGTTTGTTAATAAGTCACACTTCAACAGTTTCATTCTACCATAGTTTATTTTATGAGGTCCATTTCATTGAAATTGATAGCACGTGATTTACACAGCAAATCCTTCTCTGGGTAAGAGAAAAACTTTGAGATTCTAAATATTTAGCTCAAAATTTCTGTTTTAAAACAATGTTTTTTTATGTATCAGTTATTTGTTTATTGCTACAGATTAATTGTTACCGAGACTTGTTTGTTGCTATCTCAGTGAAATCTGTTACTCTGACCCTACTACTGATTTCTGAAATCGAAAGTGTAACAATCATTCCAACTATGTCATCTATATTTCTTGTATCTGACAGTAAAATAGCCTTGATTTACCAGTGCCAGTTGGCCAAACATTTCCAATATGGCGAGGTAGAAGTTATCGGTCAAGAAATGAACTTTCTTCAGTATGATGCAACAAAGACAAAAGGTTACCTAATCAATTTTAGTTAACAATTATGGCTGAAAAATCTTAGAGACAAATATTTCTTGCTATTGTGTTAAATAATTTGTTCAACAACCAACCATTTTTAATGACGTAAATATACCCATATATGGAACCTCTTTGGGTAAAATTCATTACTTAATTCAGATAACTAATAACAAGTACAAAATTACGGTGAGTTTTAAACACAAAATTTGGCGCCGGTCTGGGGCGATATTTGCATGATAGCATAAATAATGGCTTAAAAAATGCAGTTTACGTTACATTTATTTTGTTTTTTCATATATGTGTATCGAACACTAATTCCTACGTTAGTTTTAATGGCCCTCAGCAAAATATATTAGCATGTTTTCTGTCCGTTATGAGTCATTAAGCAGAAACAAAATAATTAATGACAACAATTAGTGTGTTAGAACTATATGTAACTGTTGAAAATGTGTACGTTATAAGCTGACACCTCGAACACCTCAGAACATATTGGAATTCAATTGATTATGCAAGGCGTGGCGCTTCATTAACTGACAAACCAGTTTACCACACATTTTGCTAAAGACACTGCGTGACATATTGAACATTGCTTTCCCAAAACAAGTGCTGTGCCTAATCAAAATAAACCAAAAAGTGATCACATCTAATATTCAATTGATCTTTTTTTTTCTGATTTTTTTTTTTTTTGAGAGTGGATTCATTATTCTTATCACCTCAAGTGAAATCTAGCAAAATTTACAAGCGCAACCGCATAACTAATAAAATCGAACTCGTTTAACAGGTGTTTCGTATTAAGTATTCAAACGGACACTCATTAATTCCTTCATCACTCGAAAGAAAACTAAATTTTGACTTAATAATTTGAGCTTTATCCGGCATTAGGCATTCCAATAAATTCAGAAAAAGAAAGGTCGTCAGGTTGGATTTTATTTTTGTACTGAGATTTAAAAAAGAATAATGCCTGGTTATTTACTGATGAATGGCATAATCGTTTTCACTTCACTCATAATGTAGACAATTAATTCTAATTCATTAAACGGTTCCTTTTAGCAGAATACAAGTCCTAGCAGGCAATCTGGTTATAGTTGTTAGGTTAACTAAATCATATTTACTTCTTTTAGTTTGATGGGCATTGCATTTTACTTGCTAAACAGTATAAGATATATTTCATACTAATTTATAAAAGCATTTAAAAAACTCTAGTGTAGAAAATGTTAGTTATTTTAAATAACAATTTATGTGAAATATCGTTAAAAAATAATTTTTATGAAAATATTTTATTCTAATTTACATCTTCTGTTGTTTTAACCCACATTTTATATTACGTCTGTTAATTATGGATATGGTGTTACCTATATTTTTAAATATTTGGAATCACTAGCTCAACATATTTAATATGAAAAAACACTCAATCTTTAGAATGTAGGTTTTTCTTTAAGGCTACTGTTATTAACTTTATGCTTAAATAAATATAAGTAAAGAAGGGTTGTTTTTAATGCAATCAGATAACTTGCTTTATTTTAAATAACAGTAATAACTTGTCAAATATATCTTCGATACTTTTCGAGAATTAAAATAATATCAGTTGCTCTTCAGACAGTATTTTACCCGTACAGGTGTAGCAGTATCAACTACTATTAATCATTGAAACTTTATTGATGCCACTATATTTTCTACTGGTTTATATTTATCCTTTTTAGCAAAAATTAGACGGAGGTAAACCTTTTTTTGTTTACAGATTGCATAGATCACTTAAATTAATCTTTACTTTTTAGCTGCAGCTTGGAATTAAACATTTGTTTTCACACTATTCATTCCTTTCTGAGTTAATCTGACATTTTTACTTGCCAAATGTAATTTTCTCGTTCAGAAATATTTGACAAGTTTTAACCCCCTTGCTATTAAGTATTTGTCAAAATAATGGTAACTTATTCTGTTGAACAAGTATACCATTCCGACACGATCTTAAATAAGATCACAATTAAGAGAGGAAAATTATCTTAAAAGAGTCAAATGCTCTATGAATTGAAACAAAAACGAGACTACGCACTTAAATAAACCAACAAAACATGTTTTGAAAAATCCAAGAAATCTATACAAAAGAAATCGACCAGTAAATTGCATTCTTAATGACAGATGCCCTTATTATAGAATTTACTCATCAAGCAGTTAATATTTAAAACGAAGAAATACAGCTGCTTTTAAAAATCCCCATTTATATAATTTTAATTCCCGAAGGATAACTTATCCTGATGAGCAGCCATGGTACCCCAATTGTATTGCAAATGTTCTCACATTTTTCTTAAGGTAATTGCCGTAAGAACGGCAAGTTCCATGAACTGTACCAGGTACAACGCTGCTTATTGCCAATGAATGCATAAGAAACAAAAAGCGTTTTCTCAAACCCAGTAAAGCAATAGGAAAAGAAATCACCACAGAAATAGCATTCTTGATGGGAGGGACCATAATTAAAGAACTTACACGTCAAGCAGTAAAGTCAAAACAGAAAAAAAAGGAGGAAAAAAAAGTGATGCAACTTCTTTTGCACTTCCAAAAGTTTTGAGTCCTGTCGAACGTTTCTTTTAGTTCAGAGGTTTCATAATTGGACGTTTCTCGGAGAACGGTAAAGACCGCTTTTCATCAGGGCTTGACAGTTTCAAGTTCACCTTTTGACAGAGTAGTTGCATTCTCTCTCTCCCTCTGTCTTTTTTTCATGGCAAAAGGATAAAAATAATGTAAAGTAGAAGAGGGGTGCAATATTTTGGGATTAATCGCTATTCTTCAGAGATTGGCTAGAAATTGTATGTAATTATTTGACATAATGTCACTGCATTTAAATCCGCTAATGGAAAAAATATGTCTACAAGCGATTATTTTTTTACAGTAATACAGTTGTAAAATTTATTTGTTGGTAAAGGGTATCATCATTTTCCACACCATTTTCGTTGGACTTATGTTCTACTTCTAGATGTTATACATATTTTATTGAAGAACTAGATTTTTGCTACTTTGTACAATTATATTTGACATATATTTAATACTTTTTCTCAATTGTGCTTATTTAAAAAGTTGTAGTTAACTTTTTAAACCTCATCATGGAAGTCTCCCAGTTTGAATTTTAAATTAAAAAAAGGAACGTAATAATCTTTCTTGATCGAAAACCATTTATTTAATATTCCCAGTTACCAAGAAAAAAACTTTATTTAATATCAAAGTCATCCAGATTTTCATTAGATATATTTCTTTTTCAATTTTCCACTAAGAAAATTTAACTTTATAATTGTTTACTGGGAATTTTCATGCTTAATGAAATTATAAAAAATTCTATGACTTAACTGACGGCATTTTTAGGTTAATATCAAGGTAAAAATATCACTAAAATTAACTTGCAAATGACACAATACCATACACTGAAAAGAAGATATTACACTTTTAAGTTTACAGAAAAGTAAACATTAAGAAAAAAATTGTAGAAATAATTCATTTTACACGCTATTACAAAGCTTAATTGCAACTTTTTATCCCTAATTAAACTATTCTTAATATTTATAATCATTATAAAAACCTTTAAATTAAATTTGACTTTCTTAGCAAACAGTATGTGCCTTAAATTAAACAGGTTTCACTTTATTATTATTCTTTTTACAACGCGGGTTTTAAAAAGTTGAAATTGTTTGACTGATGCCAAAAAATTTTCTTTTTTGAAAATGCGTACTTCATAATCTTCTTCAAATATTATTTTATGGATAAACATTATGTCAATAGCTTTCTCTTACATCCAGAAGATTTCCAAAATCAAAGTCTCTCGGCAGGCGGTAAAGACGGCTTTTCATTTTCACTTGACAGTCTCAAGTTTCTTTACGACAGACACTGCGTTTTTATTTTTAGCTCATGTAAAAATAGAGATAAAATTTTTAAAGGAGCAAAGTGCAAAAAAATATTACTTTATTCGAGGAGTACGTTTTAAGATATATTTGATTAAAAAATGTTTAAGTTACCATGTTTGTTTCAACTTGTCAAAATATTTACCTTGGACGAGGACAACAGACAACAAATTTTACAAACTTTTGTTTATTTAATGTTTTTTCTTCGGTCGTATGAATGGAGCATTGATAAAACAGGAAAATTCTACTAGGGTTAATTTCACTGAAGGATTAGTCTATGGTAGTCTGAAGGATATTATTTTAGTTGAAGGCATCAATATGGGGAGAATTCACATCCTTACAGGCAACACAAAACTTTCATAAAACATTTTGCAATGTATATATATATATATATATAACATTGGAATTTTATTCAAAGATCATCGTGAAACTGGAGACTGCATTTTATAGTAATCAATTCTTCTAATTTTCGCAATAATCGGCTGATTAACCATCAACCCAGTGGACTTAAAAGGGAAAAAAAATACTCTACTATTTCTAACTTTCTGTTAAGAGAAAAAGGATTTGGGATTTAGATTTATCCAAGTTGTTGTCCTATTTTGAAGTCCCTATGCAATAGATACGGAATCGTCAATATTGAATTGAATGATATTAAAGCAAAATAAAGAATATAAAGTTAGATTCATTCTAATATTGGAACGCTTCAGATTAAGCGTGTAAGATTAATACATTCAATTTAAATACTTAAATGTTCACACTGCATTTATTAACTTTTTGTTCATCCTTCAGCGTGTGTTTAAAATAACATTGTTAAGTATTAGGGACTTTCGTTGACAAGTTTTAAATATTATTATATATCGCTGGAGGCTAACGATGATTTGTTTCTCACAATGAAATGACCGAACAAGAGAAATGGATAATTGTATAATTACATAATGTCAAAAGAAAAGTGCCGTTTTGGAATTGAAACGACCTTGTTGCATCATTCAAAGAAAAGAGCGGGAAAAATCGGAGATTACAGATCCTAGCCTAGAATATCAGTTAATTCAAATTCCATCCCGCTCTCTGATGAGAAAAATATCAAAAGGTCTAATAGTCGTCCAGGAGAAAAAACTGACAAGGTAGAGTGACGCTCTAGTATTCCCTCGCGTCAAAAAGAATCGGGCCACTATATGAATCTTCAGAACCTTCATAAACCCCCGAGGCCTAGGTGGGTCTGAAGAGCTCTTCGGTTGAGTGACCTGAAGACACGGGACGCATAATCAAGACCGTCCTTTTTTTTCTCTTCATTTTTAAATATCATATGTTTATACACATATAATATTCCCTTCAGAATCTCGGCAACGCGAAGAGAAGCGGAGTAAATGATAGAGGAAAATAGCAATCCCAACAGGTGATGTGAAAATTGAGACGAGCCGGGATATCCCCTTCTATTTGTGGAGGACGGTAAGTGACACTTGATGTTCGCTACTGACGTAGATGGCAAAAAATCCTGTTGGCAGTTGTTATTTGGGAAAGAGGCTCTGGATTTGCACGGTATGCCTTTTTTAAATACGGCGCGGATAATGGTGTAACCGAGAATGCTTCAGTGTCCTGTTTCGCATTAAACAGTTCTTATCTCTGAATGGGAAAAATAAAAAAATAAAAAGTGCTTCGAAGATGAGGAAGTGTTGAAGAAATATAATTGGTTGTTTTGGTAAAGGCTATTTTACTATACCTGCCGTGAATGCACGTTTATTTGCGATTTTAATGAGGAAAAATAGTTTTATTGTAGGCGTTCAGAGATAAAACTAACATAATTTTTTTTTCTTGTTTAACCAATACTAATATAAATATGATAATCTGTACTATTTTTAACGCGGATGAATGGTATTAAAAATAGGTCATAATGATTAGTGATAGGTACTTAGATAAGTAGCTTAGATTTGTGATAGTAACTAAACAAAACTGGTTTTATATTGGCAAAATTAAAAATATTCAATATCTAAATACTAGTACTCTATTTCACCTAGTATAATTTCCTGCTTTTGAAATGAGCTGTTTAATATTTTGTCTAAATAAGCATAATTTTTTTTTTATGTAATTGAATTATTCACTATTACTCGAATGCACCAATGCCATTTTTGTTTATCATTATGGAATGGAAAAAAAATTAATCAGTTTTTTTAAAAATGTGTATACAAACAGGCGATTGGAAATGATCATGCTTTATGTCCGGCCTCAAGACCTTCAAGATATTCCGTATATATTCTCTGAATAACAGAAAGTGTTGATGAAAATGTCAACTTACCTTCTAAAATAATTCCCATGGCGTGTCTGTAATGGGCAGCCGTTAGACTTCTGCATGCCATCAATGTAACATGTGATCGGAGGGCTGAATCTTCCATGTCATCTCCATTTTCAAAGAAAACTACCAGTTCTGTATTGGACGGAACGGTTCGTATCGTCTCAAAAACTGGTTCACCTTTAATAAGAGAACCTAACAAATTGACATCATTGGTGAGAGAGGACGAACATCGTAAGAATCGAATCCAGTTGCAATGGCGAACTCTGCGGCAGTCAATTTCTTGGACTTCGTCATAGCACCCGAACCGATGTCGAATCTAGTTGGAAATAACAAAAGAAATGTGTTTATTAAAAGAGACGGTATTATTCTAAAACATTGACATAGCATGCATGTGAGTACACAGCTACATATTTATTCAGATACTAGTGAACATTTTATTGTACCACAGTGAAGTAATACAACAAACACAGTATACAACGACTTCAAGGGAATTTTATCGTCTTGATGTTAGCCGACCATTTTACAACCTTAACATTTTTCTTAAAAAACTCAAAATAGTGTAATATTTGATACTGCTTCCTTTAAATATTACCACGGATTTTTTATCTATGCTTTTGCTGCAAGTATTTGTTAGAAACTGCACACATTATTGAACAATGATTTAAAAATTTACTGGGGTCAATGATTTACAACGACTTACAGTGCCTACAGCACAACATTCTACATCAAAATATTAATGATAAAAAATTCTTAAGATCAAAATTGGAGCATTTAGCTTACCTTACTTTTTCTTGGAAGTAATTAAAACATTTATTGTTGTTTTTCGTAATTTCTATATGAGTTAAACTAAAATTTTAGAAAAACGCGTGTTACTTAGGTACTAGCAAGGTGCTTGCGGAGAATAAAATAAGCTGCCTTTAGAAGACGTAAAGACAAAGCAAAGTGAGCAATTCAAAATCAAAAATTACAGAAAAATAAAAATACAAATTCGCCCTCAAAAATTACAGAAAAAGAAAAATTGAATATTATTTCTGAGAGAAGTAATTAGAAGGTGATAAAGTAGAGAAATGGGTGAAATGGAGGAAAACCAAAGCAACTGATTTAGATGAAATGTTTTCCGAAGCAGACATGTCGCATTTCCACGACATGATTTAAACTATAATATAATATCTACGAAAAAAAAGGGAAAAAGGAAAAAAAATGCAATTTACAAGGCTTTTTATATAATTTTTATAATCTGAAGAGCGATAATTTAATTTTTCGCTTTTAAGCAATATTTTTTATTTTAAAATTTTATTCTTATGCTATTTCCTTTTTGCTTTTCACCCAAGGCTCGGAAACCAATAGAAGCAAACTTTCATTTATTTTCCTTCCTCTTCTTAACGTTATCAAACGTAATTAGCGCTGCTATCACTAAACAGCGTTCAGCGTAGCTATGTAACTCTGCAAAAAAGGTGGTTGGGTACAATCTGCGCTACTTCCTTTTGCATTTAAGGACTCACGACCTAGACCGTTTTTTCAACTGCCTTTTTCTTATCCACCACTTCTCATTTCTTTTTTTTTATACCTCTTTTTTTGTTGTTTAACATGCTTCTGTTCTTTCCCAACACCGCGTTTTTTCCCCTTAGGATACAAACTCGTTGATGTTCAGGAGCGTTATCATGATGCACGAAGTTCCATAAATCGGAGAGAACACTTTCTTGGGTACAGCATCTCTCTCTGTTTTTTTTTTTTTCGTTTCTTATTCAAGGCTTTGGGTCATGTTTGATTGCAATCCAATCTTTGTGTAATTTGGCAGCCTATGTAATGGAATAGTGTGTTTTCTTTGTTTTGAAGGACAATTTCAAGGTAAGAAATTTCTGAGAGATAAGTCATCGATTTTTGGAATTGGAATGTGCTTCAAAAATCAGCGTTCTGTGAGAAAATGTTTCACGGTTGTGCTAAGTTCATTTCGTTTCCTTTTATAATTTCTTTTGTAATTCCTTCATACAAATATGTAGATGCTCACACTGATTGGTTGCATTTTCAATTCAGAAGAGGAAGTTAGAGATAACTTGTATCATTTCATCAAAGATACCCGTTCGTTGAACTGTTGCAGTGATGTGAATGCTATACCCAGCAATTTTCCAAATTGTGGAGTAACGAAATCAAATGCCTCATTGAGAGATAGGTGCACGTGTTACTTTCCATCCTGGGACAAAATATATTAACGAAATAAATAAAGCCATGTATTTAGTGGAGTAAAAATTAATTAAACACAAGCATTAGATTTCGGTCTTTTATACATGTTGCAGATATTTTTTTTCGAAAATGACTTGTTTGAAATTTTTAGAGAAAATATTGCAACTATATCTACGTTTAATTTTACGTAACATTCGACCTCTAACTGTCAATTTTGACACTATCCCTTTTCCTTCAGAAAAATAGGCTTTGCTCACGCTGAGGAACATGCTATCGACAAGGGTGAATATGCAAGGAACACAGATATCGCACCTCTGCTAGAAAGAGTGTTACATCTCAAAATAGCCATATTTTCAGGAAGAGCTAAAGAAGATATATGTCGAAATTTCATTTCTTGTTTTATGAATGCCTATGATAATTTTTGGAAAACTTATTGTTCAAATCAATTTTTAAAGCATGATTTTGAATTTTAATTACAAGATATAACCCTCTTCTAGTAACCTCCTTTTGTCAACGTGGACTGAAAAGCTTGAAGGAATACTGTCATATCTCTATGCTAATGCACAATCTATCTAAACTTTTCACAATACAAAGAAAAAAAACCTTGATAACATGAATATCAGGTTAGAAAAAAAATACAAATTTATTTTCCAAATAAAAAAATTTAATGGACATTTTTATTACAGGAACATTTTAATAAAACAATATAGGCACTGACAAAAATCTTATTTTCATTCTTCGCGCATGAGCAAGTGCCCTCTTCTAGTTGTGGAAGAGGGTAATAACCGCCATCTAGGAGATTGTGTTGGTACTAGGCTTATAACATTATTCGAGAATGAGAAGCACTTCTTATAGAGCATTGTGGTGTAATTATCTCAAAATCGAAAATTTCGGAGATGTAACACTCTTCTATCAGAGGTCCGATATTATTCTCCTTGTGTCTCGGCTTGGATTTGGTATTCAAGGAATGTGATCTCTAGAGTTCAGTCTAACTTTATCTACTTTTTCCTGATTTTTGATGTTTTCTACTTCGATGTCCAGAAGTTCTCGGCAATTTCTACTGTACCAAACTAACAATATGCGTTGTACGAAATTTCCAGGCTTTTCCTTAATTTTTAAAGTTTAATTCTTAACTAACAAACCGTGACAAAACGGCAAACCGTGTAGACTCAGGGGCGTGAGGAGAGTACACCTTGAAACTTGGACAAACCCTCTCATCACGTGACATACGACACGCCTTCATAGCAGTCTTATCTGCAATCTTATCTTCATAGCAGTCTTATCTGCATAGTATTCATGAACACGTATAAGTACATCTGGTTGCCAATTACTTTACCCTTTCTGCCATTTAGGTATATCCTTCTTATCAAGTACAATTTAGGATTGGTTTTTGTTTTATATTTTCAGTCTCAAACATTTTGAATACGATAACTGCAAAAACTAAACTACGGATACTTCAATCCAACTTATTTTTCAATGATTCTCATCTAATATTTATACATAAAATATTTTAAAAGGCAGTCTAACAAACGCTAAATATCATCTCAATATTCTATGTCGTGAATAGTTATTACGTATGTTTTTATTGTATTTGAATTCGTACTTTGTACTTTTATGTTGGAATTAGGATATTACAGTATGAAATTTTATTGCAAATATTTGAGATTTATCACGAAACAAACCGTGTTACGTCGATCAAACGCCGTCATATCCTCAATAGCAATGTTGAATCTCTACAATCAGTCTAATTGATCAAGCCCATTACTAACAAGCCCATAATGAATGCATTACAGCGAATTACAGTCAACGCAGTCGTAAGTGGGAGGTCCTTATCTGTGATGTGCATTATGTAAACAACTACAATGGATGAATTCAACAAGTACAGAGAACGTGAACTGCAGAGACAAAGTGAATCTGCGTTAATGCACGTTTCCAAAAAAATGATTCTAAGTATTTGCAAACTACCTACAATAAAATTGTTAAAAATTAACACATATAATTAGGTGAGTAAGTACAATTATATTTATCATTAGGGATAGTAATTTAGACTAATGAATAGAGTAAAATCGAGGCTAAACGTTTAAATGTATTGCAAGTTCTAAATAATTTGCTTTATTTTTTTAATGAAGAAAAATTAAGATCATAATACTCCCTTTTTGAAGCTCAAAATGCCGACAAATATCTTAATTCTGTGATGCACGAATTTAGTTGTTTAGACCTTTTATCTGTATTAGATTATTTTTTCGTGAAATTTAGAGTTTTCAATATTAAATTAAGGATTTGAAATTAGTTAAGATGTTTACGTTCTGTGCTAGAGAGAACTAATAGATCATACAGTTTAGGTATGTTATTATAAGGAATTCCCCCCAAAATTCCAGACACATCATTTTATACCTTAATATTCCTAACCCTTTACATTTTTAATTTAACTTCCTGTGATAACGTATGGGCCAAAAATGTTTCCGGGGCATCATTAAAATCTTAAAATAAAATAAAGTATCACTTAGGTTTCAAAATGCACCACGAATGCACATGCTGTCCACAAATAAAATAAATCGATATTTAAAAATAGTACACAAAGGGATATGAGGATTTCTAATGTCCATTATATTGCAGTTTGTTAGTGTAATAATATGTAATTTAAGCTAATAGTTGCTGACGTTTCTTTAACTTCTATGTGTGTGTGTGCGTGTAAGTAAAACAGAGTTCACTCTTGACCTGAATAAGTGGAAGTCAGATTGACTCCCTGGCTCTAAAACTGGGGGTAATACATAAAGCAAATATACAAATATACTGTTCTATAAATGTACTTGGCCTTTTAATCTTTATGAAAATATATTCAGCTCTTCGGTGATGGATTTCAAAAGGAAGAAGATAAGATCTGCCAATTACTAGCGATAATTTATATTTTCCACGAAAAATACTTTTCTCAAATTTTTTAGTAATTAATGCAGCTTTATTTTTTTATGTAAAATTAATTAGCTGTATGCAAATATAAAATTATTATGATAGCTAAACGCTATTTTAATTAATAAAGCTAATGTCCAAATATATCGCATCGTAATATGAATAAATTCATCCTTAAAAATATATTTCATCAATTTGACAGCGTGTGTAGGCATAGAGATAAAAATAACCTCACTAGAGATAATGAAGCTAAGTAGATAAAAATCCTTTAAAACTAAAGAATATGCATTTACTCGAAACTCATATCCTATATCCTTTGAAAATTTGAAAAAAAAATACATTTATATATATTATTAGGGATTTTAAAAGTGTAGTTTTGCCTTTCCAAGGCACAGAAACACATTCAAATCAGCCTTGAATATTCACTAGAGGGCAATTGCGGTCTATTTTTCTATTTCATATATAACTAATTACTACCCTAATGCTCAATTACATTTAACAGCCAAATTACAATCATTTTTCCAACTAAATAAGGGGAACGACCCTAATCGTTCTCTATTGTTTTTAGCAACAATTTCTTAATTAAGACCTCGGATTTTTTCTCCGTTTCCCTGACAATTAAATCACATTAGCTGTACAGTCAAAGAAAAGACTTGTGATTTTTGCTTTTTCTTTTTTCAGCCCCTAAGAAGTCTTTCAGATATTTCCGAAACAACAGCATCCGAAAATTACAGGATAAAGAACCGCTGTTTGCCCAACAAAAACAGCTTTTAACCTCTCCTTTCAAAAAGGACACTTCATTACATATGCCTCAGATAATCCGCGATAAGCCAGAAATAACAGCGTCGTTCGCGGCAGATACACCTTTGGCGAAAACAAAAGAGTTCGAAATCACCGGAGACCGAACAAACAAACGTAAAAATAAGTGAGAGGATGAAAAGTAACTCTAATGCGAGTCATTAGCGATGGGGCTCCCTTTTGTTCGCGTAGTTAAGGGCGATCGCTATCAACCAGTAAGTAAGGTGGTAAAAGATAAGAGAGTCCAGAAGATCGACTCTGGGGATTCATTGCAGTCCTTGAACCGGAAAAACGGTTCCACACTGCTGACCGTCGCGTGCGAGCCGGGATCGGAACTGGTGACAGGGACTGTGTATAAATTTATACAATGAAAGCATAAATTGTATCACAATGGAGAGTGCGAGAGTTGTGAAGTCGTACGATTGGGTAAAACAAGGCTTTTCTTCTTCTGTATTTTTTTTCAAGCATGGTTGAGCTTTTCTCGCCGTACACAGTGGATAGCTACATTTCGTAGCGAAAAGGTGGTATTTGGTGTGTAATTAAGGTGTTGGTTTAACTAAACAAACGAATGATTAGAACTCTATGAATGATCAGAACTCTTCATTTTGTATGAAATTTTGAGCCTTGTGATAAATATTCTACTTATTTAATACAAATTAGATGGCAAGAAAAAAGATTTGGTCCCTTTGCTTTGATACAACTTCTTAATTAGAAGAGGTTTTCTTTTAAACTTCTCGCTACATAATAAACTATTAAAGCTGTGGTTAGGGGTTATAGGCTGTAGAAAAACAAAAAAAAAATATTAAAGGATTTTTAAGCATAATTGGGATGGCGCTTGATGGTATAATGCCTCATCTGTTGGTTAAAGAGGTCAAGAGAGATTTGATTCAAAATAAGTCCAGTTGTTTAAAGTGAAAAGAAAAAAACAAATGCGTGTGAAAATCTTGATCGTCACAAATGCGCCTTAACATTAAAAGGTTTCGAACGGTATAATCGATATTACATGATTTTCCCATCTCAAAAGGTAACCTTTAATAAAGAGAATTTTTCTTGAGAATTACTAACATATGTGTAGGGATATTGTGGCTCTTTTTAATGCATTTTACATTCGTGGCTCACATTAAATTTTAAAAAAATCTGCTGTAAAGTTATATTAGATGGTAGTAAAGGATATTTTCCCGATATTCTTTAAAAATTTGGAAGTTTTCATTTGGAAGGTCCTGATAGAGACTATCAGCTTTCGGATGAGTATTTCAGTTTTCAAAATTACTATATACCTCCCATTCGACGGAATTTAAATCGACGTATTAAATAAAAACAGAGGAAACAAAGGATCAAATAAAAAAGTTATTCATTACGAGGTTTTATAAAGTTAAAAATAATTTAACAATATTTTACATTTATTAATTCTTCGCTTTATTCCTAGACGTCTTTTTTTTTTTTACTATAAATGTATATTTATATCAAATTTGGTTTTATATGACACTTTTGGAATGGCGACAATAGTTTTTGCACATGTAAAAACTCCAAAATGGATGAAATAACATAGTGCTTCGAAACAAAAAAACTCGGATTTGTCCAATTTTCAAAGGTTTTTAGATTTTAGTTTCTTGTTTGTAACCCCACTTCTAGATGCTGTTATTAATACTTTATTTGTACCACATTTTAAATCTATTAATTACACGCCCTAAAATATATGTACCCCACCCTCGAAGTAAAACATACCATTAAAATTCAAATTTTAATTTAAAACGAATATATTGCTGAGAGGTGTAACGTATTTTTACTAAAGTATATAAAAAATGCAGTGAATCTATAACACGACATCAAGTTACTTATCTCACGATCTTTTAATTATGAAACTGTCATGAGACCAAAAGCATTAATAATGCGTTATCTACGCATAAATCCAAAAAAACCTTTCCGAATATAACACATATATTACCCCTTATTTAATTCTATTACCCAAATTGTGCGTCGAATGCAGTGTTTTAGTCGATAAATATAGATAAAATCGAAAAGGGTGAACAGGAACGGTTGAGTGTGTCGTTAAGTTCTTTCTCTATGAATGATATTAGCGAAAGGAAATCTGAACTTTGTTCTTTAATAACTTCAGAAAATAGAAGCTAGTGAAAGCGTGAGATTTAAAATTTACATAAGACTATTTATCACATTTCCTATTCAACATCAGTAATTAAATCTGGTAATAGATAAACGAAAAAGATAATAGAATCTAAATTAAAAATATATATACAGATACTAGAGAGTGAACTTCACCTAATGAGCAATAATCAGGAATGATGAATACAGAAAAACGGAAAGCAGTTTAAGGTGTTAATAAATGTTTAATCAAGCACCATATTAAGGCACACAAAAGTGGGTAAAAGCAGTAATTATTTCGAAGATAGATATGACCTAAACGACACTTTTTTGAGCTAAGCCATATCTCGTTCGTAATGTATTTTACATTAAAGGAAATTAAGAAGGCATTATCAGATAATTTCACTGCACACCTAATATAACCGAGCTTGTTATCTCACAAAATTTAAGAAAAACATATATTCTGTTATGTTTTTTTTAAATATAAGAGAACCTCAATTATCTGCTCTTAAAAATGAATCCTTTGAATACTTATTTTTAAAAACCGTTCTATAATGAAAGTAAATCGAATTGCAATATATTTATTTAAACAGGCGTCGTTTAGAAAAATTGGACGAAGAGGAAGTTTCACATGCATATACAGCTAGAAAAAAAAACGATACATATACTGTTCATATACGAATGCGGTGTTAATATTTATGTGATTACAATGTTAAGATTATTCATATTAAACAAATCACAAAGTTTCTCGATTTTTCACCAAAACTGCAAATTATAGTATTTACGTGGAAAAAAAATTATTTTCTCGAAGTTAGATATGCTGTATCACTTTATACGACAATTGTAAGCCATTTTAAAATATAGTTTAGAAGCATGAAAGTTTGTATATAAGACCATGAAAATTAGAGCAACACAATAGTATTGTTTCGGAAGCAACACTGCTGGCCTCAACAGAAAAGATTTTCATCCACTAGGGAGAAAGGAATAAGCACACCTGTACGTGATAACGTCACCATTCTGATCAACCTTCCCTCATCCCTCTACAGAGCAATGCGGGTTTTTTAAGTCTCATAAGAGCCCTACTAAGACTTTACAAGTTTCGTCTCAATGATAGTTTCTTTAAAATATTCAATAACGATTACTCTAAAATGTAAAGTAAGAGAGTTATAAATTGAAATATATTGCGTCTTCTTGAACATAATTTTGCTGAAGAAAGTAATAACGATTGTTACACTGTTTGTGATAGGGCTAAGAGGTCAAGTACATTCATTTATTTATTTATTACGAATGCCCGGAAGATTAGCTATGACGCCATTTGTTCTCGATAAAGGGCGAGACTGCTGGCCATTCATTTAAGGGGACACCGTTTATTTGGCCAGCATTACCCCCTACAAGTCGGTCCCGTAATTTAGAACTGAGTCAAGTGACGAGACCGTAACACTTAATCCTGCACCTCCAGAGGTAAATTTGAGAACTTGGACGTTGTATCCACTACAGATTTAACCTGCACCGGGTGGTCAAGTATATAAATTGATCTATTTTAAACTTTCCATTGAAAAGTAAATATCACCTTCTGTATATTCTGAATTCGTGAAGACTTTAGATTGCATAAAATGAAGTCTTCCTCGAAAGAACTCTTAAACATTTGAATTCTTGTCAGACAATGGCCAAAATAATCAAATCATTTGTTGCAAGTGATAATTACTCACTCATTATTTTCCTTCTTTTACAAAGCAATAATTGAAAGTGTTCAGTACTTAATCTGTAATTAGTTAATCATTGTTAAACATAAACCTTAGCCACCTTCAAACCTTGAGCAGTATCACAATGAGAAACTGAAACGATGTAAATAGTGAAAATGACTTGACGAGGGGCCTCGTGTAAGGTTAGGCATCAGTGCCCGTGGGACAATGAACAGTTATTATCCAGGACAATACAGTTACCTTGCTCAAAAAAGTAATGCAACAAATGGTGGTTAATGACTGTGAAAAGGCTGTAGGCATTTCCAGTGGTCAGTGATGCAAGAAAAAGGTCTATCAAATCTTGAAACGTGATAATTTAATGATTATGGTTCCAGGTATCTATACCCTTTGCTGCACCAGGAGTCTTGGGAGGGAGTTTTACGAGTAAGCGAAAGAATTAAGTCAGTATCCAGATCAAAATAATTTTTAGAGTGATAAAATTATTTGAATCAAACTTAAGTTTCTATGGATCATCTCTAAGATTGAACATGTAATTAAAAGTCGATGCTTTGCCATTCATCAGGGATTAAATATTTTTTCAACATAAATTATAAAGGGGAATTTAAAAGGTTTAATTGACATAGTAATATAAACTTTGAATGCTTCATTACATATTTAATCCCTTTCTCTGATAGTCCGCATTTAATAAATGTTTTTTAAAATATATTTTGCACATTGTTGTGGGGTTATTACCATATCATCCATCATATGGAGTCATATTATCGGAAAGACTTTAAAACAATAACTTACGAGTACAATTTGTTTCAGACTTCATAAATTTGTACTAGCGAGAAAATTGTATGAAATTTCATGTACTAAATATGTTCAATATAGCAGTATAAATTAGACCATTATGAAGAATAAAACATTTTTTCAGAACTACTAAAACTTCAGCTGCATGCTCACTTTTTTTTTTTAAATTAGCTTTAGTTTTTTTAAGCATATTCAAATTATGGTGAACATTTTTAAGACACTGCGCCTAAATAAATTTATTACACAAGACCGATTTGATTTTCTACCGAGTCTTTATGGAAACGTAAATTAAACACTAATTGGCAAGGAATTTGTATTCAAATATTGACGTCAGTGTTCTGTAAACTATCAGCTACGTTAAATTGCTTTGAATAACAACAAAATGTCATAGTTTGAAAGAAAATTCAAATGACCTTATAAAACTGCTATAAACTATTAATTTTTACCAATTCTTGTGAACAATTATAAACTAAGGTTATGATGACAACGACTCTTTAGCACACTTAAATACACACATCTGAAAATGTTTGTAAGTGTGTTAATCAGAAATAGTCACATTCACATTGTCATTAGCATACACCAGAGAAAAAAAATGGCTGTCCTGATAATCAAGATATTCTGCTTTTCGAACAAACGTTCTAACTTTAACACCACTAAGCCTTGTAATAATTCTTCTCAATTAACTTGATACACTCTAACACCTTAAATTAGTGAGCGTTAAGTATGTAATTAAGTAAACAAATAATGCAACCAAAATGTGTAATTTGGTTCAAGTACTATCATAACTACTCATCCACACTTGCAAAAAAAGAAAAACAAAATGGCAGTACGGGAACCGTACCTGGGACCTCCTGCTACCGGAATAGGCATCACCTTAACTTGTTATGTTACTTTGGAGAGACTAAGAAGTAACCTCATCTGGTATTTCATTAAAAGAGGATCAATTAAGAATGAATTAAGGTCAGCAATTGTTACGCTGCTTTATGAAATACATCCGCACCTCATATCTTGTTATGCAAAATGCTAACGTCCTAACCTTTTGACGAAAGAGGTACCCCGAAGACAATTTCAAGGTTGGAACAATCAATCTGCCTGGAGGGAGTGTCCATTGGTAAGAGTCGAACTCTTCACAAAATCAAAAACCCCGGACGGAAAGAAAGAAAAAAAAAATCCCGAAATCGGATAAGTGATCTATTCCGGTCATAATTATCCATCTACTCCCTAATAAACACGGAGGTTGACATTGCCACGGGGAGGCCTGCGATCAAAAGAAAAAAATACCATACAAAAAGAAAGGGTTTTCTAAATGACAGGTAGGACGGTCGACACGCACACGACGTTATGCTCTGCTCCCCATTTCCTCTTTAGTGCCCCCCTACTTTACCGCTCCGATGGTCAAGAATTAAAACAATAAGAAAGTCTCCAGCCCCTAAGCCATCCTTCAAGTCCGTCTTGGAAGATGGCCGTCCATTATCACATTAGGGGGAATGTGTCTTTTGTATCGGATGTTTCGGTGTGCTCACCTCTGCGTGACGCCCTCTCGCTCCATGATGAGCTTTCGTGCGATGCGTCGGTTTTCCAAGAGACATATTATGGGTGTTATCTCAAATAGTGATCCGACTTTTTCATGCTGGAGTTTAATTACCAGAGGGGGGGGGGGCACCTGGCGAGAAGGTATGCTGACATCTTAGAGTTATTTGTATCCGTTGGGGACGAGGTCAGATGAGGCATGATTAAATTTTTATGTGATAATGCTTTCTTAGGGTTTTTGCTATTATTCCTTGATGTGTCTCTTATTGTTAAGGGCATTGACGACAATTAAGGGGTGGTCTCTGTTCAAGCATTAAATTGACCAGATGAGTCAAGAAAGAGGGGGGGGGGGCTCAGGGGAATGAAAATATGAAAGGAAACTGGAAAATAAAAGCTTCTAATAACAACTATAATCACGCCAAAGATTTGTCTTATATAAATTACTTATTCGCGAGAAGATTTTGCCCTATAACCCCCAAATCTTACAAAAGATTTACCTTATATCCCATAACCTTGCAAAAAATTTGCCTTGCAACCCATAACTTTGCAAAATATATTCCTTACTATCCATATTTATGATGGCTCGACTCTGTTGAATCAGATGTTAGAGTGATTGGAGTGAGGAACTGGTAGACCAGGTCTAGAAATAGGCTGTCCTGGAGGAATTTTCAACTGAAGGCCCTGGCCCACCCTGGGCTTTCGTGCCAAATATGATGATCCCTATTTATCAAAGTATTAAAATTATTAACTAATTCGTGTTCACACCACACAGCTTGGAGAAACTAAACTATAAAGTATTACCAAATTTCGTAATACACAAGGACAAGGATTCCAGCATAAAATCACATATGTTCTAGAAAATTATAGTAAAAAAATATGGGTATACACACACACACACACACACACACACACACACACACACATATATATATATATATATATATATATATATATATATATAGAGAGAGAGAGAGAGAGAGAGAGATTTTACCGACTTTTTTGCTATTATTAATGACTTTGTTAATATTTTTTAAAATATGAATGTAAATCTCAGTCTAATATCTATGAAGAGTGAATGCATGATCTTTATTTTTGCCAAATGAGAAATTCAAATTTTTATCATATCATGATTTTTCCATGGAATTTTTTTCAAGAACTGTCTAAGAATGTACACAATCCACCTCTCTGACACTTTGGTTAGCCACTTAATTCTATTTTCTATCAATGCATGCTGACATTTTGCTTTCGATGCATTATAATAGTGTTCTAACTGAACTAATGGGAAATATTTGTGTTTTGACATAGTCTCATTGTTATTTAAGTGGCTTTGTTTAGCAGTGAAATATTAATTTTCTGGAAACACTATTACGGATAATGGGCACTCGTATTTCTACAAAATAAGAATTTTATTATTAATTAATTTTCTCATAAGCCAATATCATTTAAATTAGAAACTTAAAAAAAAATACTGCCTATTTTATCAGAATAAATAAATTAATATTAGTTAAATTCCATAAAACCCTAATATATTTTATGATAGAGTAAAGAAAATGCAGTGCACTGCGAGAAAAATAAATCTTTCTTATACAAGATGGGCCAGAAGTAGGTATAAAGTAATGCAATAATAGTTTTTTTTTCATTACAGATATTGTAAACGGTGGCAGGAAACTTTAAGTGAAGAACAGAAGAAGTAGATTTCGAAGCAGTATTGGAAACCTGTAAATTTTGGGTCGTAGTAAAAAATAAGGTTTATGAAAAAAGCCCTAACAGTGGACAAAATGAAGGAGTTAATAGCAAACGCATTTATGGCCATTGAGTCAGACCGCAATGTGTGACAAAGTGTGACAAAGTGTTTAAGATAGGTTGCATACATGCTGTAATGTTCATGGAGGACATTTCAAGTACTTAAGATGTTAAACAGCGATAAACAACTAAACAACGAAACGACTAAGCAGTGGCGTAGCGATGGTTGAGGCAAGGGATCTCTATCATGCCCCGGATGCCACTCGCAGAGGGGCGCCAAATGGTCCTTTTCACTAATTCTATATATTATATTATTATATGTTTTTCGGGGGGAGGGCGCCAAAAAGGTATCGTGCCCCGGGTGCCAGTTATGCTCGTTACTACACTGAGATTAAGTACTGGGACAATGACAATACCTAGAAAGAACCATCAATGAAATGTTCATAAAATTAACTTAAATTTTATGAATATTAATAAAACAAACCCTTATTTAATACTTTAATATTACTATTTATCACTAATATCCCATAAAAATATACTATATATTGTAAACCTACTTTTGGAGCAGTTTTCGTTACCTGATACAAAATCCGTGCGCTCAGCGTAACATGTTTTTAACATTTCGTCATTTTGGAACACTGCATGTGGAAATGTATATATCTCATTAGTTTGCGGTGAAATCAAATAATTACGATGCTTCTTGCATGAATGATTTTTGAATTTTGCTGAGCTTTAACCATCCTCCTGCTAAATACCGAGTCTCAGTTCATCCTACAGGAAGGATTCGCCTTCTCACGACATCATGGCGATAAGTTATTTGAAGGTAAACGGCGTGCTAATGTGGTGGTTTCTTTCCGTTTTTGCATGGTTCGTTGGCTAGGTGGGAAATGCATTCGACACTAACGTAATAAATTCCTTGTAACGGATTATTTAGTCATCTTTAGTGGTCAATCAGCATTTTTAGAATCGCTGCCTAAACGGTTTGTATGTATATATATATAATTTTTTTCGTTGTTAAAGTATGTTATTGATTGTATCTTTGCTAATGCCGTTATCGTGTCACGTGTTGTTGTTAGAGCTTTTGTTTAGGAAGAATTTTGTTTTTATGCGTTTGTTTATCTTTGTTTGTTGTTTGTTACAGCCAGTTTCGTCAAGTCGGTGCTTGCGAACCGGCGTTCGAGTCTGATTTCCCACGTTCTATTTTGGTATTTTGGCAACGGTTGCTAGCAGTGCTAATTGATTAGCATTTCCACGCATGTTTGATGATCTGGCTAAATGCCGTTATAGCGATCGGTTGAGAAGTCCGTTGCTAATTCCCATTATTCTCACCATTTTGATGCCTTGGTGAATGTTAATTATTGTTATCTTAAAGCTGTTTAACCCATTCGAGCTTTTAGTCCGTTAAAAACGGACTTTCCCACAGAATAGAGTTTTTAAACCGCTCTTTGCGGATTCATTTTGATTTTGAAACAATTATCTCGTCAACGTCAACCTTAAGCATCTCATTTCTTTTGATTCTCCTGTCCAACGCCTTTGTGAGATGGTCAAATTTGGACAAAATAGGACGTTTTTATGTGTACACTTCACATTTTCTTCATACTACACTCACTTACACACATATATTACATTATACATATTCAGAAATCAGGTATTTTCGAAGGTTTAAGTCTTATACGTATTTATTCTTTTATTTAGATGATTTATGTCTTCAATCCGTCCCATTACTTCTTACATATATCTACAATCCAAAAGCTTAACAGATACAAGAATACATACAGAAATACTACCTAAATTGTACATTTAGTGTTGATTTTAAAATTATTAACATTCTTTAAAGTAAAATTACGTATAATCTTTTAGTTCCAATGCTAAATAAGTGTATACGAGTACTTGAAGAGTATATGTGGCATAAGAGTTTGCGTATGCTTTGTTTTAATCTACCCAAGTGCTTTTTGTATCATTTTAGTCATAATGTCTTAAGTCGGTACAAAGTCCTTTAATTTCGGGGGTCTTTTCTAAACTGAATTAAACGAGCAAATGGCAAATCATGCAATTTTCTCATGGATACAAGGGATCTCAGCCCCAACGCATCTAGAATCATAGAACATGGGAATCTTTGCTACTTAGCCGTTCTTCTGTGTCTAGGGATATTTTTTTCCCTGTGAATGATGTTTTTAACTATTATGATAGGATTTTTTCATAAAGCAAAAGTTAAGATATACTATGCTTTTATTTCATGAAGGATATATGAAGCGTCTTTGCATTTCTGTCTTTCTGTATTTGTCTTTTCATTTGTGTTCTTTAGGATTGTATGTGTACTTGCATATATGGTGTGTGGAGCCCTAAGTGCAAGTTGTCCGTGATTTTTCATTTCTTTTGACTATCTGTTTCAATGGGGATCTCGGGGCCTTGGGATGTATTTTGGTTAGACCTGCATCCTATTCATAAAGTTCCCCTTGAGGTAACTAATTTGGTTAGGATCCCTGATGACGAGACCAGTCAGTTACCTCGATTTCTGGTTCAGTTCCTGCACTACTACAGAATCTTGCCTTATGGTGCGTAGAGCCCTGAGTGCTTGATTTCTGTTTATTTTTTGTCTACATTCTTCCTATAATTATCTATCTCTGTTGGAATATTTAATTTTAGTTATATTTATTCATTTCATGAATTAATAGATGTAAAACAACTGAAATTACCACGAATTTACTTTGGTGTCTGATTGATATGTATAAATTTATATATCTGTAGTATTAAGGCAGATGTTGCTATGTAATTTTTTCATGTTTTCAGCAAATAAAAAAGGTAACTTTTGTTGAGAAATATAAAATCGCTCAATTTAGTTTTTCAACCCAAATATTCTTTAGTTAATACTCATATTCAACCTCAATCGTATGACTGGTCTTCAATGAAAATTTTCAATTAATGACTAAAATGTTCAATTAGGGACCCCGTATTACCTCTTTTATACATAACAGCATTTGCCAATACGAATAACTTAGTATTATTTCATAATTTCACTATCTGCTTTTGCCACATTAAAGAACCAATTTTAAGTGTGACATATCAACTTAAAACACAAAATTGAAATTTTCGGACATATCAATATCTGCCCTAACACAACAGATATTTGTCATATTTATTTTCTGCCCGGACAGTTTGAAATTTATACCGTTAGAAAGTGAGAGAAAGAGAGTTTATAATATTCTAATGATCAGTTAGACCTTCATGTCAATGAAAACATAACATATTCCGCAAAGCATATAAGACTAATGACCAGAACATGACTGTGACAGAATTTAATGGGTTGTGTACAGATAACAAAATAACTTAGAATGACAGTCACTTCCAGTTCTGTACAAACAAAAGATTTAGGCACTGTATATTACAGATGATGTCTGACTGATTATTTAAGAAAATTGATGTTAAAAATAGAGCGAAAACATAGGGGGTCACACTTCACTTACGTTTCTTCCGCAACCCTCACCCCTTTGATGCCCTTAAACGATACGATCTGTTATTCAAACTGGCCGTCACGGGAAATTAAATCTTTAACAAACTGAGTGGAGTAGCTCGGCCAGTGGTCGCGTGTCGGCCATTGTGTGGACTGCAGACCATCGACATGGTTGAAAGGCCGACAAAAAGGGAAACCATTTCATGGCCGGCAGAGCGTGTGCTCCATTGAGGACCTATTGTAATCCCGCAAATGATTTTGTTCATCGCATATCACATCGAAGATAAAAGGTGATTGTGTAGTGCAGGTGCCATTCGTGTGCCCTGTTTCTTGAAATTGATAAGAAGAGATTTAGAGAAGATGGGATTGTTGCCTGCTAATTAAAGATCGGAAGTGGATGCTTTTATCGCTTAATGAGAGTGATGTTGGTGAAAGTTTATGAGACGGATTTCCTTTCACAAATGCTCTTTACATTTGTAATTGCAGACAATTAAGTATGCCAAAATGTCTCAGAGGATCCTACTAATAACATGCAAAGTACCATTACCACAAGTGCAATAATAATTACATTATAGTATAAACAAAAATTACCCGAGTACTTAAAATGCTCAAACTAACTTTAAGAAAACCTCAAGGAAATACGACGTGATTAGCTTTCAAAGCAGTATATCTTTGGGAATTTGCCCCCAAAAGTACATCAACATTTGAAATTTATGTTTATATAACCTTCTGTATAATTACCCTAGCAGAATAATTAAAATATGCACTGCCCTAATTTATATCTATATTTTACGTTAATATGAAACAATAACTGACCTTAACATATAAAACAAAGTATTTTTCCTTTTGAATATCTTTTGAAAAGAAACTATTATTACTACGGATATTTTGAGGGACATGGATGAAAGAAATAACATTTTGAAAAAAGAACCAAATGTTTTTCGCGTGAAACAAATGAAGGGTTGTAAAATAGCAAACAACAGCTTCCTAATTCCCCTTTAGATCACGAAAATGCCAAATAGTGTTGATATATTAGTACAATTCTCTAGACGTAAAATAATTAATTGTGATTATGACTATGCATTTGGGATTTCTCCGTTGATCCAATCAAACCTAATGCTCTGTGGTCTGAAGAAGATCTATATCTCTTAGTTCAAAACTATTTCCAATTTCTAGACATTTTTATGGATTTAATAAACTATAATTTAACATGTTAAAAGTCCTAAACGTTTTAAATTTGAATCTGTTGGAAGGACCAGTAAACATTTTCTTATGAGTAAAAGTACAACCAATGCGTAAAAGCAATAACCCTTTGATAACGTTGGCAGAAAAATTATGCTTAAATTTCAAAGAAGTTTCTCGAAAAATACCATTCATTAAGAAAATAATTTGAAATTTTTTTAAATTTTCCAGATATTGGTTTATCCCCATTCCGGGGTTAACAAAATACTTTTCCTGTTATCCTCTCATAAAGCCCATTTCACTTCCAAACTCATCATGACACCGAATTTGTCCTTCAGCAGATGATACATCCATTCTCCCTCCCCAATGAGATTGCAATGCGGCTCCATGTTAATACTACAACATCCCCACACCTGCTACAAGGAGAGTCCACCAAAAGACACAGTCTTAATGAATGCCTTCCTGCCAGAGTGACTCTTAATCCCCTGCTATAGACAGATGCTACAAGTTCTCTCTCTTTTTTTCCCTTTGTCTCACACAGAATCTGCCCAAAGGCCTTTATCACAGGTGAGGTACCGTCAGGATTTGAGATACAACAGAGGTTATTCTGGACAGAGTATATTAAATAAGTTGGCAGATGTTAGTTGTCATTTCGCTAGAACTTATGATCCACCGTGCTAGAAAATATATATCAAGCGTTTTAGGTGCGACGACAGCAAATGTGTTAATAGGAAAAAAAAATTAATAAAAGCAATGGGAAATCTGAGATTGCAGCTGTAATAGAAAATGCCCATCCCGTATCTTTCAGAGAGGAAAGTTTGGAACTTGAACAGGAGAAAACTTTAAGAAAGAGAGTGGAGTTGTAAATTTTGCCTCCTTTTGTTCTATTCGATATCAAAAAGGGAAGAGATTCTAGACCAAGCAGCAATATTTATTGGTTATGGAACTCCACATTTATAATATCTTCCAAGTGGAGGGCTTATCAGCCTTAACTTAAATATTTATCTCTCTGGGAATTAATTCTTATTTTATTTCTACTATAACTACATTTGATGTTATCAATCCTAATTCCTTTGCTATTTATTTCCTAGTACAGTATATTCACCTATTTAAGTCATAGAAAATTATACACTGTGCAACGGATTTCTCTTTTGGGATTGAGGTGTTTTGGATCCCTTCTTAAGCTTTAACTTAGACACTTAGCTCTCTAGTAGTATTGTGAACAGCTTCATATTTCTTAGAGGCAAAAATAATAAGCATTAGAGGCATTATAAAAGTACACCTGCACTATATAAAATTGCTTAATGCTAGTGAAACGTCAAAAATTTTATCTTTTTTCTTTAATCTAATTTTTTTTAATTTAAAACAATAAAACAAGTTAGTCTATTGTCCATTCAATAGAGGTTTTTTATGAATTATATATTTATTAGCCAACTCACAATTAACATGCCAAAGGTTTTCATTGACACATATAGTCGTTGACAATTTACAGCTAAGCTGTCAATTCATATTCTTAAAATCTATTTAGAAATACTCCCAATGTGTCTCTTCCCGATAATTTTAAAGCATATAAAAGTGATATTAATGAATCAGTATTCCACATTTTTACTTTTGGTGGTGCGCATACTACTATTATCCTAATAACGTTCATTTATTTACATTGATGTTAACAAATTATCATTGATTCAACAAACATAAATAATCTCTGAAACAAATTACAGTGTCTCGGTATTTTCTTTATAAATCAGGGCAGCGTATAAATAATAATGAAATCTAAAAAGTAAAAAGCAAGACGATGTTCTAAATCACACTAGTAATTTAGCAAATAACCCGATAACTAAGAAATTGCTCTCACAAGGTTAAATAATCATCAACTTGTCAATATTAATGATTTCTTTAGCCTAAACGTTGAGGCTTCAATGTCTGAAAACCATCTACAGAAATACTAAGCTTTTTAAAATACAGAGTTGTTCATGAGTAATACATCGAATTATGTTCTGAAGAAAACTTGATCGATGACCCGTTAACTGAACAATTTTCTGTAATGAGTAAAAAGGGAAAAAAACCACTTTGTAAAAGGCTTTATTTTAATGAAGTGGGTGTATGCTGGAAAAGACTATCAGGAGTTATTTATTACATCATGTTTAACGAAGTATTATATAATAAAGAGGTGGTTTTGAATATATTTCAATATATGGGAGGTATCTTGAATAGTCAAACACTGCTGTGAATTATTTTAATTTTGATTTTATGGGAAAATCTAATCATCTAACATCTGAAGTTAGTTGATGCTTAGTGCCCATGATCTTAATGCCCCAAGTTTATTAGTCAGGAACTTTAAAACTATTATCTACATCAGGAAATAGCTAAGTTTTCAAGATATTAATTACATAGGCAGTCGTTTATTGAATTGTACATCATCTGTGACAGCTATAAAGACCCCAAACTTCAATAATAAGCAGCAGTAGACTGGTCTCTGAAAATCCGGGGCATTTGTTAAATATTGTCTCTAGATATATAGAGTAAATAACTGTAAATGCAAATTTAATAGTTTTCTTCAGTTAATACCGGAAGCTAAGATGCCGAGATATTTAGAAATATAATTTAGAAGTCACTGAAATATCTGAGATTTAGGAAAAGAAGAAGAAAAAGATTCCGAATTTCTATACCGTAAGTTGGGGTTACTTTGTGACTGCAGGAGTAACTTTGTGCCTCATAGAAATTTTTTCGTATTTCGGATCTTGAGCCTCGCCTGTGATACCGGATAGGCAAAGAACAGTGCCAAGAGCTTTTCCAACACAGACACCTAGTGGCCAGTGTCCAAAGCTGCTGCACGCCATTTGTCTTCGCTGGCCAGTGTATTGTTCAAACCTGTTGTCAAGCTATTGACTCAAACTTCGAAAACTTTGTGTGCTGAAGGCTAACACCTTATATAACCAACTATCACAAGTAATTATTTTCTATTGTCAATAAGTTGGTTAGATTCTGGAGCAATATAAATTTTCTGTAGTGATATTTCAGACAGATATGAGAACATAACCTAAATATCGAAGGGTGACGGGGTTACTTTGTGACACATTGACACTATCATAAAATAACCCACAAAGTCGACCCACCTCCTCCAGCCACTCGATGTTGCATTTTTTCCGTCCTCTAAGATACCACTGGAGAGAAAAAAAAGTATTGACTGTCTGGAAAAAAACTACCCGAAGGAGCAGAATGTGCCGAAAGACGAATTTCCTCATCTTCTCAAAGAACTGATTTCTGCCCTGGGCACACTAGGTCTCTTTGATGTCAAAGATATAGATAAAGCTATCGAATATTTGTAATAGGTATATACAGTATAATTGTGTATCAAGATCTTGATAAGCGTTTTACTGTCTAACTTTGTGTCAAGTAATTTTTTCTCTTGGATTTCAAGGGGAAAACATAGATGTCACAAAGTAGCCCCACTCGGCGGGGCAACTTTGTGACACAATTTAACTTTAATTTCTCAATGTTAATTAAAGATCCGGGTTAGCGCAATACATTACTTCGTAAGGAAAGGATGTACTAATGTTTTGCAATTGTTCGTTTTGGGCTGCTTTTAAAACTTATCGGCTGGCACAAGAAAAAACTTAAAATCTGTCACAAAGTAACCCCCAATCTTATGGTACTACTGTCTATTTGGAAGCTTTGCTTCAGAAGACAAACATGCATTTTGTTAATTCTTATGCAGGACTTGCCTAGCTGATTAATTAATGCACTAATGGTAATTTGTGATTGGGTAAAATTCGATTAGCTTAATGTGAATTTATTTTTCGTGTAATACCCACGATTTCCATTTATGAAAATTGAGCTTTGTTTTCCCCCAAACTCTTTGGCAACTGAAATTAATTTTCTTTTCACAGTATTTCAGATTAAATTTGCAATCAAGATACAGAAATCTGATAAACATTTCACGAAACTTTATCCTTTCCGATTCTCACGAAACAATAACTCGCACGATTTTTGCTATATTGCTTTCTCTGCATCTCCGATCAAAATACCAGGTGTCTTGTTTCCAAGTTAATTAATAACCTCTAGGTTGCCGACATGATGAATAATTGCTCGCCAGTAAACAATGGTCGAGCAGCGCTTTCGATAACCCTATACAGCTAGGTCATTGCGATATTTAGCAAGTATTTAAAAAGCATTATTTTGTATTGATTTAGAATACTGCGTTGAGAGAGAAAGCAATGGGTGACGCCCAGTATAATGGTTATTTATCGATTCGAATTTCGAGTTATGGATTCTGGTCATGAATGGTCTCAGGATATATTTTGAAAGTCATGAAAGTCTCCCATTTCTGGAAAAACACGGTGGCATTTTTTTTTTACGCAAGCATGGGAAATGCCAAGATTAATGAAACTTTAATGACATAATTAAGTTATAATGTCGGTGATTTTTCACTCAATTAATTTTCCTGAGTACAAAGCCCCGATGTTTCTTAGCTTGTATACAACTTGTGACCGACAAAAGTGTTGACAAGCTTGCGAAAATTGTCTCTTGTATTAGGAATTAATCATAATTTATGATTAACCGCTTCTTTAGATGTTAAAATGGCTGCAATTTCATGATTAAACGTTAGGTGAAAGCTGAAGCATACATTTACAATACTTACAAATGCACATTGATTTATTTTCCCCTAGATGTTAATTTATCATCTTCAGTTTACTTCTACATTTGTCTTCAAGAATTTTCAATGAGCAATGAAATTCAGTGTGTCTGTTGATAAACTGTAGCCTCATCAGTTGTACTGGTAGTAACTATATTAGTGTCAACAGGCATTGAAACATGTATAAGCTAATTATGCAGCAGGTAGGATTTTAGATTGTGCGCTTGGGTGTAAATTTAAAAATAAAACAGCATCTTTATAAACTTTTTCCGTATAATCTATTTATCTGTATCTCCTCCCTCCCTCTATCTCTTTATACACACACACATACCACGGGTCATCTCTACCCCCCTTGGCGAATGACTCCCCTTTCTATAGATTCATTTTTATTAAAGAAATATTGAAAGATTGGCAAGAAAATTAAACGTTACATGAAAACTTTACATATATGACCTAATTTTATATATCTGTGTTTGCAGCGTAAAGAGTGTCAAGTGCAAAACCGCAGTTTTGAGAATAACGATATTGACAAAAAACGGCTTTTGTAAAGTCAGTTTTTTAAAATTAATTTTTAATTATTTTTTAAAGAAATTTTTCCAATTTTATTTTTGTTGAGTAAAAGAGTGTTAAGTCCTTGATTGGGACATAACCCCTTGAACACTGACAGTTTTTTTTGTTTGTTATACGTATATCCCAAATTTTCCGTGAGAAACAAAAGTGTTTAGGAGTGGAATTGGATTTAGCTTTCTGTACCCTGCAGTAGCTTTTGATTTTCCAAACATGCCTGGTTTGATAACTCGTTTTAGCCAATTTTGGACTTAACACCCTTTGCATAGAAAGCCCAGATTATATATATATATATATATGCAACTTACATTTGAATGAAGGCCGTTGTACGAAACATTTGATCTTTGCCCTATAACATATGTTCATAATTTAGGTTTTAGATAAAACCTTGTTTGAAAGTTATTGAGGGTTATGTTTCTTACAGCAAATAGCTGAACTACAGCTATTATACACTATGTTCTCCGTAGTTTAGACGTACAATACTTGTATATATAGAGAGAGTTTAGAAGACTCAATTACATGAGTAAGTCGGAAGTGAGCCAGAGTAGTTTGGTTGTTATTTAAAGAAATTTTTTATCGTTTTCTACTAGAGGATTGAACAGGCGAGGACCTAATGGGATCAGGCCCAGATCTGGCATTGAAACAACGGCATAAAGCACAGGTGTTTCAACTTTAAACAGTTGCGAGAAGAACGTATTGTTACAGACTGCCAATTTGAAAACTTTGATATTGTTGCTGCCCTTTATTTACATATCCTATTAAAAAGAGGATATCAATAATGAAAGCGATTTACTGACGTATACGGTAAATTAACACGCTGTGGCATAAATTTCTAACCCTGTTAAAATGAACAATACACCTGTTTTACAGTGAAATATATATCAATCCCAACAATAAATTTAAATTTTACCTTCCAACAAAACGCTTTTATAGAGATCAGATGTGTAATTTGCAGTAATAACAGCGTTTTCCTTTCATAAAACTAGCATAACAAGCATATTTAATGACACATCCATTTATCACGTGGAAACCCAATTCGCACTGAAACTAAGGTCAGTACGCGCGAAAAATTAGTTCCTTTATTTTTATTTTTTTTACTTTGAAATGCGCCGGCTGTCAGATTCTCGTTCCCGTTTTTGATGTTTTTATTCCCTATCCCACGTTTCGAGGTGGAGTTTTAAAAAACGAGGGTAGCGGTGAAGTATTAGACTTCAGGATTTATTAATTATAAATAACGTTTGTTTATACTGGACAATCACGTTCAGACAGTCATTAACAGTTAATTGCGTGCTTACTTTCTTAGAAGCTGATATATGTGAAGCAGCGGATTATGAAATAAGATGGCTGCTTATGCTAATTAGATTGCCTGTATGGGTATACTATATAGGACTGGCTTTTCATTAGACAAACGACGTGCTGAATCTTGGATGGTTAATTAAAGAGAAGATGATATATTTTTGTTTAACGTCTTCTGACAGTTTTACGGTGCTTGTCTTTTGATTTATTGCTCTGAAGAAAGGATTTCATTTTCCCCTTTTCATTCTTGTGAAAGCTCCATAAAGACTGGAATTAAAGCCTTGAAATTAAAAAATAACATATATTTTCTGTCGATAATCCTGCATATCAATAAAGTAATATACATATTTGTATCGTGTTCCCCATTCTTCTATCACAAGAGTGAAACATCGGTCCTCAATCAATGAGTAACAAAGAATACTAAAGAACTAAGATGTTTAAAACATGTTTGATTGAATACCTGCTGAAAAAATCTTATAAAAAACGAAAACATTTAAAATGATGACATAAGTTTTGAAAAGGCTGCATTAAAGAATGAATTTACATATATTTAGCACATGCCTTATTTGACAGGAAAATTTACAGTTACCCTTAATTATTTTTGTTTATATCGTAGCTTTGTGTTTAAAGATCCATGAAGTATAATCTAAAGATATCCTTAATTAAAATTCAGATGTGACTTCCGTATTACAAATCAACTTATTAAAGAAAAAAACCCTTTTTTCAGAGGACTTATTGGAAAACCTGATTTAATTAAAAACAAAATGCACTTATGGGTAATAGAGTTATTCATTTTTCACTCGTATCCATACCATAAATATTATATACAAGAAGGTTAAGGCTTTCCAGACCAATTTAATATTTAAGTCTCCTCATACGTAATTCTTTCTCATACGTAAAAAAAGACATCTTAAATTTTTTATGTCCTTTAAAATATTTCAGTTTTATTATTTCAAATGTCAGAGCTTTAAAACCAGAATCATTTGACAGGCTTCTTGTCAAGCCGACTTTCATGATCTCTGGATAGATGCTGTTACATAGACATATACTTTTTTTTTCTCTCAGAGAGTATTGATAGCAACGAAAGTAAAGAAATACAGTCCATCTTCAGAAAGTGTTTGGAAACTTCAAGAACGGGGGGAATTACCTTTGATTTAGATCGCAAAGTTTCTAGAGTAGTGTGCGAAGCTTTTTATTGTTGTTGTTTTTTTTTATAAGTCATTTCAAGGTCAAAATTTATATTTGTTTTTTGAATTACTTTCTATACTATGTACATGTGTAAGATAAAGTATCTTCTATAGTTTCTCTGGCATAGAAAGCTTAAGTTATGTTATGGTCAATATTAAAGTTTTAAGACGAAAACCATCTGACAAGCTGAACAGTCGACATCCGTGATCACAATACAGATATGATTTTATAGCCATCTGGATTTTTCTTATAAAATTTTGGAATCAGTGAAAGTAAAGACATAAGATCCATTATTTAAAAGAAGTGGGACTGCGCTCGTTCGAAAAGAGATCAGGTTCATTTCTTGATATAAATTTCCGAGTGCAGGGAGAGAGCTTCCCATATTCTCTGCAAACTTGTGTTTGGCTATGAAATGTATTTTTGTCATTTATTATTTAATAGAAAAGAACTCTGATTTGAAACAATTTGTCGATTATTAAAATTGTCTCGTAATGTACCCATAATAATTGTTTTATTGTATTTTTTTTCTAATCACATATCCTTTTATTTTAAAATTTACCAGAAATATTTAAATTGAATTATGTTATCTAATCGTACGAGATGCACGAAGATCATTCATTACCAGAAATCCTAAGTTATGTCGATAGCTTTGTGTCACAATGAATTACTCAAACTGTTACAGAACGTTTCAGCAATATAATAAAATTCCTAACACATCAAAAGAGTGCGAGCAAAATGTGAATTTGTTAGAAAAGCTTTTTCTTGTATTGTAGTATACCTGCGATCTGATTTCCTTGATTATTAACCTAAATTATATATCTAGTTGAAAATTTTAAAATTCGTTTCAAAAACACTTCTCTTTTTAAAACTAGGATTTTGCAGGTTTTTACTTCAAATATCTTTTGCACTTTAATTTATTCGGAAAAAAAAACCAGGCAGACAAAATTTTTTAAAACTCTTTCGACCGTAAATTTTGAAATAAGATATGTTTTGTTGAGTTTAAAGGTTGAGCAAAACAGTTTTTTTATACATGCGAATCTCATTCCAATGAGCAAATGAGAAAACACAACACTTTGTTTCTCGAAATGCAAATATGTTACCATTCTTCTCTCCTAACCTCACCGGATGAACCTTAGAGGCTCATTTTGACAAAAATGTATTTTATTGGTGTTCCGTTTTTGCATCAAACAAGCGCAATGTGCCAGCTAACGACTTTAGTGTAACACGCTTAAACAGGAAAAACCACACTTTTAGAACCGAAAAACTTTTACCCGCAGGTTAGCCTTTAACAAGGAGTCTTTTCATTAGTCCTACATAAGCCGCACAGGAACGTGTAAAAACTGCGTGTCCGGGATATAAATTTATTAAACAGGCATAACGTTAAAGAGAAACAGAAGCAGGTGGTCTATGAAACATAGCGTTCATTAGCATACAAAGAATTGCCTACGTATAACTGGTTTCGGAAAGGGTAAGGCGATTTTCGAACCGACATCTGCGTATCCTTGACATGCGGCCACTATGGTAGCATCAGAATCTTTCAGACGGTAGTACGAACCCCCAAACACGAATTAATTAATCACTCTAATTTTTGGGCTGTCGATAAACTTTTTTTGTTCTGTTCCTCATTTTGGTTGAGTAACTGTTGCCTCAAGTTTTATGCTGTTCATCAGGTAAAAGGTTTTGACTGAGAAGGAAGTCATGTTTCAGTCTGTCGTGATTTATAGCTAAGGCTTTGTTTTGGTATTAAAATATATAAATGCATCATAACACGTCAAGCTGGCAAGGGTGTTTGTAAGCATTAGCAACCAACTTTAAAAGGCTGGTTTCGGTCAGTTCAGCCCTCGAGCAGCAAAAGAAGACCGTAGTGCTTCATCAAATTAAAACATTACAGCATTTGTAAATGTCAAACTTTCAAGCTTCGATTAGGAAAAAAAGGCCTTCAGTTATTATGTATATATAATCCATTATTCGCTGTCCTGATAGTTAACTCCTGTTCATTATTTGTTTATTTTCTGATTCTTACAGATTCTATTTGCATTAAGATGTTTAAAAATAGATTATGAAGCATGTCACATACCTATATAATCGCATGTATGAATGAATCGCATATCATATGAATGAAAGAACAATATAGTATTTAGAAAGTGAATCTCAGACATTTTTTGCTTTCTAGTCTAATTGTTTCAGCTTCAAGACTTAAATTTCTATTTTAATTTCTCATCAAACGCTTTCAAATAATTAATATAATTTTAGAGATATAAAGATCATTTTAGGTTTTATTATATGACTTTGTCTTAAATGAGAGAAAGCAGTAACCTAATAGGGGCGTAAACTCATCAGTTGGGCAAGTAAATTTCACTTTATTCAATGCTTTAGGTCTACAATGACAGTCTCCCAAGCGGCATTAATTAATTTTTACCCTTACATTGAAACTAATCTGGGATGTTGGTCGAGGAATCAAGTCCATTTTCTTCGGCATTACGGATCAATACACTATTTACAGAACTACCTGGAACCTGAACTAAAATTTTACAACATATGTTATTATTTAAAACCGATTTTCTTGAAGCAGATTTTTTAAAAATTACATTTATTGATTTAACACCAGTTACTGTGGAGGAATCGAATGCCCCATTTTCGCGCACGGGGTTCAAATTCTTACCATGAACTACTGAATCGTAACAGTTGGCAACCTTGCAGACTTACTTATGGATTTGCAGAACCTTTTTGCCAAATCTATAAATGTAACTAAAATCTCAATCTCAGAAAAATATGTTTCCAACTTCAGCATCCATAGTGATTTACCCGTAAACGGATGAAAAGGATGAAATGTTAATAGCTTTATTTTATTTTTAATACGTATCAATAACGATATTATTTTTAACAACATATTGTCAGAAGTGTTTTAAAATATTTAAAAAGAGAGAGCAACATGGCCTATGAGGAGGATTATCTTTTTCTTAAAAAAAAAAAAAAAAAAAATCAAACCAGTTAGCTCATAAATCCTCCTTACATGTGCTATATTCCTTTAATAGTTTTTCGCACTGAAAGTATTGACGAAAGGAAATAACAGTAAATAACTGTTTAAGATTCAGTTTAATACGCTTCATAGTTACGCAGTAGAATATGTAATTAGCTAAAACCGATTCCAGCTACAACCCTACTATAACATTGGTCTAAATACATGCGTTGAACTAGAAATCAGGATAAGAAACACTAATTCTTTGACCACAAATATGTAACTATCTTAACTGTTCCGAAACAGTGCATTATCCCCGGGAAGCTGTCATTATTCAGTCTGGCATTCTATTTAATATTAGTAATAATGAAAGTTCTTGTAAACAAATAACAAGTTTATGTTCGTCAAGTTCTTGGTCGTAACCAACCACAACATGGTAGATGCAGGCCAATTAATTAATAGATGATCTAATGCGGCATTCAAGAGATAAATAATGAGTTGCACGGGGAGATCGCAACGGTTGTTTACCTGGTATAATAATGACGAAAGCTAGCTCATGATAGGTCATATTCTAAAACAGTTTTTTGCTCTGATAGCATTGATTGCTATTCTGATATGGATCTCATTCTGGAGAGACAGTCGGAATAGAAGATTATACTTTTAAATTTGAATATTCTGGCGTTTATGACTGACGTTTCTTAATCTTACATCACTGCAAAATATTTGGCGACGCAAAATAAAGGCGTCGCTGTGTACCGTTAGAAAACAGATTAATAGGCTGAAGATGAATGCGGTTGATTAATCGATGTATAAGTAGGAAATTATTTCTAGATTTATTTCCGTATTTACGAATCCAGAATGGCAGCCCCAGGAGAGTACCACGTAAGTGCTGAGAAGAGACATTCCGTGTGAAACTGGAGGTGGTAGTATGCAAAGGAAAGAGTCTGGTCCAAGAGTACGAAGAAATGAAGAAATCGTTCTGTATATTCAATTAAGATTAATCATGAAATTAACACATGCTAAACAATATAAATAGCGAAATGTATGGTAACAAGGAAAAATCTCGAAAACTATTGAATAAATGGGATATTTTCATTCCATAAAATTAGTTTTGTAATCTTAGAATTCTGTAAATATTAACAAAGAGTTACATGTCCACTCAGCAGTAGATAATTAAGCCGTTTTATAAGAGATTTTTAATTAGTGTCAGGCATGAGAGAAAAGGAAATGAAACAAAGAAGAAATTATTCATTTGACTGAAATATTTACCGTCTAAACTGAAATATTACTATCTGGCCAGTGGATCAACGAGAGGCAGAAATCTTTAGTGTTCGGATATTGAGGCTGCAGGTTTGAATCTCGCAGTAGTAATAGGATATTATAACTTTACGGATCAAGCTTTAATATATTTTTCCTTGAAAATTTAACCCCCAATTTGTATAGTAAATTCGTAGATCTCAAACTAACAAACCCGCCATCTAGTGATGGCCGAATGACTAAGGTTTTCCTACTTGGAGCCAGAATCTCCAGGCCCGATTCTCGAATCTTTTTAACTTGCCTCGTTGGATGTGTAATAATTCTTACTCCATTTTGAAAACAAAAATTTGTATTTATTCTCCTTATGGGAGGAAAATTAAGTTAGTTTGATTAAATTTAGACTGTAGTTCTAAATTTCTTTCTGGTTATAAAACATCAACCTTTCAACCGTTTTCTGATTTATATCTAAATGTTCCGCATGTAGAAAAACCACTAATCAGCAGGAAGAAACTTTTAATAATTTTTATTTACCAAGATGTAGGAATGAAACCACGAAAAATTGTTACAACTCATTAATTTTTAAACTCGTGTCATTAGTTGCGGCAAAACAGATATTTTTCCGCTGTTCCCATGCAGTTACAGATTTCAAGTACTGCGTTTAGTCATTATGACGCAAGAATCCAGCTGGATGGTAAGCATACCAGTAAGTTTTAATCTCGTAATGCGGTAGTTCAAAATGTTACTTTGCAAGTGCAGAGCTGGGGAATGGGTTGCAGTAAGCAACATTAGACTAAAAAATTATTAGTTAGACTTTTTTAGTGCCCAGTGTCATCTTTTGGTAACAAATGCTAAATAAAACGGTTCTAAGATGTGCTTGAGAAAAAGTCACGTGAGAAAAGTCACTCTATATAAATAGCAATGCCTCAAACCCTGAAAGTAACTTTTAATTTCAAACTATTTGTACGCAGATTGGAAGTGTCTAAGAACCAGCCGTAGCAGTTGGATGTTAAAAATGCAAGATAAGGAGCAAAATGAAAGAAATCTCAGATCGAGAAATGTTTTAACGAGGGCTTACCAGGGGTGAAGAATGACAATGGCCTATCATAAAACTGTTTAATAAACTTATGGTGAAACTTTTATTGTATTCACGAATAGATATATGGTCCACATCCTGTGTTGGCCCAAAAGAAAGACTAGTTATGGGGGAAAAGTTTTTCAGAATTTTCACCATGAAATCACCAGGGTAGGTTATTCCTTTGATCAGCCTTATTAAAAGAAGGAAAAGAAAGAGGTATGCGGATTTGTCACCACTGTTCAAAAATATTAAAAAAAAAGGATGGATATTCCAAACGGATAAAACAGATCTGAATATTTAGGTAATTCTTAAATAGCATTAGAATAGCCTTGCATTTTATTTCTAAAAATATCACTTCATATTTAAATTAACTGTAAGTGTTTCAAACGGAAAGCATAAGAAATGCAATAGGAATATGTTAATAATAAGTTTAAATTTCTCGAGGAACACTTTGAGGGAACTAAACGTATACTCTGTTCCAAGGGCAATAAATAAGATCTGTAAAAGGGAACAAGTTATGACATTTTTGACACTGCCATGGAAAAAAATGCGTAAAATTATACACAAACTTATTTATTATTCCTATTGGCAATTGACAATTCTTAAATCCTAATCAAAAGATAGACCTTCTGATTGACATTTCAAATCATTCCACTCACAACGCTGACTGAATCGTAATGCAACAAAGCAATTACCATGACATGACAGTTTTTGGGCACCATGTGTAGGATAATTCTTCACAGGATCGGTCCCTCAAAGGTCGTTGAAAAACCACTGAAGGATAATTAATATCCAATAGGCATACCATCATAGTCTCCTCTCAAACAGAGATGCCTCGCCTCTACTGATTGGTATATTGCCCTGCGCAATTTATCCTATAATCACAAAATTGGATAGCCACCCAATTACTATAATCTGATGTCATCATGACGTTTCTTCCAAATCCTTGAGTAGCATGAAAGAATCAGCCTTCTTGTAATTGCTTTATCATGTACCACACTTATGTACCAAGTGTCTTAACAATTTTACGATTCCTAACAAAGTCTTTCCTCTTTGGGGGGTAAGTGCTGATAAAATGTCTTTCTGAGACAAAATTGTGAGTGTTTTAATAGAAAGAAAACATATAATAAATGTCAGTTACGCATAAAAAGCCATCAGAGGACAGTTTTTTGGACACCATTGTAGTGTAATTCTTCATGCGATCGATCACTCAAAGGTCGATGAAAAACAACAGAAGAACAATTATACCCAGTGGGTATACCGTCATAGTCACATATTAAATCTCGTAAACAGAGATGCTTCGCTTTTGTTGATAGGTATATTGCCTCGTGCATTTTATCCTATAATCACAAAATTGGATAGCCACCCAATTACTATAATATGACGTTATACATGACGTGTCTTCCAAATCCTTGTCTAGCCTGAAAGAATTAGCCTACTTGCAATTGCTTAATATGTACCAATTGTCTTAACAATTTTACGATTCCTGGCAAAGTCTTCCCTCTTCGGGGATACGAGCTGATAAAATGTCCCTCTCAACCAAATTTTTGGTGTTTTAATAGAGAAAAAAACATACAATAAATGCCAATAATGCATAACAAAGCCAAAAAAGAATTACTTTGGCCGATATAGAATGGAGAGAAAAAATTTATCATGAAACTCGAAACTATAAATGGACTGTTAGCTCATAATAAATTATGTTGTATAGCTAACACTATAAAAATATTTCCCCTATAATCAATGTTTTAATGTGGGCTGGGCTTACTATATTCCAAGCACTTTTCAATTATCCAACAGAAATAATATACAAGTAAGCAATATTATCCTTTTAGTATTCGTACTGAAATCGACTTACATTATTCTGTCTGCCAATAGTCAAGGTTTATTAATTAATAGGGCACGAGATCGGAATCGTTAATCGCACATAAACAAGCTGTTTTTGAAACGACGTGTTGAAAATCAAGGTCTTGAAAGTAAAATCAAGAACTGAATAGTCTATATTGGTTTTCTACGTCTGGAAAACTATCGGTAAGAGAGTAGTTTCAAAATACGTGCGTTACTCGATACTTATCAGCTATTGTCTTACGTTCCCCGCCCAAGAACATGGAATTCGTATTAGTGTGAGTTATAAAGAGCGGATAAAATTGAACTAGTGTAAAATTGCTTAATGTAATTGATGGAGCATTACGATCGAGAGAGACAATTTAATCTTAAAATTCCTTTCAAATTCTTACTCCCTTAAGCTAAGGGAAGAAATTTATTGTTTCTAGAGGATTTATTTTTTTTTACATAGTGGTGTCACGTATTTTAGTTTTCGTGAAAAGTAAAATTTTTGACATTTGGAAATAAGTACTCGTTACATAGCTAATAAAATAATATATATATATATATGTATATATAATGTATATATATATATATATATATATATATATATATTTATTATATATACATATATATATATATATATATATATATATATATATATATATATATATATATATATATATATATATATATATATATATATATATAATATATAAGCAATTTTTAAGCTTTCATTTTAACCTTATTTTTTACCGTTCTAAATATATCTTTGTCTTATATTCGCTTTGGTCTGATAGTCGGACCATTTTGGAGCATTCAGTAATTCCTGTCTATTCTATTACATTCACCTATTCTATTGTACTTTATATGACCTTTCATGGAGTGATCACGATCCCCTTAGAAACTATAAATATTTCCCCCTAATTATTCAACACATAGGAGACTAGGACGATAACAACATTAGACGTATGGAAGGATGTGCGTTTGTGCCTATAATCTATGATTAATAAATCCCTAAAAAATATGTGTTTATTTTTCTACAAGTATCATTATAGATATATGACCTATGAACCATCTACAGAATAATCGATATCCTAAGGTAATATTATCGTACTCATATCCTGAAGTACGTACATATAGATTTTTCAGCTTTGCTTGGCCAGTTTATTATCTTGAGAATATTATCATGCAGTCACAAGATTCGTTAGAGTCATCTAATATCCAGAACATGACGTAACTTTGACGTCACATCCTTCGCCCCCGAAAAGTCTAGGCGGCGAGATATACATTACACGTATATAACGGGAGATGTGATTGTGTCTATGAATATGTAAAATGAATATCTTTCTGTACAGAACGGTAATATGGTTTTTAACAAGTATACTGAGATACGTGTAAAGTATTGACGAAACTTGATCGTATTCCGACATCTTGGCTCACTGCAAATAACGACTGGTTATACTGGTTAAAATTTTGATTGTGTCATATGTGCGATCGTTGATTAGGCGCCACTTAAATTCCGCCCTTATTTACAGAATCGTTCCATTTCCACCCGAAAGCGAATACGCTCATCTCAATCTTACAATGATGGCTAGACTATAAAAGCACGCACTCATCTGATGCTAAAACGTGTTGAAACGAAGCACTACAATTTTTCACAAACGCGACTTTGACCCTCATACTTTTTTCTCCATAGCTCGAACCTCCTTTCCTTTACTCCTTAACAAACTTCTAGAGAAGACTATCAGACACATAAGGTTTCAGTTTTCTTTTACTGGAGGAAAACAGGCTTTTATGCAAGTGTGGCTGCGGGCTTATACGGAATTCAAACCCTGATGTCTGAGAACATTATTACTTCTGACAAGGAAAGTCAACATTCTTTATACATTGTTTCAGAAGCAGTCGTTTTAAGACAACAAAACATGTTAAATGTAAAATCACAAATAAAAACATTTAAAATGTTTCCAGAATACTCTATTTGTTAATATGTTTAATGTAAGAGAAAGTTAGTTAATTAATTCCTTATATAGTCAATAAAGTTTACCTATTATATATATATATATATATATATATATATATATATATATATATATATATATATATATATATATATATATATATATATATATATGTACATATACATACATACAGTGGTGTATAGATTGATTTAGTGTTCGTTAAATGTAAACTTTTTTTAGCCCAAATTAATTTTTACTCTGTTAAATTTTCGACGAGCTTTAGAATTATAGCAAAAATTCAAACTGACCATGGAACGTTACCAAATATAACGACATGCTGATATATACTTTTGATTCTAATTCTAAATTCCAGTTGAAAATTTCCAATTTTCCAGCATGAAATTATCTTGCATATCAGGAGTTATGTATCAATGGAAATTAAGCATGCAGAGAGTAAAATTACAGAAAAAGGGTTTTTATAACTACAGAAGAAATATTTGCACCACAGAATGTACTACTGAGATTTATGAATGTAACAAATAATTCAATGTTCTGAAATAATTCAATGTTCTGTTTTTAATGTTCTAAAATTTATCTGCAGCTGTTACTAAAAAAATACAAGATAAAATTAGAAATATTCTTCTTATACAGCCACAACAAAATTTGTAAAGGAAATTTATTTAGGTATTTTCATGGAAAAGTATCAAATTTACTTTAGACATAGATATTGTCAAAGAAAAAATACTGTGCTGTGCTCTAACACAGTTTGTTTAATCAAAGTTCTAATATGTGCGTTCACAGGGAACTAAATATTGGCGAGGTAGCTAAATTTTAAAGAAATTAACATGTAAAATTTTCTTAAATAACAAAATTTATTGTCCTATTTACAGCAGTTTCAGACATTATATATGATTAAAATCAGCGTAAGTTAAGAGTCAATAAAAGCTTTACTAAAATGTATTTTTTAACTTTCCGTTTTATAGTAAATGTTACAAATGATTGACTGTGGTATACACAGTGTAATTAGGTTAAATATGCATATATTATACCAATGAATGTCATAATCGAAATAAGAATATTTACTAAATAATGAATTTTTTGATTCACAGTATATAATTCTGTCATACCCTGTTTATATTGATAGTGTGCCTTATAAATGAAAATTCAAGTTTACAGAGTTCGTAACGGAAAATATAGATTTCAGGGAGTCATGTAGAGTCACCGAAGAAACGTTAGAACGTGTCCATTTGCGACACGACTGATTGCTCCAATCTAATCCTGTATTAAAGCCTACTGTTTAAAATGGTATTGTAAATGTTAAAGTATTTGAACTTTAAATTCGGATTGAAAAAAATTGAATCTTTAAACTTCCTTTACATCATGAAATTCCTATAAATTAACAAAATAAGGATATCAATTTATAATTACATTTTAATTAATAATACGTTTCCCGAAAGAGTTTATATTTTAAGTCTCGTTCAATTCCGCTATTACAGTCAAGAGCAATTGCAGACGTAGATTTTTCTCATAAGTTTTAAATGCGGTGGTATTTCGCAAACAGAGGAGATACGGATGAAATATATTAGTTTTTATGACTATACTCTAGCATGTTTTAAAATTTATGATCACATGAATTTTCATGCGCACACTCGAACAGTCAGAGTAAATCACGAAATGGGACTACAGCAACTCGAGACAACTCTTAAGATTGAAAACCAATATATTTCCAGTAGTCATCAATCCTATACGGGTATATAAAGTTTCAGTTTTCTGAAACACTAAGTTTCCTAATATCTTACGTAGAAAATAAAACAACAAAGGCTCGTGTTCAAAGAAGTCATACAACCTAGTTCTTAGAAAATTTCATTTCGTAATGACTTTTTAAAATAGTATAAAATACGCCTCCAGGAACGTAAAGGCAACGTATTCCTTCAAAAAGTGCTTTGATCTTACTCTAGTTTCGATCCCAGAAGAAGAAAAAAATAGATCAGTGCATCAGTTTTCAAGCTCTTTGTTACAAATTCTCAAACTCTTATGATTTATTACACACCACAGTAGCTTTCTAATTATAGGCATGCTTTGTTTATATTTAAAGGACCTGCTGTAAGGTTTAGTAAGTCGTTTCGGAAGAATGACCAAACAAAAGGTAGTGTAAGTTTATATAACTGCGTAATTTAAATTTTTTCATACTGATTTATTAAAGCCAGTAACAGTGTATTGAAAAAGCGTTAATTGTAATTATATGACATGTAATCAGCTGTGTTTAGACAAAACTTTTAACTACGCTTTCTGTGTTGACTATCACTGAAAGAGATTAAATTTTAATACGAAGCAAAATATACATATTATACATATCTATATCTATCTATCTATCTATCTATCTATCTATCTATATATATATATATATATATATATATATATATATATATATATATATATATATATATATACATATATATGTATATATATATATGTATATATATATATATATATATGTATGTATATATATATGCATGTATATATATATATGTATATATATATGTATATATATATAATATATATATATATAAATATATGTATATATATATATAAATATATATATATATATATATATATATATATATATATGTATATATATATATATATATATATATGTATATATATATGTATATATATATATGTATATATGTATATATATATATATATATATATATATATATATATATATATATATATATATATATATATATATATATATATATATAAATATATATATAAATATATATATAAATATATATATATATATATATATATATGTATATATATATATATGTATATATATATGTATATATATATGTATATATATATGTATATATGTATATATATATATATATATATATATATATATATATATATATATATATATATATATATATATATATATATATATATATATATACATAAAGCGAATTTTATTATTACTGATAAGTTTTAAAACATTTTTTATGCCAAACAAATATACATTAAACGACATAAAATATCTTACCGAAAAATAAAAGGGCTTAAGCAAAAACAAATCCGGAAGAGGCCAAAATCTACACTTATTTTGTGAAGGTGAACTTTTAATTACATTAATCTTATTCGGAAACTAATGACATCTTACCATTTTAAATGCATTGATATTTATTTCTCTCTTCTTTTAAGTAAAATTTATTCAAACTGTCTATCATATGACAAATTAAAATGCTAATCATTCTTGAGCGAAGGCTATTTGAAAACTAAGATTTTCGGTTTAGAACATTAAGATTAATATCAATGAATTTTGTGGAAATCCGAATCATATTTCCTCTATTAAGTAACATTAAATACTCACAATTTTTACATAACGTCCTTTATAAAATCTTTTTAATAAATTTAAGCTCCAATTTATGACAGAAATTAATTCATCATCATTTATAGATTGTACAGAAATATTATTTAAAAGCTAACTTGTTAAATAAAGTTAAGAAGTTCAATGATTTTTGGTTTATAAAGATTTATTATATATTTGGAGCCAAGCTGAATGTTTTAATTATTACTTTATGAACATTGTGATTGAAACAAAATCATTTCATGTATGTTTAACATTTTTAAGTTACAAGTTTAGATTTCCTTTTTATGCTTAACCAGATCTCATTATAAAAATGTACAAAAGCCTCTTTTCAAGCTTTTCATTGGTAATTTGACATGTCAAAAAGTTTATAAACTTTCATCAAATATTTTCATCTATGGTTTCATATTTATTTCGGATAACAAAAATATTCTATTGATTATTCTGTCACAAGACAATCGTAAATCTCTCAGCACTAAAATTCTATGAACCGCAGAGGATTTTGTTCCCTATGTAAGTGAATTTCCATGGGAAGAAAATTTCAGCTGGCTCTTTAATCGATATTTACCTTTCGTCTGTTAGACGGCGAGAAGCAGGGGAGCACATTGGGAGAGCCCACAGATGGAAGATTTAGTGAAGTTATAAGGCCTGATGTAATTTCAAGAGATATTTTTTGATGTGATTTTGGAATGAAATAAAAATTCATTGACACTATTGTGACTTTGATTGAATTTTTGGTTTTAGTTTTATCAATATGTATTTAACTAATTCCCAAGCACGTTTTATTATAAACTTTCATCTCTGTAATGGATCATCAGGATAGCCAAAACTTTTAACTACGCTTTCTGTGGTCACTATCACTGAGAGAGATTAAATTATAATGCAATATATATATATATATATATATATATATATGTATATGCATATATATATTTATATATATATATATATATATATGTATATGCGCATATATATATATATATATATATATATATATATATATATATATATATATATATATATATATATATATATATATATATATATATATATATATATATATGAGCAATATACTACGTTACTTTATATCATTCTCTTACATAATTTAGAATCAGGAGAGTGAGAAGAGTAAAGCATGCACTTAAAAATAATGAAAATTAGTACTTACATCCGTATCTTCTAAATTGGAATATATTTCTAGTTTGTCTAATCGAACAGTCCCTTGGAATGGAAGAAACCTAGTACCACGGGGAATGCGCTGATTGCTCCAGACCGATGCTCCATTATAAGGTTTCTTTGTTGTAGGAGAGGTGGTCAGAACAAGGCTGAATTCAGTGGGGATGAGGACACAAGTCTCCATTTTCGATTTCAAAGTTCTTTAAATGACAGATAAATATATTTTGATCACAGAGTTTTCAACTAGAAATTATGATTTAGCTTTCTTCTCCTTTTTTTTTCCAATTCAGGCATGAAATTCTGAGTGGTTCTGGTCAGCTAAATTTTTATTTTCCATTAATCACAGCATTTTGTTAAAAGTCATTGCACAGGCACTAGTTATAATAATAAGGCACGTTGGAAAAAGTCTACAGATATATAATTCTTCTGATTTATATCAAACGTTTTAGTGATGCAATAGCAATTTTTTCCTATAAATTTTTTTTTCTAAATCTACAACATATATATGTGGTCAGTCATTTCTTTCTACTTCAAGACGCAAAGTTCTTAAAACTTTTCTGTCTCATTTTCTTGGGTCACACATCGATTTTTCTCAAAAAATAATTGTCAAGTTTGCAAATTAAAAGCCAATGCTAGAGTTCCATATTTTTTTGCCCTCTTTACAATGATTCAGGGTCAATAAATTTCGAACATTTTCTATCTCTAAATGTTAGTAATCAGTGCCTTCCACAGATTTCAGGTAAAATGTGAAAAAAAGTTTTGAAAATAAACAAAATTACTTGACTAAATATATTTTACCGAATATTTGAAGCGTATATAAACTTGCTAACCAATTTGGGAGGATGTAATACAAGTAAAGGGACTTGGTATCAAAGAAAGACCATTACAGCGCGTACAGTCGTACCGAACTTTCACATTACGCACCACAACAAAGCGACCGCATGCCAGGAGCTACCCGAAAACACGTGCTTCTATATCCCTCATTAAACTTCTTTCTGGAAAGACTGAATCTCCGCGGCACATCCCAGACCGTTTCTCTCTTCCATTCTTTCGTTCTATCTTTTTTCCCCTTCTTTACTATCTGCCTATCCGACAGCAACACCTTGCCCAACAGGTGTCTGCCGTACCTGGCCGCCAGGGGCCGCCATCGTACATAGGAGAGTCCTGGAGGGCGTGGTTGGAAGATCTAGTTGGTCCGTCTTCTGTCTGCGGCGTGTATCGATTGCGGTAGCCGGTCTTTTTGGTTTTTTAGTCTATTTTTTTTATTTCGTCCTTTTTTATTTATTTTTTTCTCATTTGTTTAGTTGCTCTTAAAGTAGGGTGGTTTTTGAAGCTAGCACTTACAGCTTAGGTGGGGGGGAATACCTGAGATGATTTTTATTATTTTTAATTTTTGTTTATATATTTTTTTGTGTGCCTTTTGTTTCGCTCTAGATTGTAGTTACGATGCGTGTGATGCTGGTCTAATTTCAATAATAAAAATAGTGTTTGTGCGATCCGGAATTATTACGTCGGAGAATCAAAATGGGTTATTTTCCTCGACCATTTTAGATTATTGCCTCTGTAAAAGAAAATGTACCTCCCGATTTAAAAATAAAAAGATATTTTCGGGTAATTAATTTAATATCTCGAAACTATGACTTCTTTTGAAAAGGTTTAATCGTGATGTAGGGATAGTTTCCGCAATAAAAGTGGGATGTAATTTTTTTTCAGTAATATTAATGAATAATAATAGTAATAAATAGTAATAATAATAATAGTAATATTTTACACCGATAAAATTCCGTCTATAAAAAAAGTAATTGCCGATTCAAAAAAGAGATTTTAGAGCAATTCATTTAATTCCTCGAAACTATGACTTAATTTCAAAAGGTCTAATCGTGATATAAGGAGATTTGAAAAAAAAAGTTAAGTGTAGTTTTATTTTTATTATTTTTTTCAAACGTAATTTATTGTATTCGTAAAATTCCTCACAAATTGAGGATTTAAAAAAAATTTGTTCATTTGTTGTTAAACTAGGGTGATTCGAAGAAATGAATTCATTTTTATTTATTTTTAAAGTATTCTGGGAAAGAAAGAACTGATATGATATTTTTATCTCCTTTTGTTTTGTTCTTGTCCAGTGGTTCGCAACGTAGGGGACTTGTGGGTGCCATTCAGAGGTGGGGTGGGTGGGTGAATGGTTAACAAAATATGTGTCGAACGTATTTTTACAAGATTTGTAAAAATGAAAAGTAAATTCAGAAATTAGGTATACGATAACTATCTCGTTTTTTTTTATATATTATTTTATGATTGCAATGAGATATGATTGCAACAGTATCAGACATCTGATTAATTTTACTTTTGCCCATGTAATCTCTTTCTATATTAATTTTTTTTGGCTTTGTTATATTTTATACGTTGTTTATTTTTGCTATATATGCATTTTGATCTTTCAAAATTTATGTTTCAGGCCTAAGGAGAACGTAGGGTCTTGAAGGTCATTCAAAGTGTGTGTGCGTGTGGGGTGGGTGGGTGTGTGACTAGATATTAACACTAGAAAGACGGCTGCCGTCATTTTGACAGTTTCGGATATACTATTGAGCGCTATGTCTGTATTTATATCATCATGCTTCTGAAATTTTATGACTTCTTCTAATTTCACGCGAAATATGCACACACATTTAAAAAATCGTATTCGATTGTAAAGAGGGGGAGAAAATGTGTTTTATAACTACTAAGACTGAAATCCGTCCATTTGACGGTAATATACTAGAAGACAGGCAGAAATTTTTAAAATAATACAGTGAAAATGTTACTTTTCGTCTCTTCCCCCTTTTGCAAATGACATAAATATTGGCTCTTCGGAAATATTGGTTTTGAAATATAAGGACTGCACAAACCATGCATATATTTTTACGGATGAACCACCATAACAGGTTGTCAGCTCGGCATACCTGCATAAAAATATATCTAAATATATACTAATTTATTATATATTAGTATGAAGTATTTCAAAATTTAAAGTATTTAACTATAAAAAAAAGCTAAATATTTTAAATTCTTGATTTTGTTTTTAACCGTCAAAATGACAGCGTTCAGTCTTTTTAGTAAGAAAAAAAATTCGTGTCTTTCTAGTGATAAAAGGTTAAGAATCCCTGTTTTAAACTGCAGTAATGATGCATATTATGTATGTTTAATTTCACTCGGAGGAATAACGTTTATGAGATTGTGAATTTTCACGGCGAATCACACAAAACGCATCTTTTTTCTGAGCCACATTAGACTATTGCTTCCCGTTCTTTATTATTTTTTTAAAATAATATAATTTCCTAGAAAATATGATTTTCTTGTAATTTATTTAAATTACCGTGATATTTTATTTGAATTACCGTGGTATTGAAATGCTACTACTCTTCAAAGAAATTGAAAAAAAAATAGGAAGACATTTTGTAACGATGATGAAGAGTAAATTATTTCCAAATACATGTCATGTTTTGAAGTTCTTTTGAAAAACGACACAAAGGGAGAGTAAGATTTTTATCTGTTTGTTTGCATTATTAATGAACTAAGGGTTCCAGCTTTTAATTATGATGCATTCACTGTTTTTGTAAGTCCCATATTAAAAAGTATTCGTGGGAAGGAAAATTTTTTTTGACAATCAATTTAAAAGTAATCATGTGTGAGATCTAATTTCTAATTCAAACTTTCGACTTAAAAATATTTTCTAGCATTAAAATTTCTAGCAAAGAAATTAAAATGGCATTTTAGTGTTGCAAATGTATTGCCTTAACACATTTTTGACTTGCAATTTTATTTAAATATATACAATAGTCACCGACAAATACTGAAATTTTGAAATAAAGTAAGGCATTTTTATTTTCTGAAATCTGTTTTCTTTATATGGGAGATCTGAGATTCATAGTTTAAATGATAAAGATGTTAAGATTTCTCTGAAACTCATTCAGGTCATTGTAAGGGTAGTTTTCATGTAAAGCAGTGCTCAGTGGATAAAAATTTTCCACAACATGGCTTTCTTTTATCCTAAATTGTTTTCAACATGTGCGTGTAGAAACACGAGTTTATTCCATACCGGTAAACAATTTGTTAATATAAAAATTAAAAACTCTCGATTTTTTTCAGCGTATCTTCAGCAATATATATATATATATATACACTGCTGGCCACTGTAAATGCAACACCCTGAAGGAAACATGCAAATAACATGAAATTTAAAACATGCATTAGCGGAGGTGAGATATGCAAATGATTAGAATTTCACCGCAGACGCACATCACGCGCGCCTGTGGCGCCACTTCAAAGCGCTATTTAAGGCTTGGAGATTTCGACGATTTCAAGTTCGGCAATTGTGTTTTTCTTGTGGTTTTTTAAGAAAAAAACGATCAATTATGCCTCATCGAAAACAGCGATCATCTTTTGATCAAGTATCCGAGTTCGACAGAGGAAGGATAGTGGCCTACCGAGATTGTGGATTATCTTTCAAGGAAATCGGTAGTCGTGTTGGACGAAACCAAAGAACTGTAATGCGGATATGTGATCGTTGGACGCAGGAGGGTACGACGGACCGGCGTGTTCGATCGCATCCACCTCAGCGTACCACTTCACGTGATGACAAGCAAATTGTGCGCATGGCAGTGACGGATAGCTCAGTCACATCACGAACCATAGCACAGCACATGCAGTCTGTAACGCATCATCCAGTGTCTGCGCGTACAATTCGACGCCGTTTTCAGTAGAGTAGTCTATTCGCAAGACGTCCATTGCTTTGTCTACCCTTGACGCAGAACCACAGACGTCTCCGCCGCCAATGGTGCGATGACAGAAGGATGAGGACGGCAGAATGGAATGAAATTGTCTTTACTGACGAGTCACGCTTCTGTCTGCAACACCACGATGGTCGCATTCGAGTCTGGAGACACCGTGAAGAGAGGATGCTGAACAGCTGCGTTATGCACCGCCACACTGGTCCTGCACCGGGAATTATGGTATGGGGCGGTATTGGATATCACTCTCGCACACCTCTAGTACGCATTGCCGGTACTTTAAACAGCCAGCGCTACATCTCCGAGGTGTTGGAGCCAGTTGTCCTTCCTTACCTTCAGGGCTTGCCCACAGCCATATTTCAACAGGATAATGCGCGACCACACGTGGCACGCATTGTCCAACGATTCTTCGTCAATCGCCAGATTGAATTGCTTCCCTGGCCGCATCGCTCTCCGGATCTTTCGCTGATAGAAAACATGTGGTCCATGGTTGCTCTACGATTGACCCAGATTCCATCCCCAGCTGCCACAGCAGATCAACTTTGGCAACGTGTGGAAGCTGCTTGGTCTGCTGTACCCCAAGAACTCATCCAAAGTCTCTTTGAATCAATGCCGAGGCGTGTGGCAGCGGTGATCTCCAACAATGGCGGCTACTCTGGCTACTGATTTTGGCAGGAACCACACTTCACAGAAGTCTATAAATTTAATCATTTGATACTTGGTCAACATGTTATCTACAAAATAAATTTTGTTGTGATATCTCTTGTCTTTCTTGGTGTTGCATTTTGGGTGGCCAGCAGTGTATATATATATATATATATATATATATATATATATATATATCATTAACAATGATTTTTTAAAAGTTATATACTTGTTTTATTTTCTTTTCAGGGTCTTGTGCATAAGAGGTATGAAAACTAATAGATCTTAAGGAATAAAATGCATTTTCTGATTGTTTTGCTTCTTTGGTAAAATAAATATGCGAAAAGGACTCGAAATAATCAGCAGCAATCAAAAATTTACTTTTTATCATTTTATCAAAAAGAATTAGCTAATTTATTCGAAAGGTTAATTCCATATCCTTAATGAAAAGCAATTATTTTTTTGAAAATTTTCCTTTGCATCTGATGTAATTTGTTTAATCAAGTAAGCACTGTTTCATTTTCTCATTTCATACCCGTTTCATATTTTTCCTATATTTCAAATTTAACATTGCCTCTTATTATTCACTTATTATGTCTCTTATTTAACTTTGTCTCTTATATAATGTGCTATTGATCGATCATTTGCATGCTGCTATTGATCGACTTTAGATGAGCTCTTAAACATCAATACCTTTATGCAGTATTTACATAAGTGATTTTCAATGCCCATCAATTTTACCCCTATCAATGTTGGTCTAGTAAAAACTTTGCTTTAATAAGTATATATATGTATATATATATGTATATATATATATATATATATATATATATATATTTATAATATTAATATATATATATATATATATATATATATATTCTAATTATTACCATTCAAAGAAGTAACATAATTTAATTTCTGAAATATGTTTTAATTTTCAAATGAATCAAAGTTTTTACTTACACACACATACACACACACACACAGACACACACACACACACAGACACACACACACACACACACACACACACACACACACACACACATATATATATATATATATATATATATATATATATATATATATATATATTTATAATATTAAAATTTGCGAAGTTTAATTAGTAATGGGTTTTAAAGATTTCATCACAGAAACGGGTAGTTGAGCTAAGATATTTTGAATCAGAAACGTGATTTGTCAACTTTAATACATTTAAGAAGTATTTGCGTATGTGATTTCAATGTCCCTCACTTTTCTGTCTATGATCGTTCGTCTAGTAAAAACTTTGCTTCAACTGAATATTTAAACGCATTTGATCAATTAAATAACTATACTTCTTTGCGAGATAATTAGAATCGCTGGAACTTTGCAACAGTTGAACTGAAAAAAAGAGGGTTTTTAAAGATATCATTACAGAATCCTGTTGTTGGACTAAACCTTTTTTGAGGAGAAATTTGATAGGTGAATTTATGTAAACAATGTGCATACCAAGAATGACGTGATTAAATTCATTATACTACATCTATGCGTACATGCACTGTAACATGAGAACCATGTTTAGTACAGAGAAAAGGTAAAACGGTGGACAAAGAAACATCTGTGTAAAGCCAAACAGGTTCATCAGAAAGGTGACTTTTCAGACTCATTACCCTTCTTCAAGTATTAAAGTTGTCATGAATATCATTGTAACTAAATGAATCGTGGAACACTGTTAATTATCAAAAGAGGTGAGATAAAATGTAGTCACCATTGTCATCAGTAGCCACTTTATACTGAACATTTGTTCATTGTATATCTATTTATCTATCTATCTATATCTATATATCTATATATCTATATCTATCTATCTATATATATATATACATATACATATATATATATATATATATATATATATGTATAGAAAAAAATCCCATCAGAAATTCATTCCCATGTCGTCCTTAGTTCTTTCAATTTTGCTTGAATTCCGGTTGAAAGATCGCGCTACAGATGGCTCTCAGTAGTGTCCGTAAAAAAAAAGATCACCCTGTATATATATATATATATATATATATATATATATATATATATATATATATATATATATATATATATATATATATATATATATATATATATATATAAGAATAAGATGAAAGAGAAAACCAGTAATAGCTCTAAAGCTACTTGCAGCCAGGAACAAACAACATGTAAAGAAAAGTATGAATAAGGTTTTTGACAGCATTTCTTCATCAGCGGTGTCAATACTGTCTAAAAACCAATGGATTGTTTCCGATGAGCATGATCTATAAAATAAACACACTCAGACACCGTACAATCTATTATTAACAGAAGAATTGATTAATAAATGAATTAAGTTTGATTAAAAGTACTTAACCAAAGAACACCAAGCCTGGCGCTAGTCAGAGTGGAAGTTAAGAACTTGTAACCGCAACATGACTGACGTCACAAAACTTTTAACCAATGAGGTAGTGGATTCTGAGTTACAGACTTACTTAGGTTACCGTATTTTAGGACTATTATTCCCTTAATTATTTAGTTTTTTATTTTTATTACTACTAAGAGTTATTTTTATTATTATTTTATTTTACTTATGATTTTTATTTTTATTTTTAGTACTTATTTTTTCTATTTTAACCTATTATTATGTTTAACATATTAATGCAACAGAACAAACTATTCATTAAAACAAAAACAACCAATTATGTTTTTGGATAGACTTACTGGGCAATTATTCCGAGTTAGCATAGCTTCAAGTTTATAATATGCTTAATCCTATTGTCTTTAGAACATAGCCTATTTATACGAACTAACTGATTTACAATGATGTTATTAAAAACAGATTTATGTAAACAGGTTAGATAATTTTGAAATTTAACAATATTAAAATTATAGTCAGATCTTTTGTCGTATAAGTCAAAAGTAAATTTTCTGTGAGTATTTAGTTTAATATTAATATCTAAAAATTTTACATTAATATTATCATGGTTACTTTTAATTAGTTCCAGATTAGGAGGGTAAAAATTTAAGTCTATAGGGTTATTACTTTTATTAATTACTATTATATCATCTATATATATTCCCCTAATAGTGTATGTATGTATCTGTCATGAACGCATCCGGAGCGACCGCTTCATAAATATAAATGACTATTAGGGGAACTATTAGGGGAATATATATATATATATATATATATATATATATATATATATATATATATATATATATATATATATATATATATATATATATATATATATTAGTTGGCATAGATTTTGGTTTTGATTTTTCTATTTTTTGTGCAATACTTTTGTGCAATACTTTTTCTATTTTTTTGTGCAATACTGCAATTTCTACTACTGGGGTTTAGATACAAAAGATTGTTTTCTATCTAAACCCCAAAAGGAGAGATTCTGGTGAATGCGGCTGATAGCTTGACTCTGACTACAAAATCATGTAGTATCCAATAATTAAATCCGTGTTTAGGTAACCCCCAAAACACTTTTCCTAAAAGCTTCCAACTATGCCAACTAACCCCGGGTACGGGGTTAGTTGGCAACAACATTTTATTTTATCAAAACTTGGGGTAACATGGCTTTTTCATAATCGCTCTTTCAACCGCGATTCTACTTTTGGTAGGAGTGTCTGTTAAAATAGCAGAAAACCTCCTTTTTCGGCCACGGTTGGATTGCTATTGCGGCCCGGCTATGGGGAAACGGCGAATTTTCTTTGGGGTGATGTGTCGGGAAGATGATATAGTGGCCACCAATGCCGGTGTACCTGGAAGGTCATATGTCGTTAGAGCGGGTTCTTTGAGTTCCCTTAGCTCTGATTCATCGGCAGTTTGTGTAGCCTCTGGAGCAGGGCGATCGGTGACGAAAGATGGCAAAAAGTCTGAGTCCTCAAATATGTCTGAGTTGAATGGACAGATCCCACTCACTTGAAATCCAGATGTAATGTTCGGCGGAATCACAGCTGATTGAATGGCTGTTTTCACAATTGCTGGGATATCGTATATGGTTAAAGTTTTACCTAGATGACTGGTCAACCAAGTGTCACAAGCCGTGTTGACGTATTTTTTAAGGGGTCCAAATACAGTTCTGTCCAATGGTTGCAATTTATGGCTGCAGTGTGGAGGAAACGATAGGACAGTAACCCCGTTTCCTTTGAACAAATCAAGGGACTGGGTGGACAAATGCGAGTCATGGTTATCGAGGAGTGCAGCACAGGTCGAGCGTTTGAACATCTGGTAAAGTGGATAAAATGTTGGGCAAACTTCACAAAATTGCGTTCGACTATCCAACCCGTCTTGTTGGCATCGCCGCTGAAGCCCTATGGTCCGGATCGCACGAAATGTTCATTGAACTTGGCTCGTGGAAAAATGAAAAATGGAGGAATAGCACTTCCTCCGGCCGAGACGCAAATAGCCAAAGTAACAAGGGTACCTCTTTCATCAGAGGTGATCTGTCCAATTTGCTTAAACCCTTTCTGTGCTATTACCTTGCCTGGCTTTTGAACGGTTGTAATCCCAGTCTCGTCCATATTGTAGATGTCCTGTGGCTCGAATCCATGCCTGTTCAGTACTGTTTGGAGTAAAGTGAAAAAGTTTCCGACGTTAGTCGTTGAAACTGATGGCTTTAGCTAGGCTAGTGGTCTCAGGTGTTCGAATAGATAAGGATTTGTTTTTGTTCATAAAATAAGAAAGCCAATCAGATCCAGCCATCATGTTGAGCCAAGCTTTTGCCTTCAACATTGAGAACTTGAACGGCCTCGGTCACCCTCTCCATTGGTCGATTTGCTTGGTCTCTTTCTCTCTTGTATATAGCTATGCCAACTGACCCCATACCTAACTATGCCAACTAGCCCCACAGAGAAATACAAAACAAGATGGATACCACACAATACCAAACATCAGAAACAAAAGATTATGATACATGCATATAACCACACTTAACCACTCTTTCGAAAACCGTCATCAGCAGCACCTCAATTTGATATACAGGTTCACCAGATCAAAAAAAAAGTTACGATGAAAAAATTTACTCAACAGTAAAAAAAACGATAAAACAGGACTCCTTCCTTTGTAATGCTTTCAAGCAGACTGAAATTTCTGTGGATGGTGAACATTTACATACACTTCCTACTAGCAAGATGACAGCTCTCTAGCTCCACGGTGGCAGGAAATAAAAGCAGTGTGCCAACTAGCCCCGGTCTCCCCTATATATATATATATATATATATATATATATATATATATATATATATATATATATATATATAGTCAGTCTCTGTAGCATGTTTCCCTGCATAACTGACTTTTACGCTCAAGTTACATGACTAGTTAACGAATCTAATCCGAAGTCTTCTGATGGCCAGAAGGATATTTAACTAGTACAGAATCAAACATTGTTATGATACTTCTGAATGGAATACACCTTAGAAGATCTCATAATCATCATAAGGAAAGCAAAGTGTTTTCCTGATTACGGCTATCTAATTAAAAAAAAATTAAGGCAAATTTGTTTTTCCTGTGCCATTATTAAAATTTCAACAACAGATCTAGCTTGCATTCTACATTAACTCATCTATACAAAATTCTTACTTAAAACGCATTCGAAAACTGCTGACATAACCTACAGTAAAACAGTCGCGGCCAAACACGCAAGAATAAACCCCCACAATGCTCATCCTTGCGTGTCATGTGTTGACTATTCAGCGCCACGAGTTAAATATATATGACTTAAATTAGTTATTACTCTTCACATTTCTGGGCATTACGAGGTTAAGAGAAGAGTCGCATTCGTCATCTCACGCTTTAATGGCGATTCACACATTAGCACAGGTGATATCAGAATGTGGATATGCCTAATCGATCACCAACTGGCGTTGCAAAAGTAATTATGAATAATTATCAATGTCATGACAAATGAATTCCAGAATTTGAGAATAATTTAACTTGATTAAAAGTTCCGGTTTATTTCATGCACTCTTGAGGGAAGATTTATCACAACAAGTATATTTCAGTCGAAGATTTGTTATTCAAATCGTATTTGTGACATCATTTGTGAAGTATGCATAGTTTCTAAATTTAGCATTTCTTTTAGTTAATTTATGTATTCGGCTTGATGAAGAATGCAAAACATTTCAGTAGTAATACGTAAACTTCCTTCTTGAATGAAAAATATATTGATTTTCCAGATTTGTTATTTCACCACGGGTTTGCATGTGCCCATGTAAAGGATATGTAAATGTTTATGGAAAATTACTATTGAAAGCTTATGAGAAAAGAAAAAAAAATTGTTAAATTTTTAAATATGCAGGCAAAGAGAAAGGAGAATATAAAGATAAGACTTTTGAAGAAATATGAATAACTTTTATGCAATTGTGCATGTTATATGAGAAATTTTCGCGTTTTAGAGGGCTATCAGAAGGATTTTTAGTAATGTTTTTACCCGGTTTATTTTAGCCAAACTACAAACTAAACCGACTGTTACTGTTTTAATGTAAGAGGAAGGAAGTAGGATGGTTTAATTGTAGCAAGAGACAAACACAACGTTAGAAATTTTCGAAGCAGTGACAGAACGTAATAGAAGAGCTCTGGTATTAAATGGCGGAAAATCCCAATTTCTTAACCGTTTCCTCTTGAACATTTCCATAGCTGTTTGCGAAGAAAATCTTTTGGGAATCTCAAGTACTACCAAGAACTATAATCAGATATTCACACAATCCGAATATTTACAGTTTTACAGCACAGCTGAACCGGAAATGTTTCGATTTGTGTCCCCCTTGTATTGCAAACGACTGGCTCTCTCCAGTTGATGAGTCTTGAGTAAATTTATTTTTAGATATGAACTTAATAAATGATAATTACAAAGTCATGTTAACTTATTAAACTAGTTAGGTGAAAGTTTTACTACCGGCTAGTGGATAAAAATTTGTCGCTTCAGTTGTACTACCGTATCCTATCGCTTCCTAATCACCCACTTCATTCTGTTCTACTTGTCAGCCAGTATGACCGGCTTTACCAAAATCGGCCAAGTTGTATACCACACTTCGGACTTCGCAGGAGGATGTTTCTTACTTCATCTTCACTCTGTGATGTGGATGTCATGCTGTAACCGACCTGTACATTTTCTACCCTGGCGTAACCACAAGATTTCATACTTGTGCCCCTTCCAGGGTTTTGCAAAACCAAATACAGATCCTGTCATTTTTCGCCAGCTTTTTGCGTCGCACCTCGCTAGTTACCCTAATTATGTTGATGTTTATACCGACGGCTCAAAAAAAAATACGATCATGTTGGATGTGCCTACGTCTGTGGTAGAGACGTTAGGAGCTACACATTTCCCCACTGTTTTTCTGTCTTTTTAGCAGAGTTTGTCGCTGTACACAAAGCTCTGAAATATATCTTCCGGCATAGAGATAGACGTTTATTGTGTATACAGATTCCATCAGCGTATTAGAGAATGGGGAAGTGTCGCGCTCCCATTCCCTTTTACCTCTTGTGTTGGATCTGCATCGTCGCCTTTATCGTCGTGGCTTCAGCATCCTTTTCTGCTGGGTGCCTGGTCATGCCGGCATATCGGGCAACGAGCAGGAAGATGCTGCGGCTAAAGGTGCATCGGCTGAATCAACATGTGTCTATCAGTTATGTGAAGTCCACTATCAAAAGGTTAGTTCGACACGAGTGGCAAGTAGAGTGGGATCTTCCGATTATTCATAAGCTGCGACAGATTAAATCATGTATTTTGCTTGGCCATCAGCTCGACTGCGCCGTGGAGACGTCATACTCATACGTGAGAATCGGGCATTCTCTTTTCACACATCGACATTTGTTGATGGGCGAGGATGCCCCTCTCTGTCATCACTGTGAAGCCCCACTTTAAGTGTCACATATTTTGACGTCTTGCCACACGCTTTAAGTCCAATATAGTAGCTTTCTTGGCTTTATGGTTTTAGCGCTTTTTGTCCTATTTTGGACCTTGCGCCATTAAACCTCAACTGACCAACCAATCAACCTAGTGGGTAAATGTGTTCCGGTAATAACATGTCTGATGTTTACTAGTCGTCAGCAAAAATCCCAAACCAAAAAAAAAAATATTATTTTCTGAATTTTTACTTAAAGAAAATAAATTATTATATGTTTGTAAGCTTTTTATGGCATCACCGAAGAAAAAAATTGCTGTCATTAATTTGTAGAAAAAGTTAAGCTCTTACTCGATGACATTTCAAGGAATATTGTTATTTTAAAGTTTTTGGCAGGCAGGTAGAAACAGGCTAATCACCTGTGTCCTATTACATATTTACAAACACTGGAAAGATGCATAATGACTTGTTGCAGTCTACTTTTTCAAGAAATAGGGATAGAGATGCATATATTTAAGGATTGAGATTCGTCTCATCGTGAATATTGTGACATACTGAAAAAGTAATTGATGATATTAAAAAAATAACTTAATCAATACTCATGAATTGAATTTCTGTTACTAATTTTCTCAATAAACTTAAACAATTATATCTTTCTCTTACAGTCAAAACAACTTTTGCAGAAAACGCATAAATGTTTAGCCAAGATAATTTTACTTCTATTTGAATCCCCTAGGAGTGCCTCAGGAGCAGTGACGGAAACATTTATTTCAGATTCCGTTAATGGCAAAGAGACAGTATTTCAGCCTGAGACTTCTTTGTGAGGGGAAGAAGACTCAAGTACATAGTTTTATTGTACTCGAGGGAAGCTGTTATCATGCAACGTGCAAATATATTTCTGCATTTCTCTGTTACGTCTGAGGAGTCACCAGACATTCATTGTGAGTGTCATGGGATGCAGTCTCACGCGAACCGCATTGCTTGAAATAAATGTAAGATCCTTCTGGCATACATCGAGCTGAGGATGAAAAGAATGGAAAAAGTCGTAATCATTGTTAGGTGTGCACGTATTTATTCTTACAGTGTGATAAACATGGGTTTCTTTTTTGATTTCACTTAGATTATAATCATGCAGAAACTGCAGCTGTCTGTTTTGCATCCTTTGTTTTGGATCTATGTTCTTGATCGGGAAAATTTATAATTGCGCAAGAGCAGCTTTTAATACAAAGGTTTCAAACAGCTGTTTCTTAAATCATGCTGGTTTTAAAAACTAGATTTTAAATCCTTGAGAATGAGATGTTCTCAAATACTATGAATATGTTCTAAAAATTAGAATTTCTCGCCTACGTTAAACGGCGTAGAATAATATTTTTTTTTCAAATCTAAGAAAAACTAATAAGTTTGTAACATATTTTTTATATTTTGTTTAAATATACTTATAACCAAAAATGTTAACAGACTTACATATGAACTTCTACCATAAAAATGACTTGTTTTAAAGCATTGTCCCTTTAATCAGTCATTAAATTTATTTATAATAACTAAAGATAAAATAGTAATATTAATCGGTTATTTGCGCCAACTTGTACAACGATAACGACCGAATTTTCTTTTCCTGAGTCAAATCTAAATAAGATTTGGCCGAAACCAGGTGCAGAATCAAAAAGTCAGAATATTCCAAAAGTTCATAGCACTACGACCAAGTTTGAAGAATTCTTGAATTGCTTAAAAAATTCATAAAAATAAATCTTCATGAATGGGATTTCAGTAATCCATACCTCATCTCATTCCTCTAAATTTTCACAATCCAATTCAGCTTAAAAATGATATAAACTTTATAGTTATCTCATATAGAGTTTTCGGTAAGTAGTTTTTAAGCTACTAAATTTGACTACTTAGTTTTGTTTTTTAATGACTACAAGGATGAAATACTTATATTAAAGTCGTTCCACATGCAATACTTTCACTAGGAAATTTTTGAGTTACTCCTAAATTATTTTAATGTTTTTTGAGACAGTATATAATGGTGTTTGAGATTAAAAGCATCATAATCAGAATAAATGATGCAAATAAAACAACTCCCAAGACACAAATAACTGAAAGCATCTAGTTTAATTATCAAAACTACAACAAAAAAAATAGCCGAATAGAACCTTGTTGAATGAAACCAGTATCAATTAACACATGACATCCGTAATTGTAAGTACTGCAAGCAAGTTGTTTGTAAAAGCTATGCCAAATGTGTTGAGACAATGAGGATACATATATCAAACGCATGCACTGATAAACATGAATTGTGCCTAGTGTATGAAGTGTGTGCAGAGCTCTGTAAATGGTAAATATATTACTGCTGTTGAAGTGCAGTGTGATTTACCAGTAATCATCAGGTGACATGAAGTTCCATGATAATATTTTGATGTACCTACGTTGCAATGGCATACTCTTAGAATTAATATGAATTACGTAAATTTATGACCATCAATTAAAGCACTTAAAGTGATGTGACAGATTATTCTTTCCTTAGTTATAATCAAGGCTAATTTGAGACTTTTTTACAATATTTTTATGTTGTTTCATACAAAATGATAAATTTTTCTGTCGCCTTGCATCAGTTAATTATTTTAAGGACTATATGAAGCTTATGTGTTTTAAACGAGGTTTATTTCCCTCGATATCTATGGCTGATTCCGAGAAACCCACAGTGTTCCCTATTTGAGAAATGCGAAGACAATTATCGCTTTGTAATACGTTTAACTTCTTTTTACTTTTTTTACTCTTTTTTATCTTACCTTTAACCTTATACTCTGTAATATTATATTATGTTCTTCAAGTACGTACTAAATTAGGCGCCATTATTTTACCTTGAAATGCGTAGTTAAAACGAAATACTTGACACAGAACTCTTTCTCTGGGTGCGTTTATAACATTTCAGCCATTTGTTTGTGTATATCTCTTTATTTGAGCTTGAAAAATATGGCTAAACTGATGCATAATAGAATATACTTTGTATATTCAAGTATTCAAAAGCGTCGTTATTAAAATTCAAATACTAATTATTATAAAAAGTGAATATTGTATCAATTTATTTAAGCTTGATAAATATAAATAAACTGATGCATGTTAGAATATACTTCATGTCCTACATTCGTGTATATATATATATATATATATATATATATATATATATATATACATATACACACATACGTATATATATATATATATATATATATATTAAAAAGGGTCTCTATTAAAACTTAAATATTGATTTTTATTAATCTAAAAACATTTTATGCTCCAGTGTCTGGGCATAATACGGTTTGCAATTACCTAGAACAATCATAATCTACATTTCTTGGATAATATAGAAATACATGGGTCACACATGGATCGTATTATGCTGGTAATTCGGAAGGGGTTTTTATTCAAAGTAAAATAGTATACAGAGTAACAAGTGCCAAAGTAAAATAGTATATGGAGTAACAAGTGCCAAGGTAAAATAGTATACAGAGTAACAAGTGCCAAGGTAAAATAGTATACAGAGTAACAAGTGCCAAAGTAAAATAGTATACAGAGTAACAAGTGCAAACAGCGTTTCATTCAGAAAAATAAAAATACTACAACCGCATCAAATGTAGAAATCGTCGCACAAAGGTCATTGCTGTGCAACATTGAGAATTTCATGGTACTATGTATCACTTTTATTTTGTGTTAACACCCATACGTAACGGGACATTTATCCCATTCCGCATGCGTAGTTGAAATGCTGGAGGTCGAAATTTACACACCATTGTCGTTCAAAAATTGTTCGTTGAACACGTTGAATTGAATTCGTAAATCAGTGAAATAGGTTCAGGGTAAGGGCAGAGTACTCCGTGTAATTGATTGCCGCCTCTTTAGCTCTAACTAAGGAAAAACTGACCTATTTGCATTTTAAAATGATATATTACTTAATTACAGATACTGCAGTTTTTTTTCAACACTCCACGCAAGGTATAACTGAAGAGGCTTCCTGAATTTAAGCGTTATGAAGAGTAAACACATGCGAAGTATCAGTTTGAAACAAGAACCTTAGCTGACTTATGGATACAATATATTCCTTTTATGCAAAGTAAAATAAGTTCTAAACAGATTACTGAATTCTTTAAGTAGTCTTAAATAGTGTAAATGAAATCTCTATACTCACTGAAATATTTTTCATTTGCATTTTCCCTAATTTTTAAAAATTTAAATAAATCTAATAGGAAGAAACTAAATTGCATAACACACTAACTGAAATGAAAATTATTTCTCAATTTTTTGGGGAACTGCCAAAGAATTAAGAGTTTTGCGGGATAAATCCTTGAGCACTGATTTACATGCCCCTAAAATATGATAAAAAATTTAAAAAAAAATTCTTGTGGAGTAAAATAGAAATTATCTCTACAGTATAGCTGTAGAGTTTAGTTTTAATGTTAAAGAATATCACTGATAGTTATTAAAAAATATTTACATTATGATTTTTTCAATAAAAAATATCCATATTGTACATTTGTATTAAAAAAATTTTATTACTTTATCATGCAAAATATTTGAACAAATATTTGGAATTTTTTTAATTATTAAATTTTAAAATATTTATTTATTATTTTTACTATCATGCATTTGCGTATTTTTCTCTGTACTTCTATTTTATTGATTGTTTAATTCAAAATTAAGAAATTGACTAGATTATTATTGAAAGGGTTGAAAACTGCTATTGTAATAATTTTAAAAGCTCAGTAAAAATGGTCATGAAATTTATTTTACGTGTCAGATATTATGAATTATTATCTGATGATTTCCTCCTCTTCTCAGTCTGTCCCTCAGAAAATTTGTCTGTAAACGATTTAGTTTCTAATAATATTGAGCTTCATATAGTATTACGTATTTTATCCAAACTGTCAGATGCACGTAGTTTTGAAATATCAGGTAATAAATCATTTATAAATACGTTGTAAAATGGAAAATAAAATTTCAAAGCTATGGATAAGAATTACTTTCAGTAAGGAAATGCATTTCTCAGATAATTCAATTTTGAAACTTGAGGCTTTAGACGAGGTAATTTTCAAACGAATAGTTAATGGATTTTATTGGTTTGGGTAACTATCCGTTAAACTATTCACATGTAAAATCTAAAAAAAAAAATCTTTTGGTATCCCGGTGTAGATCGAGGGTCCCAAAATATTTGATATTGATTTTCAGGGATCATTAAGGAATACCGGAGGTCGAAAAGGGTCAATTGGAAATGTTAAGCATCACACACCTGAGTGATTCACAAAGTGAATTCAGTGAACGCTTCATGGATTACGGAGTTGAGAAAGCATGCGTCTCATAAAATTATGTAGTAAAGCAAATATTGTTAATAAGTATCCCAAATTTTACAACGGGTGAAATCAGATCTATATGCATTCTCGTGTTGCTGGATGAAAGAATCGCTCTTTAACTGGATAAATTCGTTTCCGACAAATAAAAGGAACGAGTCGAATGCGTAGAAACGTGGTGAAGTAAGCTCGTCAGTTCTCAATTTAATACAGGGTGGGCAAAAATTCCGTAGACACTGAAAATTCATAAAAACCGGAAAAATAACCCCCCCCCCCCCAAAAAAAAAAAAAAAAAAAATGTTTGCAGGGCTAGGGCACGGGAATTTTTTTAAGACAGGAAAAAAAAGTAACTCAAAAAACAGCCGACAGGTGGCGCTGACGTACACAAGTCAAAGGGGTGTATCATCCCGGGTATATCTATCTGGTCCATCCAATCTGTTGGAACTGAAAGATACTATCCGCCGAGAGGTGTTTTGTATATATTCGGACCTCCTGCACTCTGCCGTTGCTGGATTTGCGACTCGCCTGCAATGTATCATCCCCTGTGGTGGGAGTCATGTGGAACACCTACTGCTGTAATAAACGATTTAGAAGCATTCTTTTCGTTATTTCAGTATCTTTTATTGACTTGTGTACGTCAGCGCCACCTGTTGGTTGTTTTTTTAGTTACTTTTTTTCCTGTCTTTTAAAAATTGCCGTGACCTAGCGATGCTAACCCTGCAAACGTTTTCATATTTTGGTTATTTTTCCTGTGTTTATGAATTTTTAAAGTTTCTACGGACTTTTAGCCCACCCGGTATTACTTTCATTATTCTCTGCAGTCACATTATTCCTTTTTATGTGGCAGAGATGACATTAAATAATTTCAGGCTATTAAATTTATTTAGGATAATTTATTGTTAGATTATACACATTTTTGTGAAATAGGTTTAAAAAAGGTCGAAGATACCGTACATCAGCATAAAGAGTGTTACATCTCAAAATAGCCAAATTTTCAGGAAGAGCTAAGAAGATATAAATCAAAATTTCACTTCTTGTTTTATGAATGCCTATAAAAATTTTGGGAAAATTTATTGTTCGAATCACTTCAGAAGGCAAAACTATATACTATTAAAAATGTTTTTTATTTTTAAAGGCATGATTTTGAATTTTAATTACAAGATATAACCCTCTTCTAGTAACCTCATTTTGTCAACGTGGACTGAAGAGCTTGAGGAAATACTGTCATATCTCTATGCTAATGCACAATCTATCTAAACTCTTCACAATACAAAGAAAAAAACCTTGATAATATAAACAGCAGGTTAGAAAAAAATACAAATTTATTTTCCAAATAAAATTTAATGAACATTTTTAGTACAGGAACATTTTAATACAACAACATTAGGCACTGGCAAAAATCTTATTTTCATTCTTCGCGCATGAGCAAGTTCCCCCCCCCCTCCACCCCTAGTTGTGGAAGATGGTAATAAGCGCCATCTAGGAGATTGTGTTGGTTATAGGCTTATAACAGGCCAATCTATCTAAACTCTTCACAATACAAAGGAAAAACCTTTATAATTTGAACAGCAGGTTAGAAAAAAAATACAAATTTAGTATCCAAATAAAATTTAATGAACATTTTTATTACAGGAACATTTTAATACAACAACATTAGACACTGACAAAAATCTTATTTCATTCTTCGCGCATGAGCAAGTTCCCCGTCCTAGTTGTGGAAGAGGCTAATAAGCGCCATCTAGGAGATTGTGTTGGTTCTAGGCTTATAATATTATTCAAGAATGAGAAGCACTTCTTATAGAGCGTTGTGGTGCAATTATCTCAAAATCGAAAATTTTGGAGATGTAACACTCTTCTTGCAGATGTACGGTACCGTAAAAATGTCGACAGCAAAAACAAACGTGAGCGGGCAGGGTATAGACAAAATTCTGAAATGAGGTTTTGTATTTCCTTAAAATCTAAAACTTAGAAATTACCCCTCTTAATTTCACCTAGAGACATATCTTGATATTTTCAACTCTCTAGGTTTGGAGTCTTAATTTTTTAGAACAGTTAGCCCCGATAATAAATCCTCAAACTTACGCGGCTCATAAGTTAGCTGAATGAACTGTCATGCGTAAGAACAATACAAGGTTCCCACCCATATCTGTTACACCCCCTTAACTTCTAAACGGTGACAGTTTAGGCCATCAAGTTGGTGTCTAGGTATAGTAAAAAGCATATGCGCTACTCGATGAGACAACTTGCAACGCCATCTATCGGCAAATTTTGGAATTAGTGTTTTTATCTCAAAAACGGTACGAGATACGGGAAAAAAAGTCAACTACAAAGTTGTTCAGCATAATCAATTTAATAAGAAAAGACATCTTGCGCACATTAATACTCAAAACAGAATGTAAAAAAATGAACATTTGTTTGGTCGTGATTTTCAACACTATGGCGTCCTGAAACGAGAGCGAAGCTCGAAAAGACCAGATAATCCAGTCCAGAGTGCAAATGTGTATAGTGGCTAATGGAGAGCATTTTTAGCAACATAAATAAATGATCCTGAAGATAGGGAAGTGTCTCACTTTCTATATTCCACTCTTTATAACATGACAATTTTCGAAATCGTGACCAAACAAATGTTCGTTTTCTACATTCTTTTTTAAGTATTAATATGCGCAAGGTGTATCTTCTTACTAAATCGATGATGCTGAGCAACTTTGGAATTGACATTTTTCCCGTAAATCGCACCGTTTTTGAGATAAAAACGCCGATTCCAAAATTTACCGATAGATGGCGTTTAAGTTGTCCCATTGAGTAGCGCATAGCCTTTTTACTGTATCACCAACTTTATGGCCTAAGCTGTCACCGCTTAGAAGTTAGGGGGGTGTAAAGGATATAGGTGGGAACCCTGTATACTTCATGAAACAGAACATAACACTGTTCTTATTTACAACTGTATTACACGAACAATTTTTCTTCTTTCTATATTGTACTCCTATTGCAGCTGGGATGTGTTTCAATGTATTCTTAATGTAAAAATAAAAATTCTCTTCATTTGACCTTAGTTACATAAGGGCCGTGGCGGCCTTGTGGTACAGCGCGCTGGTTTTCGGTGCTGAGGGTTCTCGGATCGAATCCTAGGGAAGCGCCACTATTTTTGCAAGGTGCAGAAAAGTTCAGGCTATCTGAAAATGCCATTTTTATTGGATTATCAGCATTTATGTAGCTATAAATAATCGATAAGTTTTCTTCGTAAGTTAACATTGAGGTGAGTGAATCCAGTAGAGTTAGTACACAGCAGCCTTAAATAGACGGATACGCTTTATATTTAATATTTATATGCTTCACGCTATTAGCTTTTTAAGAAATAAAGGGTTTCTATATTTACTCGTCTAGCCAAGCCTTTTTTTCTTTTCGCATGATTAACACACAAAAATTACAGATTATATTATTGGCATTATATTGAACATTAGCTGTGTAAAAAGGTGTATGAACTTTGTATTTTATAATTTATATAGTTCCTATCAATCTGCACATTAGAACACACATACACATACATACACACACACCATCAAACCCCACGCACGTCTGAATAAAGAGAGCGAGGAAAATTGCGATATGCAACATTACATCAATTATCCTGAAAAGGTAAAAATTTTAAGGTTCTCGTAAGGCTTAATCTAACGCTGATACAGATTTAATTAATCTATGATGTCCGTTTGCAGAACTATCAAAAAGGAAGAAAAATCTATTCTTCACGAAAATCCTTAAGTTTCCACTGCTAGCAAGTTTCCCATTTTGCGAAACAAATGAAATGGCGTCATTTACAGTTAAATAAATGATCAATTGTCGATCTGTTTCAACGTAGCATTATTGGTTTTAAATTAGCAATATGACAGATTTAATGCAAATCAGATAGGTGCAAATGACACAAATATATCAATTCGAGAATTATGATTATAACTCTAATGGATTTTCTGGAGCTATTAATATTGATTAAAATAATTTTAAGTAATATCTCTGGACAATTTCTGTAACCAATCACTTGCTCTTTGATTTATAGGGAAATAGTTCTTAAAATTATTCAAACATACTTCGCTAAACATTATAAACTATTATTCATTCCTTACGCTAATGAAATATTATTAAATTTAAAATCTTTATTAATTATAAAACCATACATCATTATTCCTCTCTTGACATCCACTGCTGTCTGACTTATGAAGAATTTACATGGACAGATGCAGCTTATAAATTCTAAAAACTGACGTAATGACTATTTGAGTTAAATACGACCGAAATGTGATTTATTTTGACTCTTTAAGAGATAAGCTGGCAAATATATAAATATATACATACTACATACCTACATACACACACACACACACACACACATATATATATATATATATATATATATAGATATATTTATAGGTATGTATATATATATATATATATATATATATATATAGATATATTTATAGGTATGTATATATATATATACAAATATATATATACATATATATATATATATATATATATATATATATATATATATATATATATATATATATGTATATATATTTATATGTATATATATGTATATATATATATATATATATTTATATATATATATATATATATATATATATATATATATATATATATATATATATATACATATATATATATATATATATATATATATATATATATATATATATATAAATACAGTGGTACCTCGACTTACGAGTTTAATTCGTTCCATGACGGAGCTCGTAACTCGAATCAATTTTCCCCATTGAAATTGATGGAAATGACATTAATTCGTTCTGGGCTCCCCCAAAACACCGAAATGTTTTGTTACTTGCTTTTAAATAAGATAAATGTTCTTATAAAGGACGAACATTGTATAAAAACGCAATACAATAAAATGTACTGCAATGAAATTGTTTTATTAAGTGTAATGTACAACATTTACCTTACGGTAGAGGGGAATAGGATTCCCTGCTAGAAAGCAATGAAGGATAGGCTAACCCTCGCTCTCTGCTCCAACACGAAAGGTGACTGCAAGATTAAGCCGCTGCTCGTTTATCATTCGGAAAATCTCAGAGCCTTTAAGTATATACGCACACCTTGGTCATGTTTTTTGATAAAATTATTTTTTCAACTCAATACACATTATCCGCTTCTTTTGATCAGCACTGTCTTTCGCAGTCATTTTCTTCGGACACATTGTCGGAAAAATGAAGTTCTGCACAATAACTGCAAGCACAAATACAAGCACAAAACTGATGCTTTTATTACGAGCTAGCCTCTTAAAATGAACGAATGAGACACGGAAGCTGGGCGATTGTTGCATCGTTCTATGCGGCTGTAATGTCCGGATTCCTCTTTCTCAGAATCCGTAGAAGAGGAAGGGCTGGCGACCCAAGGACCAAGGTTATCCAATCTCCTGGACATCATGGGGAGTTCCTGTGTGGGGGATTGAAATTCCCTCCCCCACATTGAAGCTCTATCTTTGCGAGAGAGGTTGGACGCTGTTCGGTTTGGTTTGGATCGCTATGGACAACTTTTTGCTATACGAGGGCTAATTAACTGAGACCTACAGTTTAAAACCGATTACGAACGGCTACAAACATCCATGCCAACAGTGGGACTCGAACCCACAGGATCTGAACCGAATGCCAGCGTCCTAGCCATTCGGTCATCCCCTGGCTCTGTTTGGTTTCGGAGGGCTACCCAAGTATGGACAGAGCAAGCTTCCCCGGGTGATAATTGTTGAGTGTCAATCTCTCGGTTTATGACTGGATAGTAGTCTTAAGAATAATATGTATACAATTGTACAATAATTGTACATAAAGGTTGTAAATATTATATGCTTCTCGTGCTCTCATTTGATGAGCACGTAACATGGCGCTCGCTGCGCAAACTAGAGGTGGGGTATCTGAAGCTTGCTCGTAACCCGAATATTAGATCGTAACTCGAAGCAAAAAAATGTGCCGAGAGAATGATCGTATCTCGAAAAACTCGTAAGTCGAGACATTCGTAAGTCGAGGTACCACTGTATATATATATATATATATATACATATATATATATATATATATATATATATATATATATATATATATATATATATATATATATATATATATATATATATATATATATATATATATATATATATATATATATATATATACATACATATACTCTGCTCAAAACAATTTGGGGAGCACATGGTTTTATCGAAATTACGCAAATACTTACACCGATAAGTAACATAAAATAAATCATCCATAATTTAAAGCCTAGCAGGAGACAGAAGAAGAAAACTTCATATGCAAATCAAAGTTCATGACTTCAAGAACCAGAAAAAGAACATAAGAGCGGAAATCGGGATGTTGCAGCAATGTCTGTTTCACTGCTTTAACTGTGAAATTCGATTGCTCAGTTATTCTTTTTGTGAAAAGGTGACTTGAAAATTTCTCAACAACGTGATTTACCGGAATCCATGGCATGGCGTATTATAGGCAAACTTGAATCCGGGAAAACACAACGTAGTGTCGCGGACGCTGTTGGAGTCGCCAGAAGTGTCGTTGCAAGGCTGTGGAATCGATTCCAAGAAACATGGAATGTTAGACGTCGACCAGGGCAAGGTAGGCCACGCTCCACTGCAGCAACTGATGACCGGTTTATACTGTTAACAGCTCGTCGAAACAGAACAGACAGTGCTACTCAGCTGCAAAGGCAGTTGCTCTTGGCAACAGGACGAAGGGTGTCCAGCCAAACAGTGCGTGATAGGCTTCACCAGGGAGTTCTCTATACACGTAGGCCAATGGTATGCATTCCGTTGACCTCACGCCACTGTGCGGCCCGAAGAAGATGGGCTGCTGAACATCGAGATTGGGAGCAACATTATTGGAACCAAGTGCTGTTTACTGACGAGTCCCGATTCAATCTGGAGAGTGACACCCGACGTGTTTTGGTATGGGGGGAAAGGGGCACTCGAAATAACCCCACATTCGTTCGTGAAAGGTCACAATACAGACGAGCTGGTTTTATGGTTTGGGGTGGAATCAGCATAGGTGGACGTATGGACCTGCATATCATTCGGAATGGTACTTTGACGGTCCGAAGGTATGCAGACGAGATACTGAGACCTCATGTCATACCTTACGCTGCAGCCATTGGAGATTCCTTTGTTTTACAGCATGATAATTCCAGACCGCATACAGCTCGTCTTGTGGAGAACATGCTAATTCCACACATGAATCTGGAGCAATACAGCGTATGGAATGGCCTGCGTGCTTTTCTGACCTGAATCCAATCGAGCATGTTTGGGACATGCTCGGACGACGCATTGCTGCGAGACCAAGGCCTCCTTTTACTCTCCGGAACTTGGAGATAGCACTTATTGAGGAGTGGAACAGTATTCCCCAAAGTCTTATCGATAACATCATCGCATCCATGGAAAACAGGTGTGCAGCAGTCTTAGCTGTTCGAGGAGACCACACGCCATATTAAAAATCATGCATCATTTCTAAACAATACTTTTTTTTATCGTTTACATGTAACCAAATTGTTGCCTTAAATCATCTTTTCATGTTTTTTCCATATTTTCAAAGAATTAAAGCTTAATTACAAATTTTTTTACGTCTTTTCTTTGTATTGCGGATTGATACGCGTGGACTATCCATTTTATGCCAATACGTGGCTGTCTCGCACGGTTTTCTTAACTTCTTTGCTTGCTCCCCTAATTTTTTTGAGCAGTGTATATATATATATATATATATATATATATATATATATATGTAATGTCACGGACTCGGACCGAAGAATGAAGGGCTGAGTGGCATAGTTTTGTTTATGATTCTTCTTGCTTCATCTAATTGAGGGTAAAATGGATGACTTATCACCCGGCCGTGCATCACAAATGTCTAAATCCATTCCCGCATCATCTCAACCCTCGGACACACAAATCATAACACAACTTTCTCGAACTACATGTTTATTTAATTCGTCGACCGCTCCACCGGGGTGAATGCGGCAAGAGGAAGTACAGGAGTGAGTCCTAATTTTGGACGTCAGAACTTATATAAACTTCAATCCATCACGTGACAAAAGGGCGTGTCTTAATAGTTGATTGGTTTAAAGTTGTTGTTGATGTGCAGAACTGATTTAAATTTGTAGGACGCCGCGCCGCGTCTCTTTTCGTTAAAAAGACAGCCATCTTTAATGATATTGCCTGGGTGACCAAAGATTGTAACAATGGGATTTTTACATAAGTTTTACTGGGACGACCATATTGGAATTTGGAATTATTTTTCGGAATTTAACACGAATGCCCAAAGGGAATTAAATAACTTAAGAGATTAAAAAGGGGTATGTAATTTTGAATACTAAATTGAAGAATTAATAGTTTTTAAATGTTAAGAGTGTTGAATTAAGAAATTACTAGATTTTTAATATTATATATATATATATACAAAAATTTAAGATAGAAAAATAATATCGGTTAATCCATCAACTTATGGCAATCCAATAGCGCCCCCATAAAGAAACGGGAGGTAGAACAGGACAAAAAGCAAGGTGAGGCATGTCCATGTCTTCCTGGTTATCACACAAGAGACAAAGAGGGTCAGAAGCCAAGATAATTCTTTGGAGGTGCTTGCGAAGGCAATCATGGCCAGAAAAAAGCTGTAGCATTACCACAGATTTAACTCTAGACCCCTCAGGTATATCATGGATCCTACCAGGGCTTTTGACCGCCTTTAGCGGCAACAACCTGTGAGAAGGAACACCTGAGGGTCTTTTTGACTATCGTCTTGATGGAATGGTAGGCCAAATCCTGGTTGTTTAGCTGTAAAACAGAAACCACCTTTTTTACCAGGAAGTCAGTAGCCTCGTTCACATATACATGTATATCTATCTATCTATCTTTCTTTCTTTATATGAAGGGTGAGCCAAAAATTCGTAAAAACTTTAAAAAATCATAGAAAAAAAGGAAGAAATTATGACAAAGAAGTGCGGTTTGTAAGAAAAGGCTTACAAGGGAATTACAAGGATTTTTTAGCAGCAACAACAACAACAACATAAATTAGTTTTAAAAAGTCACCGGTATATAGCACTGTCATGCGAAAGATTTAGCAGAATTATGGAAATCAATCTTGCAATAAAAGACCATGATACACGAGGATTTCTCATTCGCTTTCAAAATGTTATCATTACAAGATCGAGTGTTGTTGGTCAAGCTGTTAAGAGTCGCCTTAGTTGTGTCGTACAGTGTTCTGGAGGTTATGTTGAACAATTGTTATAGGAAGAATAAATGAAAGGAACGTACTGTTGTCCTGCTCATTGTGCTTCGGGTCGTAAGCGCCTTCTACCGGTGACTTCTTTAACTAATTTTTATTTTGCTACTAAAAGAAATCCGACTTCCTTGTGAGCCCTTTCTTGCAAACCGCACTTCATTATCATAATTTCTTCCTTTTTTATGATTTTTTAAAGTTTTTACGAACTTTTGGCTGACCATATATATATATATATATATATATATATATCCCTTTAATACTATTTTTTTGAATATTCACATGTATGCCAATTAATAATAAATAATATTAATACTAGCTGAGGTTTTTTACACACTCATATCCAAAAAATATTTATAATTAGAAAACTTTTTCTCTTAGCTTATTTATTCAAGTTTAAATTCTCAGTGCTTCACTTTATACGTTACCTGTGTCAGGTTTATTTACTTGCAGCATATTTACATTAACTTTTAAAAAGAAGCATTAGATTAAAGTTTGCTTTCGAAAATTCAATTTCAAGCCTTCTTGATACATAAAAGGTATTAAATATTGTTTTTGTCATTACTTTCACTGATATAAAACTATCCGAAAAAAATATTCAATTTCAAATGTGCTACAAATATCACGAATCTAGTCATTATCACGCTGGAAATAAATTCCAACATACACTCATGGCATAAAATTTAATTACCATTAATTAACTTATTTGCTTTCAGTTTAATTATAAAATGCAAATTAATGTTGCATCAAAATTTAGTAATTAGTTACTCGCTAATGCAGGGAGTGAATCCGCTAAGAAAATCCTTTTATTAGGGTGTATATTTATATTTGCCCGATGGTATTACTTCTCTCAGAGAAATGAAAATGCAAAGAAAGCGAATAATTGCCACAGGTTTCCGCTATAAATAAATATTAATGTGTTTTCTTAATACTAATTATTCTCCTCCTTCTAGTTTATTTTTGAAGGATATGGCTGCTAAATTTCCCTTCGAGAATTGAAAAGGTATGTGACTTTCTTTTGTTTTTTTTGCTTGCAGATTAATTTAAAATGTTGTTAATAAGCAAATAATTGATTAGTCCGCAAATAGCAGCTAACTTCCTGTCCTTATTAAAAGGATATCCAATTAGAAAAAAATTTAACTAAGACCGGAGCAGCAAATTATCAATACTGTTATTTATTTTTCCTTGAATGTTAAATTTTTTTTCATTGTTAAAAAGAATGTTAAAAATATTTTTATTTATTAAAAAAATTCAAATATTTCTCACAAATTCCAAGAGAATTATATTGGACGATATAAGTTTATCTCTTGATGTCTAAAGTAGGAATTTTCTAGACATATAAGCCCTAGCTCCTAATTCTAATGTTATTTTAAAGACACAAAATTACTCTTAAATACATATAAATATACTCTTACTTATTACTCTCTTTTAAATACTTATAAATATGCTCTTACTTATTAAAAGGATATTTCATTAGAAAATTTTTAAATAAGCCAGGAGCAAATTATCAATTCTTTTATTCATTTTTCCTTGAATGTTAAACATTTTTTCATTGTTAACAAGGATGTTAAAAATATTTTCATTTATTAAAAAATTCAAATATTGCTCACAAATTTTATAAGAATTATACTCGACTATATAAGTTTATCTCTTTATGTCTAAAGGGGGAGTTTTCTAGACCAATAAGCCTTGGCTTCTAATTCTAATGTAATTTTAAATAAATATAAATATACTCTTACTTATTACTTTCTTTTAAATACTTATAAATATACTCTCACTTATTAAAAGGATATTTCATTAGAAAATTTTTAACTAAGTCAAGTGCAAATTATCAATTCTTTCATTTTTTCCTTGTCTGATAAAACTTTTTTCATTGCTAAAAAGAATGTTTAAAAGATTTTTATTTGTTAAAAAAATCAAATATTGCTCACAAATTCCAAGAGAATTATATTCGACTATATAAGTTTATCTCTTTATGTCTAAAGTGGGAATTTTCTAGACCTACAAGCCTTAGCTCCTAATTATATTATAATGTTAAACGCACACAAAGTAAAATAATACCCAATAGCGAAGCACAGTGTTTTGTAAATTTAAAATTACAGTTTCCCGTGCTCCTACGCAGTGGGCTTGGGTTCAAATCCCGAATAAGGCTTGGTTGTTTCCGTGTCGTCCCCCTCATAAGGAACAATGCTGGCTCACCTATATGGTGCTCCCATAATAAAGAAGCCAGTAAAATAGCGGTGAATAGGAAAAGGTAAACGTATAACAACAAGTGCCTCCGCATTAGACTTAAAAAAATATTACAATTTCTACAATGCAGGCGAACACGCCCTAACTCACACATTACACTCTCATAAAGATAAAGGCAAAATAGTACATAAATATATATTTCATCACTTGTGGACAAAGATCATATTGCATCGTTGATGGACAAAGGTTATCATACTTCATCAAGATTATCATATTACACCATTCATGAACAAAGATCCATGAAATTTGTGCTTTACAGAATGATAAAATATATATTTAGTGCATTTAGACAGAACTAAAATAACTGAAGTTTATAACACACTGTTAAATACAGTTCACCACAATTCTGTTTTACAAACCTTAATGATTTTATGTTTGCATTTGGATTCAAACCTTAAAATTTTCTCTTGAATTTCAGCCTACAAACTCACAAATTATCAAATCTGAAAAATTTAAGATCTAACAAGTTGATTCTTCACTGTTCATCGAATCTAAAAATTTTAATACCTGTTGGGGGAGAAATACGTTTCATAAATAAGGAAGTTTGTGCCGTAATTGCTTCACGATCCCAAATAGACCAGTCAAATGAAGTTCTGAATACGAACCTCGAGATTCTAAATAATGAAATAGGGTTAGTACTTAGCATAAATCCCGTAACCAAATCACAAAAATCTGCGCAAACTCTGAGCAGGGACAAGCTGGAAAATCCGGAAGCTTAAAGGGTGGCTAGACAGATAGAGCAAAAATATAAAATGGAATTTTCTCACAGTATGATAGCGTATTCAGATATTAAACCTTGCATTTTTGCTGCAGTAAACTATAAAATTTATTTTTTGAATCCTAAATTTTTTGAAGACATTTAGGATTTAGACGAATTTGAAATACAATACTTAGATGGAGGAAGTCAATGTTTTTGAATATCAGTCAAAAATAACAAAAAAAGTTGAGAAAGGCAAATGAGAAGCTGGGAAGAGGGGAAATTTTGACGAAACTGATTGATTACGATTAATTTCTGAAGCCGTATTCTGGAAATCATTCTGGAAAGTAAAAATTTGACTATCGGATTTTTTGACTATCGGATATTTTTGACTATCGGATTTAAACTCTTCCATTTTTTTTCTACTCTGCATTCAACAATTGTTGAACTATTCACAACTGAGTCCTCTTTTATTTCTTGCCTTGCTGACGCCAACAGTTTACTGTGCATTTATCGGAAATTTATTACCAAAAATTGATTATTTTTATTGTACATTGAGAAATTTTATTTCTGTGTGTGTGGCTAATGTCCCTGGGGGATGACAACATTACACCCCAGTGCGGTGTACATATGAATATAAGACATAGAAACAGACAAATGACACAATCACAGAAGAATTTTATTGACAGACGATGACACCGGCGATGGACGATGAGTTGCAGCTCCCCTTTCTAGACGGGGTTCCAATTGCAGGCGGAAGACTGACCGGTTCCCCAGAATACAGCCAAGTCTTATGCGGGAATCGAACCCACACCCCCGGCGTGGCAAGCTGATGCCTTATCCACTTAGCCACTGGGCGACTTTTTTATTTCTGTTTTGTTAATAACCTCATTCGTTCCTGTGTATTTAGAAATATAGCATTAAGTATGTATTTTTTATATAGTCATCTCATATATAAGAAGCATATAAATATGTAAAAACTTTTTAATTCATCACTCTTTTGCGAATGCACTCCGGGGAGATCTGATTTACGATGGAGATAGTAAGCCCAAAACTTTTACCGTACAGATTCTTAATAGTTATTTCTCTCACATTCTGCTTCATATTATGATGTTGATTACAGGTAAAGAATAGAAACTAAGGTTGATAAATTAAAATACTATATGAATGCATATGTAGATGCCATTATGTAATACTATATTTAATGCATAAAAGCTAGTCTTGAACTCAGTTTAACTAAGAATAATAGCTAATTTATGAACATACTGCTGGATCCACTGTCTTCATTTTATAATATGATGCCCTAGTTTCAACCAGTGGGCATAATGTGGCTTGACAATGAGCATAAGAATGACCCTTTTAAAAGCTTTTGTCTGGCCGGAAAAAATCTAGTTCACTACTGGCAATTTTCACGGTCTTTATAAGTTGTCACCGTGTTACAATACCTTAATGGATTAATAAACAAAATGAAGTATATGAGCGACATCTTATACCTAATCTGGGGATAAAGAATTTTATTTTTTTATTTCTAGCAGTGGAGCTTGATATAAAATCCTCCCTCAGAGTGTACCAACACACAGCACGAATAACATAAGAGAAAAAAATTCATAAAAATTAAAAAGATCACATCTAAGACTATCAAGTAAGGACATAAAGGATAATAAATAAATAAAGAAATGTACAAATTAAAAGAGTCAAATTAATTAGTCAACCAGTCTGAATGCTCAGATCCGATTCCTAGTTTGTCAGTATCTATGATATATAATCCCTGACAATGCTGGGCATTTCCTGACGTGTACAGCATCTCTCACCCTTCCAGACCTGCACAATATACAGCATGGGCGAGAAAAAAAATTCTGATTAGGAGAAGGTGGTATACTAAAGAGTCATACGTGATTTTACACAGCCTAAAGACAGCAACAGTATGTCGTCTTGAGGAGTTTAGTATTTTAAGGTATCTGCCTATGTTCAGAGAACTATTTTTTCAAAAATATACAATACTCATAAAATAAATATATTTTTAGTTCTAATGTGATGAAAAATCCTGGAAACAAATATAATTTCGGTAAAAATTTCATAACATTTTAAAACAGAGGGGATTATACAGAGGCTGTTCGCACATTTTTTAGACGATTTTGGTAAGCGGTAATAAAAAATCGTTTGCTGCAAAAGGAATAATTGCAATTGTACTATGTTTTTAAAAGTCAAAATTATCGTCTGCGGCTTGAAAGTTTTGATTTTATTCAAAATGGCGATTTTAACAAAGCAGTGGTTCGAAGGCTACATTTATGCTCTTTCCGAACAGAAATATGCATACTTCGTTATCCAAAAACGATGTGAGAGTCATGGTTTTGTGATATCTAAAGCGTCGATAGGTAATATCGTCAACAAGAAAGGAAAAAAAACGTCAAATTGGAGCCTCAAGTGGGACAAAAATTCCAAACAAGTATCCAAGAAAAAACGGACATCTTCGACTATTGCAAAGGTACGTTGTTTAATGTTAAAAGAAAATCTCCCTAGTCAAAGGACAGTTGCAAAATCATTAAAATACTCGGTGTCCACTGTAAACAAAATGATAAACGTTGATTTAAATCTTAAGAAAGCGAAAAAACACAATGTGCATCGTCTTCTTCCAAATCATATCGCTGAACGCAGGACACGCTGCAGAATTCTATATGAGAAACACTTATCCAAAGAAAAATGGAAAACAATGGTCACAATAGATGAATCATGGTGTATTGAAATGATTGCAACAAAAAAAGCCATTTATTATCATAAAAGGGGAGAAAAAAATTTTAGTACATGTTTCAAAGAATCGAAAGAAAGTTTTTCTAAGGGATTCATGATTGTTGCTGGTTTTTCTTATAATGGCAAGTTAAAAATAAAGAGAGTGGAAAAAAATGTCAAGATTAACTCCAAATACTATCAGGAACATATTTTATCGCCAATTTTTCTGAATGAAATACTATCGCTTTACCCACAGTGCCATCAATCTGTGAGACTCCATCAGGACAAAGCTAGCAGTCACACATCAAAATCCACTGTAAATTTCCTAAAAGAAATGGAACAAAAAACTGGTATCAAGGCCATATCCTTCACTGATATCCCTACTAAATCTCCTGATGTATGACCTACGGATTTTTGTGCTTTCGGACTTTTAAAATCTGCATTTTCCAAACGTCGTCCCAAAACCCTTACAGGACTCTGGAAAGCTGTTAAGGAGGAATGGGATAGAATACCTCTTCTGACACTTCAAAAGGCATTATTTTCCTGGAAATTGCTGTGTCGAAAAATAGTTCAGAATATGGGATGTCAAACAGAACATTTAAAACACAAGAATTTTTTGTAATTTAGTTTTGTGAATACAATATACATCGTCTAAAAAATGTGTGAACAGCCTCTGTATATATATATATATATATATATATTTTGTGCAATTGAGTGCTTACTCCAGAGATCCCATACTCGATTCAGCTCAATATATTTTAATTTCCTTGATACTATATACTACTGTGACACTTTCCTGTGTACTGAACTAAAAGTTTTACAATATGTCGAAAAATCAAGGAAATATACCTAAAAAAAAACCTTGAAAAACCACTGATTTTTTTAAAAGTTATCTTTTTTATAAGTACATGTACCTGTAGAATGATTAAATTTACCTGTAGAATAATTAAATTAACACATACAGCTTAGCTTTTAGTTAAAAACATCTATATATTTAAGTTGCTAAACCGACTTTTTGGGCAGCCCATGAGAGAAAACTACTACATCAATTTACTTCATTTCGGTCTTAAACGAAATATTGTAATCTGTAGATTTGTCAAATTTGGTTTTTGTAACTGCAATTTCTATTAATTAGCGATAATTTACATTTAAATATTGATTCCTGCGCATGCTCAGTGGCATTTTTAAATCTGGCTTTAGCAACTCACTGTTTCTGCGCATGCTCAGTGTCATGTGTTAATGATAACCACGTTTATCTCGAGGAGTCTCTAGATCTCTCTCTCCATTTTTATTTTTATGATAATTATGTTTGTGAAATATAAGATTAAACCTAGTGGAAATTGTTTATTTCACGCTGTTTAATTAGCGATAATTTACAATTAAAAAAAAATGCTTTCTGCGCATGCTCAGTGACATTTTTTAAATCTGGTTTTAGATACTCACTAAGCACGCGGCCGTTTAAATACATTAATTTGTTTCTGCGCGTTATTATGATTTTCAACATTCGGCAATAATGTGTTGAGTATAATTTGTGTATTAGTACATTTATTTACTATCTAGCCGTCATGTTTTGACGGGACCAACTAGTAGTTAGTAATACTTAAAACCCTATTGCAAAATTTCATTGAAATATACTGAATGCTTTTTAAATGATTAGCTTTCTCGCTTACAAAAGAAACTGAAAGATTAGTTTTCTAGAAAATGCATTTAAAGATGATACTTCCGGTCTTGTAATATAGCTTTCGGTTTATTAAATTGGCCTTAAGTTCTCGTCCAATGATCCTACGAAATAAATGGAAAGCAGTTTTAGAATCTTAAAAGATTGGCCTTTGAAATAGAGCAGTAAAAAATGTTCGAAATTTTGCCCCAAAACAGCCATTTGAACATAGGCAAATATCCTTAACCAAATATCCTTCCAGCTTCTGTTCTTATGTTTCAACTTGTCTAATCCGGTAATTATTTTCCATTACATTTTTTACTAATCTCTTTAAAGGGGAAAAGGGTATTGCATTCTGTGATGATTGTATTATATTTATGCCTATCTTAGCGAAATAAAGGATAAAGCTTATCATTGATAACTAGTTTTGGTTTTGCGGTCATGGGTTTGGCAAATGATTTGAGACAAATATGTCATTAATAACCCGAATACGCCTGTCGGATCCCGACATTGCTGCGAGGCCTTCTAGGTGCGATTGGAGGTAGACCGCAAGTAGAGACCACCTCACCCGCAATCACGAGCCAGGTAGGCACTACTGCACCCCAACCCCAGGTCCGAGAGACAGCCGAGTGTTTCACCGAACTGAGCAGGTTCGGAACGAAAAGCCGAAAGCAGACGAAAAGTTAAAAGAATTTGGATAAAAGAACGCGATACGGCCGAGGGGTCTGGTACGGTTATTAGATGGAAAGTAGCAAAGGCAGGGACTAAAAAACGGTATACTTTCTGTAAGTAGCTGAAATTATGACTATCTAATAATTACCATTTCTTTTTCAAACCAAACATTCAAAAATATCTCAGTCATTAAACGAGATAAAAAATAACATACACACTTAAGAAATAATCAAGATTTTTATTTTCAACAAATGGATTTATTTATCCTATGCAGTTAAAAATAGTGTAATATAAAAAACAGCAAGTTTATTAGAACTCAAGAGTAATTTTAAAACATGATCCAAATGCAATAATCTTATACATCAAAGAAAAGCCATGAGATGTCACATACATCAACCATGTAAGAGCATATCGGCTGTGAAAGTCAAGTTGCATTTCGCTTGTGGGATCATGAAGATTTTCACACCCGTTTTACCACTGGCGCCATCTATCGAAAAATTTGGAAACTGTTATGTCTGCCGGATGCATTGCCCAACTGCTTGTACCATTGATTGTAAGTTAGGTATAGATCCAGTCTTGGCCGTCAAATGACGAGTTAATTCTAATACAAGATCAGGGTAAAAACTATGTGACACCTATGTTTAAAAATTAGGTGCCCTTTAAGAACGAAAGTGTTAGATCATGGTAGCGGTCCAGTTACGTTCCAAACACAAGATCTATTTGAGGATAAAGCTTGTCTTAATGACTAGAGAAAGTTCTTTCATTCAGTCCGTACATATTTACTAAAAATGGGCATTATGACCAACAAATGCAACTACAATTAGGGCCTGTTCACCTAGAGTCAGTCAGTGTTAGCGTTACTCATACTGAAATATATTTAACCAATTATAAACCTCCAAGCGATTAGTCACGAAATTGTTAAGGCCCGTACTCTTACAGCACTGAATAGTTTAAAGTATAGGAAGATTTTAAAGTTCAAACAAAGGTTTTAGAAACATTGTATATCTAGTTGTTACCCTAATGAGTTACAGGCGAACAATAGAGGCCACATATAAGTCTATTTCAATTATCCGCAGAAAGATGAAGTGTATTTGAAATTTTAAGGGCGATTAAGTTATCTGTAGCAAAAGTTATAGTCGTTATTACGGTTTGTTAACAAATAAATAAATAAATAAAAATTCCTTTAACTATTAAGATAGGAAATGTTAGAAAAATATTTTCTAATTTTAATTTTTTTATATTTATCTAAAAGTTTTTACAAAGAGAAATTAATTAAAAAGTTGAAATAGGGTTTTTTTTTTTAATGCTGATGATTTAAATTACATATAAAGGACGCCCAGAGTTTGGATTAAGAATTAAATATTCATGGTACTAAATTCTTCTTTCTATTTAATTCTCATTTAAATTCCAGATCATTGCTTAAGTTTTTTTATCAGTATTTTTATCAGTATCACCTCTGGGAATTGCAACAACCCGTAAGATAACAAGAATGGAATTATATTCTTAAACAGTAAAATATATATTTTTTTCTTTTTAACATCATTGTTGCTCGAATATTAATTACATTTTATGTACGCGCTGAAACTGTAGTAAACATTAAAGGAATAATTTTTAAGCAGACTATCCCGCAAGAAATCATGCTGTAAAATTACATTTTAAGTAAAGATATATTTAAAAAAATTAGAGGGATGATACCTTGGACTTTAATGGAATTTTCAAGTAAGTTACGCATTTCCCACGAGACACTTTAAATCTTTTCTGAGTAATGAAAACTTTTCTTACCTTTATATTCCTTTCTTCAGTAGGAGAAACTTGTACTTTTATCATAAATTAAAATTAGATGCATTAAATTCCATTTGTTTCATCGAGGTAGTGGCGTGTCTTTCAAGCTAGCTTAGAGGCATATAAATAATGAAATGTAAATTCAAATAATTTTTAATTTCTCAATATATTTTGGTGATTTCATTTTAATCGTTTAATTGTATTTGAAATATAAGGTAGGAAATAGTTTCTCTGTTTAAATCTCGCATTTCCGCGGGAGTAAATATTAAAGAGTGAAAATGGTTGTCAGTAATTAAATTTCGTCGAGAAATTTACGTTAGGGATACACAAATATAATACAGGGTGGTCCAAAATTATTGAACGCATTTCATGTTTGAAAAAAAAATGAGGTACGAATATGTTTTTTTGTTTTCTTGGAAAGATAATTTAAAACAGTTTTACACAGCAAAATTTTAAACCTTAAATAACTTCCACATAAGCCGGTAGATAGCGCTACAACATATCGCAAGCAAAATTTACTAATTGGGTCAGTCTGCAAATGGCTACCGTACAGGAAAAAGAAATGTGCGTTTTGTGGATCCGTGAAAGCAAATCCGTTGTAACTGTTCAGAGACTTTTTCATTTAGAATTCTCAAATCGTCATCCTCCAATTAAGGACTTTATTAAACGTTGGTACCAACAATTTAAGGACACGGGAAATGTGGAACATAGGAAAAGCGCTGGTAGGCCAGAAACAGAAGACACTTCCATAGTCCTTCCAGTTCCACATTTCCCATGTCCTTAAATTGCTGGTACCAACGTTTAATAGAGTCCTTACTTGGAGGACGACGATTTGAGAATTCTAAATGAAAACGTCTCTGAACAGTTACAACGGATTTGCTTTCACGGATCCACAAAACGCACATTTCTTTTTCCTGTACGGTAGCCATTTGCAGACTGACCCAATTAGTAAATTTTGCTTGCTATATGTTGTAGCTCCATCTACCGGCCTATGTGGAAGTTATTTAAGGTTTAAAATTTTGTTATTTAAAACTTTTAAAAATATTCTTTCAAAGAAAACAATAAACATGTACGTACCTCAATTTCTTCTTTTTATTTCAAACATCAAATGTACTCGATAATTTTGGACCACCATGTATATTACAATATAAATATATATATATATATATTAAGCGTAAATGTATACAATTAGTATAAATTGCATACAATTTAAACTAGACATGTCTGAAGTTAAATTTGGATATGAAATAAGAAATTGATGTCAAATATGAGAAAGAAACTACTTAAATAAGATCTTCTTCTCTATTTCTCATTGGTTGCTCATTTAAGAAGTCTCTATTCAGTTTTTTCTGTGTGCCTATTCAACCTAAGAAGACTAATGCCTGAAAGATGGAGAACATCAGGAACAAACCAAAGTCTTCACCATACATTTTATTTCGCGGGTGTAACAATAAACTAATAACATCGGTTAGAAGTATAAAAGACATACTGCACAAGGAATTATGACCCCTCAAGAAATCCTTATTGAGTGTAACATCAAGGCAACTTAGGTCCTTGAGACTGTTGCGAGAGCCACATTTTTCTTTACCCAGCAGTCCTCGTAACAAATGCATGGAAATATTTTCAATTTATCATTACCGAGTAGCAAATCCATTATATATGAGCTCTTCTGAAGAATATAATGTGAATTTCGATGGGAACATCTGGCACGGAGTGTTACTTCTCATTCCAAAAATAACACGATTAAACTTGCAAACTTATTACAGGAGGGAGGGGTTTGAGAAAGCACCAAATTTTTGATGATCCCTCAAACATCAGAGTACCTGGATAATGGACTTTGGATCCTGGATTTTTCCTGGATGATGCCACATACAACGCTACAAGTTTGAAGGGAATGATTGGATTTCCGTGAGATATTGGGGAAAATTCCTTTACTCACTTGTTTGAGGGGGGGGGGCTTTTTTTCCCACTTGGCTCCATTTTCTTTTAAAATATGAAAATGCGCCTCATCACAGAGTAAAGATGTCACTTAATCGATGTTTAGCTGACATGGGAACGAGATTAAAGGAATGGAGTCATCCTGCATGAAGGATTCGTAACCGAATATACTAGAACATGACTTCAATGATATTGTGGGGTCTTCTTAACCTTTGGATGCTCTTAGGGAATTTGATAATCTTTCTCAATAAGTACTGAGATTATTTACGACCTCATTATGAATATGCGTTATTGTTGTGGATTCCCTGTCTAGAAGAGATCTCAAGAAACTTTTATGAAATATATATCATTAAAAATTAACCCTAGAAATTTAGATAATGGTATATCACCCCTGTAAACAAAATATGGACCCACATTTTTTCAGATGAAATAAAAGTATTTCTTTTACGACTTTGTATGCTATATTTACGCCATAAGAGTACATATCTAAACTTCTTCAAAGCTGAAACCGCAAAATACATATTAAACGAACATAATATTTAGGCTCATAATTTGAGCTCACAAGAGTTTCTGTAAGTACATGCCCATGTTTGAGTATGTTTTCTTCTCAAGTTGAAATTACTCTTACTGTCACAGAAAATGATAAATTCGGGTAGATTTTGAGAGTTTAATTAAGAGATAATAACACCGTTGCTTCCCTTCCCTTTAATCGCTTGTATTGATAAAAGAATCATGATGTGGTGCTCTCGAACAATAAACCTAACCACATTTACACTTTAGCAGTTGTACAGTTGTACAAGATTCTTAAAAACTTTCTTCATTTATACGAATGAATGAAGATAAATTAATTATTATCTCACGAGGAAGCGAATTTTCTGGATTTGATGCTTTCTTTAGCAATCTTCTTTCGCACATAGACATATTGTATTTAAAAGTATTTTTTTTTTTAAAGTTAGCCATTTAAATTTTGTTGAGATTTCTTTTTAAAATTTCTCGATGAATTTTCATAAAAAATAGGTAAGTATTTCATCTTTAGGGCTATTCATTGAAATGAATATAAGACGTGATTAATTTACACTCGTCTTTATTAAAGCTATAACTGTAGCTCAGAAAATGAGATGTTTGAAAAGCTTTTAATTTAAAATTCACTAACGAAGAATGAAAATCCCGAATGAAAATTAACGAAGAATGACATTTTTCTCATTTATATGAATGAAGGAAAATCAATGAATTATCATCTCCCAAGGCAGAGAATTTTCTGGTGTTGATGCTTTCCATAGCAATATTCTTTGTCATATAAATAAATTTATTTATTTTAATTCTTTTATTTAAAGTTATCCATTCAAATTTTGTTGGGACTTTTTAAAAACTTTTCAATAATTTTTCATAAAATGTAGGTAAGTATTTTATCTTTAGGGCTATTCACTTTAATAAATATGAAACGTGATTAATTTACACGTGTCTTTATTAAAATTTAAACTGTAACTCAGCAACTTAGACGTCTGAAAAGCTTTTAACTTAAAGTTCATGAACGAAGGAAAGTTACAAATGAAAATTAACAAAGAACAACATTTTCCTCATTTATATGAATGAATGAGAATCAATGAACTATCATCTCCACGAAGATGATAATTACCTGGTTTTGATTCTTTCTTAAGCGTTCTCCTTTGCCACATAAACATTTTTTTAAACTTAAAAGCCTTTTTTTAAAGTTATCCATTAAAATTTTATTAAGATTGTTTTTTTTTAATTTTCAAAATTTTTTCATAAAATGTAGGTAAGCATTTAATCTTCAGGGATATTCACTACAAAAAATATGAGACGTGATTAATTTACATTCGTCTTTATAATAGATACAACTGTAACTCAACAAATGAGAAGCCTGTAAACATTTTAATTTAAAGTTCATTAGCGAAGAATGAAAATTGCCGAGGAAAATTAAAGGAGAAAAACATTTTCCTCATTCATATATATGAATGAAAATCAACGAATTATCATCTCCCAAGGAAGATAATTTTCTGGTTTTGATCCTTTCCATAGAAATTTTTTTTTGGCACACAAAAATGCTATTTTTATTTGATAGCTTTTTTTAGAGTTATCTATTTAAATCTTGTTAAGATATATTTAAAAAAAATTTCAATAATCTTTCTTTAAATATAGGTAAATATTTGATCTTCAGGACAATTTGCTACAACAAATATGAAACGTGAAAAATGTACACACATCTTTACTACGGCTACAGTTGTAACTCAGCAAATGAGATGCTTGAAAAGCTTTTAATTTAAAGTTCATTAACGAAGAAAAAATAATAGGACTCTAAATTTAACAAAAGCTGTGCCTCCGGCGACTTCAAGTTATTAATCTTACTTCACATTTTGACAGAGGATCGACAGGGTTCCTTCTAGGTATAAACTTAACCGTGAGATACAACAACGTGAAAATAAAAAAACTAAAACCAGAATTAGATAATCATCAAAAGGAAGCATATTCAGTTCATCAACGGACTGTATAAAAGTTATGTTCTGTTAATGGCTTGTTTGCCCACCTCTTCTACTTTGTTTTTTTAATGACTTGTAACCCTAATTTAAATTTTTGTTGCTGTCTCTCCTTAGACTGTGAGTTTTTAATTTATGATCTCTTGCCCCATTCAGGAAAAGGGTATCATATTTCCAGGACGTAATATGGCTGTTCATTGAAGTAGGTGCTAATGCAAAATGACTGACACTATTTTTTACAGTAATAGTTAAAGAAAAGCATAAAATATAATTAAACAATTAAGATAAAGAAAAAATGGTCCTGTACGTTCTCTATCTCTCTCTACAAATTTCACAATTATTGGTTGAATTATATACATATATATATATATATATATATATATATATATATATATATATTTATTTATCAATAACTTGATATGGTGAAATTTATTATATTACAGAGACTTAATTGGGCTGGTCATCTGGCTAGAATGCATGAAGGTCGTTGCTGCAAGAAAATCTTTTTGGCAAAACCAATAGGAAATAGAGCTCTGGGCAGACCCCCGCTAAGGTGGAATGACTGTGTTGAAAAACACCACATTCTAAAGGTCAAAAACTGGAAAGCAGTTGCCAACAGTAGAGTTGCCTGGAGAAGAATTCTGGAGAAGGCCAGGGTCCACCCAGGGCTGTCAAGCCATTGAAGAAGACATCTATCTATCTATCTATCTATCTATCTATCTATCTATCTATATATATATATATATTGATTGATTGATTGTCCAGAGGTGGTTTAAAATACTCGAGAAAGATTTCTTTAAACATGTATTTCATAAATGAAAAGTCTGGATTAAATATTCTTTTAAAACTGATATTTTAAAATATTTTGTTAGTCCTCATACACTTCAGGATCTTTCACAATCATTTAAAAATTCTTTATAATTGACATTTTAAACTTTTCACTTTTCGAAGGTTTGTAGAAAAAGATGTTTTATTATTAATACCTTTAAAGTTCGTTAAAATTGTGTAAAGAGTGATCGAATTTTAAACACGAAATTAATTAAGACTTTTCAAGAGATAAGTTTGTTTCGAGGAATAACAACTACATTGAGATTAACAAATTGTGGTAAAACATTAAATTGAGCATATTTTATATTTGAAAAATAAATGAAAAATCCACATCATTGTCATCAATTAGGATCAGCATGAACTTTTACATTTCAGGAATCCAACTTTCGTTATTCTGCATGTAATATTATCTATAGATAGTATCATTTATGCTTTAAGAGTTCATTACAGAATTTCTTCTGTTCTGAAATTAAAAGTCCAGATAAAATGTGCATTATAAGTAAAAATATGCTCATGAAGATATAAACATATTTGGCTCTAAATATGTGACACATTTTTCTAAACATCAAAACATTTTTTCTATCAACAGGCAAATAGAGAAATCATTTTTGAGAATTTTACTCAATCTATGCAGCACTAATTTTTGTAGAAATGATCTACAGGAATTATTCCAAATTATTTATACAGCCTGCATTGATTCAAGTTGTTTCACTGTAGATAAATGCTTGTAGAAATAAACTGCAAAAATCAGCTATCTGAGAAAAAAATTATTATTCTAGGCTAAATAATATTATTTTTATTAACTGGACAACTAACAATCAGCAATTGGATTTTTTACTTTAAGGATTTATTAAAACTCAATTTTCTCAGTATCAGTGCAGTGTGAGTAGGGTTCCTTATTACATAATTCTGACCAATTTATCTATCACCCTCTGAAATTCATGAAAATTACGCTTTTGAGATTTTTCTGGCTCGGTGTACTTCTCAATTTTCTCAGTTTTTGTGTAGTGTGAGTCGGTTCCTTATTGTATAATACTAACCAATTTATCCATCACCTCCTGAAATTCATGAAAATTACGCTTTTGTAATTTTTCCGTCTCAGTGGACTTGTCAATTTTCTCAGTTTTAGTGTAGTGTGAGTCGGTTCCTTATTGCTTAACACTGACCAATTTATCTATCCCCTCCTGAAATCCATGAAAATTATGCTTTTGGAATTTTTCCGGTTCAGTGTACTTGTCAATTTTTTCATTTTTAGTTTAGAGTGAGTCGGTTTCTTATTGCATATCACTGACCAATTTATCCATCACCTACAAAAATTCATAAAAAATACGCGTTTGGAATTTTTTCGTCTCAGTATACTTGTTGTTTAGGTGAGCTGATGAGCCTATAATTACGACAAAGTCTGATGCACAGGACCCCTATTTTAAAAGTTGCGTTCCCCGCCATTGCATCCCATTTGTATAAAGTTTTAAAGTATAATTATTAGTAATAATAAATGTTCACACACCAAAGATGCTTTTAGGAAAATTCAAAGATCGAAATATTGACGGAAGGAAAAGAAATGAGCGAAACAAAGGAAAAATCTGTGAAGAAAAATATTCCTCCAATATTCAAGGAAATATCACACAACATCACATAACATCTAATTATCATCTAATTAACATCTAAATATCACATAACATCTAATTTTCGTAAGATTGGGATGACGACGAACAAGATATTTCTTTCCTTTAATTTTTTGATATTTGTATTTATTTTTGTTCTAATCACTCTTTAGTAAAGGGATAATTTCTGGTTGTAATATGATGGCATATAATTTACTTTGAGGTGTAATTTATCAAGCTATTTATTTCGCATGTATGTATTCAAAATCCTGTCACTTTTTTTATAAAAACGTATTTTACAACATATGTTTGAGTAAACAATGCAATACAGATTGCCGTCGTTTTTGTTTGATAGTGGTTATGAAGGAGCCTTCTGTTAACTGTTTATTGCCATAGATTTGCAGACCATTAAACAAATATTGCAAAATATTTGATAAACTGAGTTTTCCACTTCATAAATAAAAAAAATAATGACTATTTTTATTGTGATTCCTTTTAATATTGTGTTTGTTCGCTGTGAACTGCCTAAACAGATAATGAAAGCATTGTCTGAATCGGTGAAACCTGAATTCCCTTCATAAATTTAGTATCGCAATTTTCGATTATTAATTCAGGAGCTCGGAGAAGAAAGGGCGAATAAATAAAAAAAATCGACTGCTTTTAACTAAATATTGATTAATAAAAACTATCTACTAATAAAACTATCAAATATTTTACTCCGAATTTAAAGTTTTTAATGCTAAAATCCAAATTTGCCCCTTTTTATCCTGAGAGCAATCCCAAACTTTAAGCCCGATTTCCCAACACAATTTCATATTCGCCCTTTCTATTCCAAGCTACTAAATTGTAAATTCAGGAGAAGCTATTTTCGATTTTGAATTATGAATTTTTTTAAAAATTGAGATATCGCTATTTTCGATTGAAAATTATGAATTCCTTTTATAAACAAAGATATCGCTATTTTCGATTGTGAATTGTAAATACCTTTTATACATTGAGATATCACTAATTTAATTGTGAATTGTAAATTCCTTTTATAAAATGAGATATCGTTATTTTTGATTGTGAATTGTAAATTCCTTATATAAAATGAGATATTGTTATTTTTGATTGTAAATTTTATTTGAATTTTACATGAATTGGCCACCTAGAAGCCCAGACTTAAATCCTATTGAGCATCTTTGCGATGTTTTGGAACAAGGCGTGAAAGGCCATCACACAGCACCAAAGAACCTTACTGAATTCTGGACAGCTTTAGCCAATATTTGGCAAGCCAATCCAGTGAAACGTTTCCAGAAACTTGTTGAATCTATGCCTCGTCGTGTGGCAGCCTTTATCAAGGCCAGAGGAGGCCCAATTCGTTACTAGGTAGGTATCCCTAATTCAGTGGCACTTCAGTGTATATATATATATATATATATATATATATATATATATATATATATATATATATATATATATATGTATATATATATGTATATATATATATATATATATATATATATATATGTATATATATATATATGTATATATATATGTATATATATATATATATATATATATATATATATATATATATATATGTATATATGTATATATGTATATATATATATATATATATGTATATATATATATATATATATATATATATATATATATATGTATATATATATATATATATATATGTATATGTATATATATATATATATACATATATATATATATATATATATATATATATATATATATATATATATATATACATATATATATATATATATATATATATATATATATATACATATATATATATATATATATATACATATATATATATATATATATATATATATATATATATATATATATATATATATATATATATATATATATATATATATATATATATATATATATATATATATATATATATACACAGTCGAACCCGGAATATAACTAACTCACGGATATAACGAACGAAAATTTTGGTCTCACCGTTTTCCTATTGTACGTAATTTAATTCGTATTGTGTCAGTTTAATGTAATCGATTTTAGTCGATTTAATTCATTAATCATCATTTTTAATAGATTTTAATATTTTTTAATACATCATTATTGAAAACACATTGTAACTAATGAATTATACATTTTGTGAACTCTAGCATTTTTTTTAACTGTTCGGATATCGCGAACCACCGGATAAAGTGAACAACACTTTTGGTCCCTTGAAGTTCGTTATAACGGGGTTCGACTGTATACACACACACACATATATATATATATATATATATTATTACCTTTGCGAAAAATGAGAAAAGAAACGCTAGATTTATACATTACTTCCAAAGAAAATCACTGAAACTACTTGATTACATTCAGAGAAACTTTTTTGCTTTAATCTATTTTTCTGATAAACATAATAAGATTCGACAGCAGTTTTGCCGGTAACTTGAGGTAACGCGTAGTGATACAAGAACGAAAAATTAATATTTCATGATATTCAACAGTAATGTAGTTAATGCTTGAGACTAGATTTCATAGAAGATAATACTTTATTCTCCGGTAGAAAAACGTTTCGTGTAATGCCTGAGGATGATTCATAAAGGTATTTATTTGGGCTGGAAATCAGACCCAGGGGTATTAACTGCAGTATTGTGAAATATAAGGAAAGCTTTATTTTTATCTGAAGAGTGAGTTTGTATGACTGATTCTCTTATTATTTAAACATGAATCTTTAATAAATATCCATATGCATGTTAACTTATAACTTCCCTGGTTATTTTTTTTAAATCACAAAATATCTATATTGGATAACAGCAATAATACAAAAGTTTAATTATTAATACAGTGGTGCCTCGATATATTGAACTTCGATAAAATCGAATTCCTTGGTAAATCGAAGTTTTTTCCATTCCCCTTGAACCTGCCTAACACTCCCATGTTGTTATTAAATCAAAGTATATTAAGTTATTTATATTAAGTTTTTTTGTTCCCCTTGAGGTTCGGTATACCGAGGTTCTATTCCACTGTTATCGACTCTATACAAATGTGTAATGTGGATAGAATCAAATGCTAGAAATATGTTACAAAATAATTTTCCCTATATTCTGGAGTAAAGTATATCTGCCTGCACACACACACACACACACACACACACATATATATACACACAGTGGAATCTCGGTCGATCGTCTCCCGAATCATCGTTTTCCCGTATGTGTCATTCATTTCATCGAGTCCCAACGATCATATTACTTTGTTATGTTTCCCCATGTACCGTTTTCTCGCATATCGTTCATTTCAGTCGGTCTCTTGAAAAAGGATAGATCGAGAATGCACTGATATATATATATATATATATATATATATATATATACACATATATGTGTGTGCGTATATAAAGAGCAAATACTGCCAAAAAATAATCTTAATGTTGCTAATTTACTCTTCATGTAAATTTTATTTTCCTTTCTTAATAATCCTTTTGGAGTCCTTTATTGGACCCAGTAAAAAGTTTTGTTAATTTTTGTTTTATTGGATTAAATTTATTACAATAGTTACTTGGAAAGAGAGATTGCTAATATGTAAGTAGCATCTAATGCGTTTACGTACATGATTTGATAATACGGCAAAATATAAATAAATTGTTCACAATAATTCTCTAAGAGCATCTTTAAAAGAAAGAACATAGCTGTAAAGTCATTGCATGTCACTCACTCAAAGTCAACTTTTTTAACGTCAGTGGAAAGAAATAAAACGTAGACAGGGGTTTAAAATGTAACTAATGGTTTCTTATATAAAAAAAAAGGGGGCAGATGTCCAGAAAAGGCTACACGGGAGAAACAAAGACTCGTTTTTATGGAATAGGTTTGCGTGTTTGGATTAAAACAAAAAAGAAGTAAAAAGGAAGATCCTCTCGAATCTGGCAACTTCCGTCGCCTGCAGCTATAACAAGGGCAGGTTTCAGACATAGTGTAAGCGGCTGAGTGAGAAATGGGGGCTTTTCACTAAATAAAGACAAACATTCGATTTGTAAGGGAAATTTGGAAAATAAAAAGTTTTAAATTGAGTATTTTCCTGAATTTTGAATCTTTTGCCGTCTTTTAGGAAAAGAATAAATATTTACTCAGCGTTAAATTTTGAACATGTTGTTCCAAACCCATATATACTCAGAGAAATTTATCTATGACGGCCAGTCATGATTGCTAAAAATAGCGGCCATTTTTAGGGGTGGTCGTAGGAAAGAGGTTTCTTTCATAGCATTAGCTCTATGGTGTCCAATAGGTTCTGAACAAAATATGTACGTTTAAAGGGGTCGCAGGATTCAGAAGTTTCCCCGTATATATATATTGAAATATATATATATATATATATATATATATATACTAGCATTATTGCCCGGCGTTGCCCGGGTAAATATATAGATATAAAATTTTTCATGCATTCCATCAAAATATACTGGGTTGCACCCCCCCTCTTCATGTTCATCTGGCCAGACAAAATGCGCTTAGCGCGTTTCTACTGAAATGACATACAAACAATAAGAAAGAAAGAAACTTTGAGCCTGCGGACCTTCGTCTGATTATACGTCTGATTTTATTGAGAATTAATAACAAAGTGTTGCGGGATTCGCACGTTTGGATTGAATAAGTTTACTGTTTAATTATATTTGTTAGATACTGTTTAATTAGATTTAATTAGATTTGTTTGATCCACTGTTTAATTAGAAATAAGTTTTATAATTTACATTTGCCTTTATTATCTATTTTCCCCTTAAAAACGCAGTTTTTTCGACATCACCCAAGAGGTAAAGTGCAAGAAGAGGTTTCCCCTTTATTTAATCAAAGTAAGGCAAGGAATTCCGCATGAAGCCTATTTTCCTTATTTTGGTGATTCGTATTTTTATTGTAGACAGGCCAAAAACCATATAAAAAGCAAACTGTAAATCGGTTTTTAATTTTCCCAAGGCCAAAAACTGTAGGAGTGTGTATCTGGGGAGGTAGGGGCAAAGGTTATTTTAACAACCCTCTTCTCCCACGCGCATCTTAATTTGACTCATAACGCAGCGCCCGCAGTGTTATGGTGAAGAGGCTGTATTCACATATAGCACCTCTTAGGGGCACAAAAACATTAAAAAATTAATTTTAAAAAAACTAATTGAGCCCCAAATTTCGTTTTTGCTGCGTTAACTTTCTCGGGTCCTAAACATCGGACAGATTTAAGTACTTCTTACATTGAAAATAATATTTTTTTTAAAGAGACATAAGCAAACAAAGTCATCTTGGAGAAAACTGACTTAGGTCCTTCTTGTACCAAGCCACAGATATCTGTATATATAAAATAGCTCGTCTGTTTCTTTGTTTGTCCGCTATAGAATCATAGACTGTTTCACCCACCGGGACCAAATTCAGCACTTAATATTGTTTTCTAAGCCATTGTGCAGACTTGGGTACTTCTTAGATTGAAAATAATATTTTTTTAAAGTGTCATAAGCAAACAAAGTCATCTTGGAGAAAAATGACTTAGGCACTTCTTGTACCAACAGATATACAGTGGAATCTCGATCTATCGTTTTTCAAGGGACCGATTGAAATGAACGATAAAGGCCGGAAAACGATACATGCGGAAACATAATAAAGCAATATGATCGTTGGGACTGGATAAAAAGAACGACACATACTGAAAAACGATGGATCCGAAAACGATCGACCGAGATTCCACTGTATATATATATATATATATATATATATATATATATATATATATATATATATATATATATATATATATATATATATATATATAATCTTTACAAAATCGGTAACAATAACAAACTGTAACATCAACTTGACTTGAATATTTTATTTTCGTAAAGAAATCATACGGATATATTCAATGTATTCTCATGTCAACATGTTCAATATTTCAAGTGATGATATGAATATAAATTTTGTAAAAGGAACCAAAAAATGTTAGAAAATATTAGCGTTTCCCAATTATGTGATCTCCATGTGAAATATAGTGGAATCGTGTGAAATCATGTAAGAATAGTGAAGTTCTTTTATTATTGCGTAGATTAGAATTAAATATTACGTAAAATATTGTATATTTAATTCTATCTATTTTATACCTTTTTATGTTAAAACACAAGAGGTTACCCTAGCTTAATTTCAGTTCCGAGAAATCATTACAATTAGCATACTTTTAAATGTTTAAATTTTAATTCCCTTACTGAAGCTACAATAATGTGATTTTAAATTATTCCAATAACGACGATTTTTCTATTTCGTTGTTTTTTTACAAGTTATGTTTATTCAAAGATATATTACATTTTCAACCAAAGGTATTTTTGTATTTTTTAATATTAACAGATTTATTTTTCATCTGAACGTTTCAGAAATATGCCACAGGCGATTTTAACACTTAACTGCTACTTTTACTAATTATAAATTTCATTTAGAGCTTATATTCCACTGCCCTTATTGAATATAAAATAGCAGAAAGCAAAATATTTAAACTTTATTTTGACTTTGCAAGGTAAAAAAAAAACTACAGCTTAAACCATTTAAATTATGACTTCTTTTGATTAAGAGCATATTAATGAAAACGTTTTTACTGCTTGAAATGTACTTCTCTTGGGAATAAGATAGAAATGTCTCGCGGAAGAAAACATTTTTATCAACTTTTAGAAACTCGAATAACAAGAGAGCGAAATGGAAAGAAACCATATCAAGGTTTCTAGAGCTCGGGAGATTTAACCACGAATAATTTCATTTTGCCTTTCGGAATTTTGCATTCTTCAAACCTAGTAAATTTTATCAAAGAAAAGTTTTTCTGTGAAATTGCCTCGTATTATGTTGCAATAACTTTACTCGGTATACTCTAAGCTCTTTCTAAACAAACTAAACAGGGCTTCGAGCACTTCTTAGAGAGACTTTTAAGGTATTAACTTTTCTTGTTTTTAAAAATATGTTGCCTCAAACTATTTATTTACATGTGTTTGTGATAATAATATTCTTGTATTACATTTATGTATATATTTTGAATATTATTTATTAAAGTATTTACTAATAGGGAATGCTTTATTTTTTATTTATGTGTCATAATAAATTTCAAGTTTCAAATTTTATCACGAATACCCTTCAGTAAGTATGGCTTATGGCTATTTCTAAACGAACTAAAGATTATTTCGAGCAATTCTTAGAGAGATAAACTCTTAAGGAATTACGTTTTTCTTATGTTTAAAATTATTTGCCCTCGAAATATTTATTTACATGTATACACAATACACAATATTTATTGTGTGTGATATGAATATTCTGATATTATACACATGTGCATATTTTACTTATCCATTATTAATGTATTTAATAGTATTAAATATTTTATTTGAAGTTTTATACTTATGTGTCTAAATCAGACTAAATGCTTTAATTTTTAGCATAAATACCCTGCAGCAACTATAGCTAACGTGCAATTTCATGTAACTAATGGAAGTTTACAATAATTGGATGTTGTTAAAACAGGATATTTTAAAAATAGTAAATTATTGCACCGTTTCTTAAGTTAAAATAATAAGTTACATAAGAATTGTATTAGTAGTTATTGAGTGTGTTTGTAGCTAAATCAGCTATTGGTTAGTTGTTGATATAACTAATTTTACCATGTACATGTTCGCTTGCGTCTGCAATTTTCTCAAAATGATAAGCACCGAAATAAACTTTGCATAATGTTGTTGAAGATTCTTTTTTTAATTTCAAGGTTTTTAAGGAATCACCAGGATTTTCCTTTATTTCAAAGTAATCTCCTAAATCATCGTTTAATCCTCGAAAAATGTCAGAGGAAAATCTTTCTAAAGCGTTATAACATTATATTCCCTCTATTGCTACATCTCATTTTAAAATTAAATTTAAATTTAAGATTAAATATTTAATCTTAAAAAAATAATTTAAAACAATTTAATTAATTTAAAATTTAAGATTAAATATTTATTCTTAAGTTTATTAAACATCCAAAAACCTTTAAACATGTCACTTAATTTGAAGCAATTAGGAAAGGAGGTTTTGCATATTTTATACTAATTTTTCTATAGTTAATTTTTGAAACAGCTTTCAAATAAATCTAACCTTCTGTATAAACTTCAATCTTTTCAAATTAAAAGGACAGCTAAATGTATCAAATAAAGCTCTTTTTTTTCAACATTTCACTAATATAAAATGATCTTAATTGGAGGCTCTTTCATCCTTTTTATTACTTTATACGACTGAAAGAAAAGCAGAGAGCTTGATGAAACTGCCACAGAGAACTCAAGATTAAGCTACGTAATTCAATTTTAAATCTTTGATTTTTATCGTGTGTAACAAAGCTGATAAACTCCGCCAAAAAGAGAAAGCTTCGCTTTGCAACTATTTTATGCCACCATAACTTGTCTCAATGTGACATTCCCCCCTTCCTGGAGCAACTCTCTCCCAGTTTTCTATTTTATTCGCCCTTTACACAGGTAGCAGATAATTTTTCGAGATCATGATATGATTTGACGGAATTCCATTTGGAGAAAACGGAAATCCATTTAATAAAATGTCTCACGGGATTTACAGATTCGGTCGAAGTAATTAATATCGATTTTTTATTTTTTTTTATTCCCAAGGAAAATCCTTATGGATGATACTCGTCAATAAATATCAGCAGGTCATTTATTCCCACAGGGGTTCTCTGATACAAAGATAGTCATAAAAATAAAGTGGGTAGTGCAAAGGATTTCTTTTTTATGGATGGTTTTCATTATTTGGTAGCCGCAGAGTTTCTTCGGTTGTTGCTTACTCCCGAATTAAGTGATTTTTGAGAAGAAAGGGAACATAATTTTCTTTTGGCCAGGAATAAATCACTCTATTAATTGAAAACAAACAATGGAAGGATATAAATGTTGCAATAAAAAAAGGAACAAGGAGAGCAAACATGCTTGTTTATGTTCCCGAGGAGATTATTTTAGCCACAGATGAGGACCTTTAATAACTGAACGTTTTTGTTTTGGTTTTTTTAAAGAGACCACATTTACTTGTTCATTTAAAGAGAATTGTGTTAAAAAGTGAGTATTTCAACGGAATAATCAAGATATTACGATTGGTGAAGTTTTCTCGTACAGTCCCTGCATTTTACTCGACTGCGTTTTTGCTTTATGAGTGTTCTATTTAGACTATATTTAACCTTCCAGCAGTCACGCTCTCTATTCCAACGTGAAAGGGCGAGAGTATTTTCTGGATACGTTATTGTAAAATATCATTTTTTAAGAGTTTAATTAGTGAAATTATGTTGCAATTAGTTTAGGGTTTATAAGTACGCTTTATTTAAACAAATGTTATTTAAATTACAAGAGTATTCCTTTATTTAAAGAAACAGAAACAACGTAAATATAAATCATGAAAACAATGTAAAAGGACCAAAGAATTGTTGAAATGACGTGAAAATAAAATAAATGAAATTGTGGATAAACCTACTGAACTATTTACATTTGTAATATAAAGGTATAAACACAATATGAATGGAAAAAAACTTAGATATAAAAAGGAAGAAATTAGACTTTATAGTCATTGGCGTTTAGAGTGTTCCAAACATATAAATTTCTTGCAAATCTCACAGTTGAACCTCGAAATCCTAGTGCGCTTGTCCTATTAGCAGAGCTTGCATCTTTTTATCTCTGACGTCGCTTCTTCCACTTCTTCAACGCCTAGTTCTGCTTTTCTTTTCAACACATTAATTTTAGCTTGCTTTGCAGATATGTAGGTCCTCATCGGTCAACATTTTCTTTCACAAGGGCAAATTGAAAGCAAATAGATGCAAAAGTTACAACCATCATGTCTAATAATAAAACAATAAAAGTTTCTTATACAAAGAAAAGCAAATATAACGAAAACTTACACGAACAGTCCCGCGTATATCTAAAATACAAATGGCGGATATACGGAACCCTATAAACGCCGCAAAATTCAGACTATGACTGAATGTAGGTCAAAGTGAACAGATAGAATAGCCGCGTGCTGGCCTTAGGGATGCGACATCGATGTCGATGTTTTCAAAACATCGATGTTTTGATAAAGACATCGATGCTTTAAACATCAATTTATTGAAGCCGATGTTTTTTTAACATCGATGTTTTTTGCTCGATGTTTTACCTTGTCTCGATTTTTTAAATAAAAAAGTACTATAATAAAAAAATTTACCACGTAGCATAATTTTCACACTCAGTAAATGCAAGTTTGAATTCTATAAAGGACAAATACAAAAGAGGGAACGATTCCTTAGCAAACAGACAAATAGCAATCAACAACCAATGAACCAATCAGAGCTCTTGGAATGTTCCTGGCACTCCAGAACCTTCCATTTGGGTTTTATTTTGTAAATAGAACATACACGAGAACAGCCATATAAGTTTTTGTTTTGTTCTGTTTTATATAAGTTGGCGTTAATATTATTTGTAAGATGCCTCCCAAAAGTACCGTTTGGAAATATTTTTGCAAAACCTCCGACAAATTGGCAAAATGCAATATTTGTCTTAAGTCCCTCAAAACTTCTGGCAATACCACGAATTTATCTGGACATTTGAAGGCAAAACATGGCGATATTTACAACGAGAATTTTGAGTCATCAATGTAGCCGAAGCCAAAAGCAGCCAAGTTTTTGTCATTTGTGTCAGCCCAATCAGAGAGTAAAATTAAATCACCCCCCCCCCTTCCACCGACGACTAACTGGAGTAGCATTAATGTTAAAGGTTACTAAACCAGTTTTAAAAAATAGATGTTCTAAAACATCGATGTTTAAAAACATCGATGGTTTTTGGACGATGTTTTATTAGCATCGATGTTTTAATATTGAATATCGATGTTTCAAAACATCGATGTTTTAATATTGAATATCGATGTTTCAAAACATCGATGTTTTGTTATCGATGTTGCATCTTTAGCTGGCGTTCGTAGCGCTCTCTGGCCTAAGATATAAAAACGAATTCGACTCGAGTGTATCTCCCCCAGACGCGCGACTGCTGGAAGGTTAAAGCAAACCAAAAGCTTTTAGTAAATTGGAGTATTCTGGTTCTGGTATGAACCAGAGTTACAACCCACCGAGATTCCGTGGCTACGGCCCATACAAATTATTTGAATTCGCTTTTAATTGATTAAATGCGGTACGATTTCAATAAGATAGTGCAAATACATTATATAGATTCAATTTAATTCAATTATTAAGTTTTCAAGGAATCGTGTGGTTAGTTTCAGAATTATAGATATGGTTGAAGTGCATATATACAATGGAATCATCAAGATCTGGAATTGGTTCATTTTAAAAGAATAGTGGTTTTAAAGGTTTTACTTAATAGTAAAGCACATTAATCGACGCTAAAACTACAAAGTTTAGTTCTTAGTAAGAAGACATGTATCAGCTTTATAAAAAAAGAATAGATCATCCGAGTAATTAAAATGAAATGCCAGAGGAATAAAAAGACGCCAGTAAAAGAAATTGAAGCAAATGTTTTTCCTCATCTATATATGTATATAAAAGAGTTCCGTAACAGACTGACTGAATGACAGATAACGCACGGACCAAACCGCTGGACCTAAAGGGCTGAAATTTTGCATGGCGATTCTTCTTATAGTGTACGGGTGCACTAACAGAGATTTTGAAAAAAATCTTCTTAGATATTTTTAAATTAAATTTTTAAGCTGTTTTTGTAACATTCTTTAAAGTTTGCTTTTAAAATAATAATTTGAGAGTTATAAAATTTATATCAAGAGAAAGACCATAAATATTCCTTTAAAATGAAATCTTTTTGAATCTTTATCTTCATTTTCTGATTTTTGGTGAATTTTTAAATATTAATTTTTAGAATTTAATTTTTTAAATGCTGATCGCGTGATTTCTTTTCTTTTTGTGATACTTCAAATTAATTTTGCATCACGTGCATAACAACGAAATAAATTGACAAAAAAAATATGGTAAAAGATAAAATTTAACAACTAGACAAATTCAGATAGAAGTTTTTTAAGAATTTAATTCAAATTACTATGTTTATGGATATTAAACATACAAATTAATTGCATACATTGACCGTTGTATTTAATTTGAATATTTTCTTCCACATTATTTTGTCTATAAAAAATCCGTTGCGATTTTTTTTATAAATATTTTTTTCGCATTAATTGCATACATTGACCGTAATATTTAATTTGAATGACTCCGTGGCGAAGCACGGGTATTCAGCTAGTATATTCAGCTAGTATAAAAACTAGTTGAATCACGTGATCGGACATAAATTGCATACTTGTGAAATTTTACCATATCCGTATCGATATTCGCATCTTTATGAAACAAATATGGTTTGAGCTCTGGAAAGTATCAGAGAAACAAATTTTAAACGTTGATTTAAAACGATCTCATCTATCTCGAATCAGTCTTTCGGCGAAACATTAAAAAAAAGAATGTTGATGTATATACAGCACGATATACGCTTCCTGTTGCAAAAGACCTATGACAAAGTCGAACAAATGACAATGATATGGCGGAAAACATAATAATATGGATACGACACGTTAAAAACAAGACATCGCATCATTGATCATGATCGGATATAATGAATGATACATCATATATAGAGTCACGATACAAGCCTGGGAAAAGAGTAAGATTGCGAATGAAATTTAATATTCTGATACGACACTGAAAACCGTTTCTATTTGCCAGGTTATGATACAAATATTGATACAGATACAGTTACATAATACAAGTGAGAACGCAGATTTAGAGAACGTTTTGGTTCATTATATCATTTATCATATATTAAAAGAATTTTTTTTTTTTTTGATTTCGCTTTTAGGAAGATAGAAAAATTTATTTAGATCGGATATAATAAGGGATACACGATGTAGTCACAATACAAGCCGGGAAAAGAATAAGTTTACGAATCAAATTCGATACTTTTATACAAGACTAGACACCGTTTCCACTTGCAAGGTTATGATACAAATCTCCCATAGAGATACCACATGATACAAGTGAGAACGTCAGCTTTAGAGTAAGATTTGCTTAATAGTGTGGATACTGTGGTTCATTAGTTCACTAACCATACAGTCGCTCTGTGGCTAGGTGGTTACGGCATTATCCTGCCACGCTGGGGGTGCGGGTTTGTTTCCTGTATAACCCCGCAGTTACACAGCCGCGAACGAGGAGAGTAGAATAGAGGGGAAGAATGATAAATGGTTGTGTAAACGTGCCCCTCGCCGACAACCCCACTATTTTCCTCCCCAATCGTGGGGTTTTTTGGGCCCTAGTCAAAGGGACGAGGCCGACGTCCCCCACGTTGGGGGGGGGTCAAAGGGGGAAAGATGAGCTGATCGCAAAGGGATGAATGGCGACGGGGAGGGAGGTCAAAGGTCAAAGGGGTGAATGTTGCACAAATGACAATAAGAGGCGGGAATGTGAGAACGGTCATTCGGGTAAATTAGTCACGCTCCAGGAGCGTGACTAATGTCTCTCGAGGAGACGAGGGGTGGCTTAATCGCGTCTGTGTAAATGCGGGGTTAGACTTGGTTGTAATCTGGTGAATTCGTCAGTCTTCCGCCTGCATAAGTACACCCGTCTAGAAAGGGGAGTTGCAATCCACCTTTCATAGCTAGTGTCACCGTTTGGAAAAAAAAACCTTCTGTGTTTCTGTTTCCTGCGTAGTCTTCATATGTACACTGTACTGAGGTCTGAGACAGACTTTAGCCCTACATACCTTAGAAGCAACAAAAAATATTTACCATACAGTAAAAGAGAGGTTTTGACTTAACGTTTAATCAAGAAAAAATATTTTTCTTGTTCTTAAACAACAAAAATAAAATAGCTTACTTCAGAATCATTATTTGACATAAATAGTAATCTTTAAATTATTTTTTCCTTTATAAAAACGATAAGTTTGATTTAACGAATATTTATATAATCTTTATGCCTTTAAATCAATCAACCCCGACTAAAATGCGCAGAACTCTGTAGTTGATTTAATCAATGTTTGCCTGGATTTCTCCCAAAAATCAATATTGCTAAAGAAACTGATTTGTATCTGTACGAATACTGGATAACATTTTCATCTATCCTGGGAGATTAAAAGCAGCTACAAAAATTTCAAAGATCGGTAAAAGAAGTTAACATGCTTTTTATTGGCCCCGAATGAAATGCGTAGAAGTTTTAGTAAAATAATACGTAATTTAAGGAATAGTTTTCTGGATATCACAGATATCAAAATTTATAAAAGAAAATATATAATTTGTTTCCTCCGAATACCATTTACTTGTACTTTGGGAAATTAGAAGCAAATCGAAAATTTCCAAAAATTAGTAGAAAGACAGAAAACATACGAATTTTTTCTGACTCCGGTAAAATGCATATAACTGTAAATAAAATAGTACGTGTTTTGAGTCATATTTTTTTATTTATTTCGCAAATATAAATATTTATGTAAAATCTGATTTGCAGCTTTGTTAATTCGATTCATTTACTTGCACCGTAAAAATTTAAAAGTAGCAACAAAAATTTCAAAGATCAGAAGAACAACAACAAAAAAAAAATCATTCGAAATATTCTGTCTGACAAAAATCCATTAAGAAATTTAAAAGACCTTAAACGAACGCATAATGGTTTGAACATTTAAAGAAATGTTTACTGTGTTTTATTATGTAATGGTTTTTCCCAATGGGTTTAGAAATATTAAAATGAACATCACAGTGTATAGTTCTGTGAAAAATACCAGAAGTGTTTCAACCACAATGGAAGAACTGTTCCATATACTGTACCGACGGACAAATCGTTGATATGGAAGTCTTACGTAAGCCTATTTATATGCGCATCGTTTTAATATATATTTAATGCTATTGAATTTTCTTTTATAGTTGAAACTATATTTTGAAGGAAGAAAAATCAATTTAAGAACTATGGTGGTATTTGATAAAATAGTTTCAAATACATCTTCAGAGATTAAAAGATTACTTACACAAACAAACAAACAAATCCACAAACACACACGCACACATATATATATATATATATGTATATATACCGTACCGTAACTAGTCATTCATGTACCCTGGGCAAGAATTTCCATTTGGGCCCCTTAATTAGGTTTGGGAAAATAATAAAACAAACACAGCATTTTCGGCCCCCTTTTCAGGGTCACAGGGGACCTGGGCGGGTGCCCCTGTTGCCCCTGCCTAGTTACGTTACTATATATATATATATATATATATATATATATATATATATATATATATATATATATATTAGAAACACTGATGTGGAAACACCCTAGATTTTCATGACAGGGACTAAGTTTTTAAACACATAAACACGACAACATTCATTAATGTTAGTGCGATACCGTACCACGTATTAAAGAGATAGCATTAGATTTCCGTATGTTCAACAGATTGGTTCTGAATACAGAGGCTGTTCGCACATTTTTTAGATGATTTTAGTAAGCGGTAATAAAAAATCGTTTGCTGCAAAAGAAATAATTGCAATCGTACTATGTTTTTAAAAGTCAAAATTATCGTCTGCGGCTTGAAAGTTTTGTTTTTATTCAAAATGGCGTTTTTAACAAAGCAGTGGTCCGAAGGCTACATTTATGCTCTTTCCGAAGAGAAATATGCATACTACGTTATTCAAAAACGATGTGAGAGTCATGGTTTTGTGATATCTAAAGCGTTGATAGGTAATATCGTCAACAAGAAAGGAAAAAAACGTCAAATTGGAGCCTCAAATGGGACAAAAATTCCAAACAAGTATCCAAGGAAAAAACGGACATCTTCGACTATTGCAAAGGTACGTTGTTTAATGTTAAAAGAAAATCCCCCTAGTCAAAGGAGAGTTGCAAAATCATTAAAATGCTCGGTGTCCACTGTAAACAAAATGATAAACGTTGATTTAAATCTTAAGAAAGCGAAAAACGCAATGTGCATCGTCTTCTTCCAAATCATATCACTGAACGCAGAACACGCTGCAGAATTCTATATGAGAAACACTTATCCAAAGAAAAATCGAAAACAATTGTCACAATAGAAGAATGAATCATGGGTGTATTTAAATGATTGCAACAAAAAAAGAGCCATTTATTATCATAAAAGGGGAGAAAAATTTTAAGTACATGGTTCAAAGAATCGAAAGAAAGTTTTCTAAGGGATTCATGATTGTTGCTGTATTTTCTTATAATGGCAAGTTAAAAATAAAGAGAGTGGAAAAAAATGTCAAGATTAACTTCAAATACTATCAGGAACATATTTTATCGCCAATTTTTCTGAATGAAATACCATCGCTTTACCCACAGTGCCATCAATCTGTGAGACTCCATCAGAACAAAGCTAGCAGTCACACATCAAAATCCACTGTAAATTTTCTAAAAGAAATGGAACAAAAAACTGGTATCTAGGCCATATCCTTCACTGATATCCCTACTAAATCTCCCGATGTATCACCTATGGATTTTTGTGCTTTCGGACTTTTAAAATCTGCATTATCTAAACGTCGTCCCAAAACCCTTACATGACTCTGGAAATCTGTTCAGGTTGAATGGGATAGAATACCTCTTCTGACCCTTCAAAAGGCATTATTATCCTGGAAATTGCGGTGTCGAAAGATAGTTCAGAATAAGGGATGTTAAATAGAACATTTAAAACACAAGAACTTTATGTAATTTAGTTTTGTGAATACAATATACATCGTCTAAAAAATGTGTGAACAGCCTCTGTAGATTCAGTATAATTATTTTAGGGTACTTATTGTACATATAGTATTTATACGAGACACAACATCTTCATTGTTTTGTGTTTAAATACATCTCACTATAACACAGCTACTATTGAAGCAATGTGATCTGACTATTTTAAAAATCCTAAGTCTAACGTCTTTATCTGCATTTACTTAGAATTGGTTGCTTAAAGGATAAGCAAGACAGTGCTGGTAATGCATTGTAGTGCTTGAGTTTCTTATTAAAATATTTCCCTCCTATGTAGGCTGTTAAAAATATTTAAAAATATAGCTAAAATAAAAATATGTATTTAATTATACAAGAAAGTAGTTAATCATAATTTTCCTAAGAGGAAATTACCAAGAATTTTCTCACCTTGAACTTAAAATGTATAATCCTAGATTGAGAGAAATCGAATAAGTAACATTCTATTTGTATTGAGTATGAATATTTCACCAATACGAACTTTTAGTTTGTAGGGTAAAAATTTCCCAGTAAATAACGTATTCGTTATATAATTTTAGATAATATTTTCTCAGCCCAGTTACAAACTTAAATATCATCCTTCACAAAAACATATGGAGAGGTAGTAGGAGTAATAACAATAATAAAAAAAATCAAGGTTTCAGTTGATTCAACCAATGATACAACACACTTTCATTCTTTTCTCGACTTCTTGATAGAGAAACTGTGTTTAAAAGGTAACAACATAATGAAGCATGATTAAATTACATTTTTTATATCAATACCCTGAAGCAACTAAAAGTGAACGTTCCATAACAACTCTTGCCGCATAGGAAGAGAAACCTTGATTTGGTGGGTTTTTTTTTCATAATGCGACAAAAAAAGACCGAATTTTTATATGAGCCGACAGGAGCAGCTGTTGCTTGTTTATAGTTCACTGGGCACTATTTGACTATGCAGACAATCTGACAGTGTACACTTCAGATTCTGACCACGAGTACGACACGCAGGAAAAAATTCATCTATCTTGCTATGACTCATAGATTCTGTGACAGAAATTTGTGTTGAGAGGGAGGAAAATTCATCTCCTGGGAAACGTTTGTATCTGTTGAAGACTACGATTTTCTAGGAAGATCGTATGCAGAAAATCCTATTTTGGTGCTTGCATTTTGACGCATTAATCCATTTGTCTTTTAAGTATTTTTAGAAAGAGGTATGATGTTTAATGCAACGTTTCATGTTAATTTGGGGTAAATTATGATTATAAAAGGAAGTAACTCTTTGTTTCGAAACGCTTTTTTTTTTTTTACTATTTTAGCCTATAAGTAAATGCACCACCAGTCTGAAAAATGTACATGGGAAAAAATTTTTCCTCTCAAAATGTATAGATCATTTTTATGAAGAAACACTACAAACTTAAAAAGATAAGTTACAAAGGAGCTAACCATTTCTTTAGTGAACGGTTTTGTTATTATAAATACACACACACAAATGTATATATATATATATATATATATATATATGTATGTATGCGGACAACACTGAGGGAATTAAAGTAACGTACGCGCTAGAAAATTACCATTCTACTACATTTTCGTATCATACCTTCCATGAGGTAATGCTTTCCTATTGCCTAATTTTACTATAAGTTCATTTAAAATAAAGTTATAACTCAGATAAAGGACACGAAATGGAACATTATTTCACATTACTAACTAAATCTTATGTAAATAATATAATTTATTAGTTTTAAGGATTTATTGAAAATAATAGGAGATAATCTTTATTACAAATTAAAAAAACCAGAACCGTTTCAAATTACATTAAATGGTTTGAAAGAAATACAAAAAAAAATGAATGAAGATTCAAAGTAATTCTTTTACACAGAGTTTAATATATATATATATATATATATATATATATATATATATATATATATATATATATATATATATATATATATTCAAACTCTCTGTAAGGAAAGCGCAATGAATAATCTTGTTTATTAATTCTAATGATTTAATTGAAAATCATATAGGCCAATCTTCTTTTCCCTTCAGTGAATTTGTAACATTTCAGGTTTCATAAATGGTTTAAAAGAAATGAGAGAAAATATTTTCATAGAGATTTACTGCGCTTTCCTTAAACGTCTTCCTTAGAGAGTGTTCGAAAATATCTTCCGTAGATATCCAGGGGGTCCCTTCTAAAGCCACCACATCGGCGACTAAAAGGGCAAGGCCTTGTCATAATTACTAGTCTATTGGAACTTGCGTAAAGCATACGCTACCTCTTCAAGAATAAAATACAAAATTCCAAAAGAAAAAGAAAGAAAAACCTTGGCGACAACATGTTCTGCGACCCCCGGGCTACGATATAAAAAACCCGCTATAAAGCTTCGAAAGGAAGCAAAACATCAAAAAGATCTCGTGATTTATCCATAAGTTTCCATTAAAGCACCATCTGCCGCCACAACAAGATGGCAATTAAGGTGCCCAAGACAAACATTAAAGTCGGTGCCTTACTTCGCGAATCATGCATAAATGTATGATTAAGGCAGTGGGTATGTATGCCGCTGCATATGTATGGTTTCCGAGGAAGGGCGGGCAAGGCTCTGTCTTTGTTCTTTATTTTTGCCACACTGCCGAGTTTTAAAGGCCTCTGTCGGAGACTAAAACGAGGGGTGACAAGCCTCTTTTGTTTTAAGGTTTTCAGTTATCCTTATCGGGGAATGCTGGATTTTTTTTATTTTTTTTATTTCGTGTATGCTCGCCCATTGGGTGTGGTAATTGTCAGTATGTGACGGAGACTATGCGTTTGTGAGGTTTTTCTAATGAGTGCGTACCTTCTTCAAGAGCTTTAAAGCTTTAGTGTGATTATGAATTGAGAGAATATGGCGATGTTTATTTATAATGCTTTAAAAGTATTTTCATTTAGTACTTCGTAAAATATTCTAGAGAGGGCCCTAAAGTTCATAGGAAAATCGGTCAATTTGGCAGTGTGAAAGTGTAATTACTGCTCTTATAATTGTTATGAATGACTGCTACAGTAAAATTTTGAACCCTGAGTATTTTGATTGTACATCAGTGTGCAATTCAGATATTTCCCTCTTGCGACGACAAAGATTATTGTTTATATATATATATTTTTTTTTTTTCGGATTACTTGAGCCCCCAAGCATATGGGAATCTCAAAACTCAAAGAACTATCTAAAAATGCCCACTTAATAACTAAAGGAATGAGACTTCATGCAAAAAAAAAATATAGTAAGTTTAAAGCTATAGAAATTTTATTACTCTGTTTCGATCCGTAGTATTTCATTTATAGCTTCCGGAGTGTTAAATTGTACGATATACAAAAACATAATTGAATTGCGAGCAGTGCGTCTATAAAGCTTCATACAGTATAATAATGGTAGGCAAAGATAATAAATATGTATACACACACACACACACACACACACACACACACACACACACACACATATATATATATATATATATATATATATATATATATATACACACATACAGTGGAATCTCGATCGACCGTTCTTCGAATCATCGTTTTCCCGTATGTGTCGTTTATTTCACCCAGTCCCGACGATCATATTGATTTGTCATGCTCCCTTATCTATTGTTCAGTTCAGTCGGCCCCTTGAAAAACGATAGATCAAGATTTCACTGCATGTATATATATATATATATATATATATATATATATATATATATATATATATATATATATATTGTGTGTGATCCTTCTTTATATGTGAAACTGACAAACTGTTTATACCAGAAAATAGCTTTAGAATATTTTTAGCGAATTACGTTCGTCATTAGTGTGTTTATTCTAATTACTTAAATTCCCTGTTCATCAATTATACCTGTTAATTGTTAGCTTATACATATACACGTAAAGCAAGAGTTAGGAGTTAAAAAATATACAAATTTGATGATATTCCTTTCCGAACTATCATAATTACGTATGGCATCTGTACACTGAAAAATATCTGCTTGAAATGAATACTAGTGTCCTTTAGAATAATTATGTAGTTATAGAATAATTAGATTTAATTAGTTTAGATCAACAGTTGACTAAGTATGGATAATATGGATAATATTGGCAAATTATTGAGTTAGTTATATAAGGTTCATAATGTTAACAAGCTTCTTAATTGTAATGTTGTCCTAAAGAGGATATTTTTAACGTAGTATTCTACTCAAACATCGCCCTATTTTCTTAAAAAAACTTACGATATCTTGGATTTTAAAGAGGATTTTATATAGCCAACAAAACTTTTTTGAGGTTATAAATAAGATAAAAATTTAAAAATAACTATCATCTAGTATAATTAATCATCTGATGAATAATTATCTAATATAATCATATAATATTACTGATAAACAAAAATATGAAAGAAAGGAAGTTCAAATAATTTATTAAATGCAATATATGTTATAATTTTTACTATTTTATAAACTATAATAATGGATACCTATTTTAAAATAATCTATTTTATTCCGAAAATGCGATAGTCAACATTAGTCTATAAAACAAACAAGTGTAAACTATATCTTAGTTTTTTTATAGAATATCTTACATATTGTATCGTGTAAAAGTGAGAGTAAAGTATGGCTCAGCGATTTAAAATAATGATGAGAAAATTTTCTCCGTTGATTTTTCCAACGGCTAGAGAGGTTGTAAATCTAGATAAATAAATTGATGCATTTAGGTATCTGCGTGTACTTAATCAAACAGAGCATTTTACTCTTAGAATTTGCAGATATAATGGCTTCAAAGCTATCACAAAGAGCTTCTAGTTTTACCCTTTTTTTTTCATAGACAACTTCGTCAATAATAAGGTGCCGGCGTGCATAAGTTTTAGGGATTTTTGCCGCTGTCTTATCTTATTTGGAACGTGGATTTATATTTTGAGTCGACTGAAAGTACACAGATACTTTGAAATCTAAGTAGTTAATACTCAAAAGATCTTAAATAGTATTGAAAAATATGAAGTCGCAAGTACTTTTTTCTTTTCTGAGAGGGATTTGTGCATCTTGTGTGCTTTAACGTAATATACCTTTGTTATTACCAAATAAAGCGAATAATTACTCTATTTTTCATAGCTTTATTTCATATGGATATCCTGTGTTTATTCACAGAACTATGTTGCAGTTTTTATAGTTACTCTCAGCTAATTATTTGACTATTACTTGCTGATTATTACTTGCTGAATTATTACTTGCTGATTATTTGACATGATGTCTGGGGTTTGGCCATTGATCAGGGATATTTTATATTAAAAAAGATCAATTCAACTTCTGGTTTTGCAGAGAAAGGGTTCATTATACAGGGTGTCTGGATTAAAAGTATCCACAAGTTATGGCTTATTTTTACGGAACTACCCATTAGAATTTTTTAAAAATATTTAAATAGAAAGGACATCTCACCAGATTTTAATATCAATCATAGATTTCGATTATAGTATCATAGATTTCGATATGTGCACCTTTTGTAGGACGAGAAACGTCTAAATGGTAATCCAGATCTCTCCAAGTGTTTCGTAGCATATCAGGAGATATTACGCGAATTGCTTGAATGATACGCTTCTTCAACTCATCCACAGTTTCAATGGTTTGTTTATACAGAGCGGATTTAATGAATCCCCAAGCAATAAGTCTAATAACTCCTGATATGCTACGAAACACTTGGAGAGAACTGGATTACCATTTAGACGTTAGTCGTGTAAAAAAAGATACACACATCGAAATCTATGAAACTATGATCGAAATCTATAATTGATATTAAAACTTGGTGAGATGTTCTTTCTATTTGAATATTCTTTTTAATTCTAAAGGGTGATTCAGTAAAAATAAGTCATAACTTTTGGATACCTGTAGCACGGACACCCTGTAATTAAAAAAATACAATTAATATAATTTATTCCTCATGTTGAAATAAAAATTCAGTCAAAAGTTACTATACGAACACAGAAATTTTTAGATATTCTTAATTTCTTACAAAATAATTTAAATAGAATTATATTTTTTAATACAAATGTGTATACCCTCAGAATTTTAAACTACATACATAAAAAAGAAGAAATATATGGATCATACTGATTCGTTACTAAATATTGTGGTAATTTAAATACAATTATGTGTGATCACTTTTTAGGTTTTTCAAATCTTACATTGAAATTAGAGAAATAAATATCTGCAAGGCTATAACTCGATATAAATAACTTGATAAGCCAAATTACTGTCTGAAAATATGATTACACCTAAATGGAATTTCATTTTATAATTTGAAACTACTTACATAAAAAGGAAGAAATATATGGATCATCCTGATTCGTTACTAAATATTGTGGTAATTTAAATACAATTATGTGTGATCACTTTTTAGGTTTTTCAAATCTTACATTGAAATTGGAGAAATGAATATCTGCAAGGCTATAACTCGATATAAATAACTTGATAAGTCAAATTACTGTCTGAAAATATGATTACACTTAAATGGAATTGTATTTTATAATACAAAAGGTAAATACCCCCTCAGAATTTGAAACTACTTACATAAAAAGGAAGAAATATATGGATCATCCTGATTCGTTACTAAATATTGTGGTAATTTAAATACAATTATGTGTGAACAATTTTTATGTTTTTCAAATCTTACGTTGAAATTAGAGAAATGAATATCTGCAAGGCTATAACTCGATATAAATAACTTGATAAGCCAAATTTCTATCTGAAAATATGATTACACCTAAATGGAATTTCATTTTATAATACAAAAGGTATATACCCTCAGAATTTTAAACTACATACATAAACAGGAAGAAATATATGGATCATCCTGATTCATTACTAAATAGGTTTTTCAAGTCTTACTCTGAAATTAGAGAAATGAATATCTGCAAGGCTATAACTCGATATAAATAACTTGATAAGCCAAACTACTGTCTTAAAATTTGATTACACCTACTCAACGCTCTATGTTAAATACTCTGGGAGAATTACTTGATATGTTCAAATATATTTACGTAAATTGATCTTGTTACAATTAATGAGATTTTCATAGTTTTTCCTCCTGTGGAGCTTGTCTGCATAAACTAATTTACGAACTAGAGCCGGTAGTTTTCCTAAACTCGCATGTTAAAGCACTGAAAATGCAAACTGCCTGTGCAGCTTATACAGATGAAGAATCTTCGTAATATCATAACAAAGATAATCGCTACTCATTTATAGAAAATGAAGTTATCTTTTTTAAGAATTCCACTTTACAACTCGCTTTACTGGCACAATTTCTAGTGTCCTGTTTTGCAATAACTCTTCATCGATTACATTTTTTAAAAAATTTCTCTTTAACCAATTATTCCTAGTAAATCGCTGCATTCTCAATCTCACTTGATATGTAATCCGAGACACTCACAATCAAAACCAGTTGGTAAACCCCGGCGAAGATTTTATAATTAGGATATTGCGACACACAGAACGACATGTCAGAGGAATAGAGTTGCCCTGGCGTCTGGAACATCACTCCATATGCATCCTGCGGCAAAGGATCTATCACTATGCTTTAGCTGTATTTTGCGAGGTGTCAGATTTCTGTCAACTAAGGTTGCGTAACTCTTGGCATATCGTTCTTCATTCTTCGATTATTATCTTCATATTTGATTTTCATTAAGTTCATGTCTCTCTCAATTCAAACTTACACACATTTTAATGAATCTAAGACGCATTGCCTTAAGAAATTCTGTCTTCAAGTCTTTCATACTGGTATGCTTTGACACAGCTAAATAAACTAAATATAATTATGAACGTGACGGGACTTTAAGCAACAGCAGCGATTAATTATAATTTTGCCCTGCACATCTAAGATTTCGGAATTAGTTGCAAAGTGTGTGGCTTCATTTGCCACAGTATTTATGTTCAGACACCTCAGTTCTAATTTTCTGCTTTTTAATTCCGATTATATCAAACTGATACTGGTGCAATATTTTATCCTGAAAATGTATGTCAGTTACTTCTAATTTATTTATCCAAGAGACATTATATGAAATATTCAATATATTCTTGATAAACTGTTTATTTGCATGACATCGAACATTTATAACCCATGTAAGCTTTCAAATTCCTTATAGATAAGACATGATCTAAACACTCTACGATAGTAAATTATGTCCTGCTTTTAAAGTTTCATATGCATGGTTTCGCTGCTTTCAAAGCAAAATTTACATGTTTGCATGTACTTGTTTATAACTGTTATATTCTCCAATTCATCACTCTTTACACAAATTTGCAGTTTAAATGTATTTTCAAAAGGAAGTTACGGAGAAAATGTTATGAATAAAAAAGTTTCATTCGCATTCGATACGACAGAACAGTAGTCACTGGTCAGAGGGAAATACTTTTCAGCTACATTTCCTTAAAAATTGATCTTTAAATTAACATTAGTCACTAAAGAATATCACATTATTTTGTAGTCTCAAAAACATTTTTGATTGTCTTTTAATGCATATAGGAATTGTGATATTATCATTATCTCTTTCTCTCTCTCTCTCTTTATATATATATATATATATATATATATATATATATATATATATATATATATATACAGTGGAATCTCGATCGATCGTTTTTGGTTCTATCGTTTTTCCGTATGTGTCGTTCATTTTATCCAGTCCTAAGAATCACATTGCTTTGTTATGTTTCCGCATCTATCGTTTTCCCGCATTTATAGTTCATTTCAATCGGTCCCTTGAAAAACGATAGATCAAGATTCCACTGTATATATATATATATATATATATATATATATACGTATACACACACACACACACACACACATATATATATATATATATATATATATATATATATATATATATATATATATATATATATATATATATATCTTTTTATACATAAACATCTTTTTATACATTTATTGTCAATTGGTAGATGACTATTAAAAACCAAGTTGCAATCGATTGTCGTCTAATGAAATTTATAAAAAGTATTATGCAATAGTAATGAACTTTGATATTTATGTAATCTTTTACTTTAAAAAACTTGATATTCCACGATATATATATATATGTTGTTTAACTAGTATACAAATAAGGCAGCAAAAAATGCATTGAGGTGACAGTAACTACAACAGCTTACGGACAAGGACACTTGAGAAAAGCGATTGAGATGGTCCTACGAATATACACAGACTGTAACAAGTTAATAGCCCAAATTTTCCTTTCTATATCATAATATGATACACGACAAGGGATATTAGCATTATTTTCCACCTGCGTATAATTTTGGCTAAACCACAGTATGAACTACAAAGATGATTCTGATTTTATTCATGCCTCCAAGCGAATGCGTGGAGAAGAACATATTGAAAAAAAACATTCATATGAATTAATTGTGATAATATGTACCAACAATTCTTTACGCCATCCTCCGGCAACTTTTCTATGGGGAACAAGAAGCATCTGTTTAAAGGAATCTTACACTTAAAGGAATTAATGTATTGTAAAAATTACTTTGATTTGCTTTTTAGCTGTTCGGTGTGATGTCATAATAGAAAGGGAGTTGTGAATTAATATGTAAAAATCTTATTAATGCATTAAAATACTTTAATATTCCAGATTTGTCATTTTGAAAGCTTACTTTCATATAATAATAAGTTACTGAGAGATTTCTGAAGGACATATAAAAAAATTACCTATTTTATGGAGGAATTTCGATAGCTCATTTACATGTTTGGACGAAAATCACACGATATGAAAGTCACACGAAAGAAATTTTTTGTGGCTTAAAATCTTCAATAGGGTGTGGCGCTGTAGGTTTGCTACAGTAGCGTAACTCTTAGAGTATAAAATGGCTATTTGACTATAACCGTTACTCACTGGATTAGGATGAGTGCGCCTCTTTGCATTTCTGTCTTTTCGTTTGTTATACATTTCGTTGTGTTATACATTACGACAGTGAAAAGTATCCAACATGGTTGGAAAAAAACTACATGATATGAAGGTAACAAACTAAATTCTGTAACAATATATGTGGTGTCATACTTTGCAAAAATGAAAAATATTCAGTTCGGTTAATTACGTTTCTTTTAAAACAGCTTAAAAAAAAGATGCACTATAATATAGTCGAACATATTTGTTGATGTTCGTGTTAATTTCCGTCTAATAGAATTAATATTATCATCCAAAGTAAACTTAGCAGTAAAGTAATGAAATTTATTTCAAATGAAAATCAGTATCAGTTAATCAAAAACTCCAAACGCATATGCATTCAGTAAAATGCAAATAATTCACAAAAGTTTAATGCAATTCAGTTTAAAAAGCAATTCTAGGAGGAAACATCAGGCTGAAAGTTCCAGAAAACGAAAGGCATAAATCTACCGTAAACACATTAATAATTAATAAGTCCATTACAAAATATACAATATTCACTTTAATCCTTAGTTACTCGATTTGTCCATACTGCTGATGTTCATAAAGAGATTTCTTTTTTTGGTTATTTCGATAATGTCTCTTTATTCCCAGGAAAAATAAGAATTCTGTGAAAGCATAGTTAAAATTCGCTTTTTTTTTCCAATATGGAAATCGATATCAGGTCCAGTTTTTCTTTAAAGACGTTTCGGGAGAAGGAAATACAGAAACGTTTTGTCTTTTGATAAAGATTAATTCCTGGCACGAGAAAAAGTATTAGAAAAGTAATAAAGGAGTAAGTGAAATAGCATTCATCGAAAGGAATAAAACCAAATGCAATTAATCTATATATATATATATATATAAAACAGTTCCGTAACTGACTGACTGACTGACTTACTGACATACAACGGACAGACCAAACCGCTGGACCTAAAAGGCTGAAATTTTGCATGAAGATTGTTTTTACGGTGTAGGGGTGCACTAAGAAAGATTTTTGAAAAATTCATCTTAGATTTTTTTAAAATTAAATTTTTAAGCTGTTTTTTCAACTTTTTTTAAGTTTGCATTTAAAATAATAATTTGAGGGTTATAAAATTTATATCACAAGAAAGATCATAAAAATTCCTTTAAAATGAAATCTTTTTGGAATCTTTACCTCGATTTTCTGATTTTTTGCGAATTTTTAAAGATTAATTTTAAGAATTTAATTTATTAAATGCCGATTACGTGATTTCTCTTTCTGGTACTTTAAATAAATTTATCGTCACATGCATAACTAAACAGACAAAAAAATATTTTTTTTCTTTCTAATGCAGCAGGCGATTGGATATTATCCAAAAAAATAAATATCCCTTATGATTTTTTTAGAAATACATATATCTATATCTATATATCTATCTATCTATCTATCTATCTATATATATATATATATATATATATATATATATATATATATATATATATATATATATATATATATATATATATATATATTACATCAATTGTATACATTGTTCGTCGTATTTATTATAAATATATATATTTATTATTTTTTTTTTTGCATTAATTGCATACATTGACCGTTGTATTTAATTTGAATGTACTCCGTAGCGAAGTGCGGGTTTTCAGCTAGTATATAATAAATAAGAACTTATACTTTATTATAAGATAGAAAATATACAGGGTTCCCCCCTATATCCGTTACCCCCCCCCCCCTTAATTTCTAAACGGTGACAACCATGACCCCCGGTGACCCCCTTAATTTCCAAACGTTTCGGCCATGAAGTTGGTATCTACTTATAGTATGAAGTCTATGCGCTACTCGATGAGACAACTTACAACGCCATCTATCGGTAAATTTTGGAATTAGCGTTTTTATCTCGAAAACGGTACAAGATACGGGAAAAAAGTCAAATGCAAAGTTGTTCATTATCATCGATTTAGTAAGAAAAGTCACCTTGCGCACATTAATACTCAAAACAGAATGTAAAAAATGAAAATTCGTTTGGTCGTGATTTTCGACAATATGACTTCGCGAAACGCGAGCGAAGCTCGAAATGACCACCTCACGGACTAAATAATCCAGCGCAGAGTGCAAATGTGTATAGTGGCTAATGGGGAGCATTTTCAGCAACATAAATAAATGATCCTGAAGATAGGGAAGTGTCTAACTTTCTTTCTTCCACTCTTTATGACATGACAGTTTTCAAAATCGAGACCAAACAAATCTTCATTTTTTACATTCTGTTTTGAGCATTAATGTGCGCAAGGTGTCTTTTCTTACTAAATCGATGATGCTGAACAACTTTGTAATTGATTTTTTACCCTTTTTACTATACCTAGACAACAACTTTATGGCCTAAGCTGTCACCGTTTTGAAGTTAAGGAGTGTGTAACAGATATAGGTGGGATCTCTGTAAATAATTTAATATTAATACATTGTTAACCACAGTTTTATTTAAATATACTAGGGGATTCGCCTCTAGGCTCGCTACGCTCGCTCCTCTGTTATGGCTAATACCGAGATACATAGGGGTGATTCTCGGGCAATGTAACAGCTTCCATCCATATACTGTTGTCACCCTTAATGCGAAGGGCGTTTCAACACTGTTGAATTATCAGCTTTAAAATTCAATTAAAAATTGAAAATTTAAGATATAGACTTGAAATGAGGTTTATATGAATAAGAAAGCTTTCAGTTTCCAGATGATGTAAATATTTTCTTTGTAAGATAAAAACTCGAGGAGCATCGATATTATATCCACATAGGGGATGATATTTCTTGAAAAACTGTTTCAATTTTTGATGAAAATATTAGTCTGTTTTAAAATATTTTTAAACAAATGAGGTCTAGTTTGAAAGAGAAATGTCTGTAGTCTAATATTTTAAAAAGATCAAAATTCTACGATCATTTTTTGGCGAGTTATCGTAATCTGAAGAAGAAAAAGTCAATATTTTCCCACAAAACATAAAATTTTAAAAAAACTTAAAGTCCGCCGAAGATGAGACATGTCTTACTTTGTTCCCCACATTTTTCTGCATCTATTGGTATCAATCTCGTCACCATACCCCCAGCGGTTTCGGAGGAGATAGCGTGACAAGCTTTTGACAGTGGTGGCAGCGGCAGCGGGAGTTATTTTTTTTTAGAATAGAGAGATATACATGTCATGTAATGGGCAAAATCTGAAATTTTGGAATAAAGTACGGCACTTTTATCTTCTGAAACAGGTTTTCTTTATATCGGAGGTGGGGGGGGGGGGTGTCTGAAATTCACAATTTAAATGATAAAATGTGAGGATTTGTCTGAAACTCATTCAGGTCATAATAAAGGCAGTTTTCAAGTAAAGCAATGTTCAACTGATAATAAATTTCCCCTATATAACTTACTATTATCCTAAATTGTCTTCAACATTTGAGTGTAAAAACACGAGTTTACTGAGTATCGGTCATCAATGTGTTAAGTATCAGATGTTAGAGTGTGTTGAACATAATACACAAATACTGCAATTTCATATTAGGGATAAAATAATTCTGAATAGAGGATTAAAATTCTTGGACTATTGAACAATGGTAATGAAAATTTTAAAATTAATCGCATATAGATACTTAGTAATTGCGATAAAATTGATTCATACCACTTTTTCTTTAAACTATAAAAATAATCTATAAAGAAAGTATACTGGAGAGACATGAACGAAATCTAATCTTAAATAATGAATTTGAGTCAATTAAAGGAAAATAACAGATGAAAAGTTGTTCGAGTTCCTCCATATATCTCTTGCTTATTAGGGATATGTAATTTTCGTATTTTCGAAATAAATGCGAATAAATGCAAAATTTGCCGTTATGAGCGAATAAATGCGAAAATTATTTTTTTAATACTTTTCGACGATAAGCGGCTTTTTAGGCTAAATTAGGTAATAATAGTAATAATAATTTATTAAAATAATTGCTTAACTAAAATAATCCACGGTCTTTAACTAAGAGATCTCATGCTCCTTCGGATTTGCTCTGAATTTTAACCGGACAATTTCTCCCTACCGGAGAGACATCAATGAATGCAACCATTTTCACAGAGAGCTACTTACGGTACCCAGAGACTCCTGTTGATGTTATATAGATTTTAATTACAACGAAATGCTACTACCTTTACTTTGCAAAGGCAGCTATACAAAGCCTTTATAGTCCCGTTAATAGAGTAGATGAGAGAGATATTTTAATATGCACAACACAATAATCAATGTCAGAAGGAAAAGACTTAAAGAAGAGAATGTGGAGACTACTGCAATGTTAGCTTTTAAGCAGTTTTGATATTTACCTATCCAAGTAAGTAAAATTGTGTGATTTTTTTTTGGAGAATAAATGCAAAATTTTAAATAGTGCGGGCTAAAGGTATCCAAAAGTAATGGCTTTATTTTACGGAACTAAGCTTTAGAATTAAAAATTATTTAAACAGAAAGAATATATCACCAAGTTTTAATATCAATCATAGATTTCTTTCATAGTATCATATATTTCGATGTGTGCACCTTTTGCAGCACGACTAACGTCTAAATAGTAATCCATTTCTCTCCAAGTGTTTCGTAGCATATCAGGCGTTGTTAGACTTTTTTGCTTAGGGATTCATTAAATCTGTTGTGTATAAATACAAAATTGAAACTGTGGAGGAGTTGAAGAAGCGTATCATTCATGCAATTCGTGTAATAACTCCTGATATGCTACGAAACACTTGAAGAGATCTGGATTACCATTTAGACGTTTGTTGTGCTACAAAAGATGCACACATAGAAATCTATGATACTATGATAGAAATATATGATTATTAAAACTTGGTGAGATGTTCTTCCTATTTAAATAATTTTATTTAATTCTAATGGGCCTCTAAAGTTTATGATTGATATTAAAACTTGGTGAGCAACTTCTTTCTATTTAAATTTTTTTTTTTAAAATTCTAATGGGTAGTTCCGTAGAAATAAGTCATGACTTTTGGATACCTTTAGCTCGGAGACCCTCTAATGTATTTCTTTGTTGCGAAATTTCGATATTTTTCATGCGAAATTTACGTACCCCTATTTATTACGGACATCGCACTTGATTAATACTATAAATAGCATTTTAAGCTTGACCGGATTATCAACTAATATCAGTAGTATTCTATCCATTATTGAATAATACTGTTATGGTTATAGAAAATACTTTTCGAAACTTCACGTAAACACTTTTGTTTTCCATGAGTGGCTTTAAAGGAATATGTGCTTATATTAAGGATGGAATTCTAAAGATTTCCTTCTCCCGGACAACTACTTTTAAAGGAATAAATATTTATCCAAAAAGCATAAATATTTCTTGGGAAATTAAATATTGATTTAAAATGTGTTGAATACTGAAGGTTTCTTATTTATGGCTAGTGTTGTATATTTTTAAAAGAAAGGTGCACTGTATCAACATATTTTTAAAAGGACAGATATTATGAACTAAACAATTTTTAATTATTCATAAACCATTACCATTACTCCCGAGTTCTTTATTTACTTGATAAACTTACGGGTTATCAGATTGTAAATTCATGTATCTTACCACTTTATCTATCTGCCAATCACCAGTCTTGGCTGACTTTCTTTGCAAAGCCTCATTCAGCCTCCTTACATGCATGCGACCGTACAAGAAAACCAGGAATTAATTAATTAAGAAATTAGGTAGTATGACGAAAATAGATTCCGAGTACCTCAATTGCAATTAGCTAATGAAGTTAGACCAGCGTAAAATTGACCCTGACGAGGGAAAAGAAGACGTGATACGTTTACAAAACTTGCCTGAAGCCGGACCAGAACTGCCCGTTAAAACGAAGAGGAATAGCGGTATAAATTAATCCGCATTACATATTTATGTCGACAGCTAGGAGGATGATAAGTAGTTAATATTTTACTATGTGAAGTTAGAAGTTTATGCCTTAGAGGGATATCCTGTTATGTATCATGTGCAGTTACGAAAGTTGGTAAATTAATTTTAAAAAATCGTAATTGATAAAAAGGGCTTTGGTCTAGCATCTGCGAGAAGCGAAAACCAAACCCATGGTTAAATCAATGTTATCTTCTGAATGTCATCCCTTGTATTAACAGATATTTTCTTTTGCGGTCAGTATAATGTTGGCATTTTACACTGATGAGGTAGGGTGTTGGCGCCAAATTTTATTAATATATTATTTCTGAGATGAATTTTTTTGTTGTCTATTTCCTAAAGGCTTGCCAAAATTCTCTCTATGCCCAAGCACCACTTTAACGACCACCTTCTAGGAGTAAAATTCCAAATCATTACGTCTAGACTTTGGAGCCAGCGTTTGAATCCTTAGACCATCCTAGCGGGTGTTAAGTAATTTGATATTATATATATATATATATATATATATATATATATATATATATATATATATATATATATATATATATATATATATGCAGTGAAACTTCTCTAATCGGCTATACTTTGTTCAGAACCGATTAATAACATCATACAGCCAATATTATGGAAGATACCCCTTTTCCAAGGCCACAAAACAATCCCTTTTTTACGGAAGAATTATTGGCCGCCATATAGGAGTGTCACTATATATATATATATATATATATATATATATATATATATATATATATATATATATATATATATATATATATATATATATATATATATATATATATACTTAAGAATGGCATAGTTACCATTACATTTCATTAACATGTCATATCATACTCATCACACCAATTTCCATTGCCTAAAAAAGTATTAAAGCAACAAAATAAAAAAGGAAAAAAATAGCTTCATTCAGAGAAAGTTAGAAAACTCAATTTAAGTATTTCCTCCTTTGTAAATTTCTGGATAGAAGCTGATCGTTATTTCATAATAAACAAATATCAATTATGACGAATAAAAAGACGTTTGTTTAAATTGAAAAGCGGCAGAAAACCAACTCCTATCATGTAAGCGCAATAAATGTGTTTAATTTTTTTTTGTATTGCTCAAATATAGGATACGTTATCAATTTGTGATGAAAAAATTGAATTTGAATTTACGTTTCCAGAATCAAAAACTCTTTGGTCA